>JAKSZT010053798.1:678072-711591 GCA_026826555.1 Tolypeutes matacus
ATGTATTCTGTTTGGAGTACATTGTGATTCTTGGACATGTATATTTATGTCTTTCATAAGAGCTGGGAAATTTTCAGCCATTATTTCCTCAGATATTCTTTCTGCCCCTTTTCCCTTCTTGGGCACCCATTAGGTATATGTTTGTGCACTTCATGTTGTAACTCAAATCCCTGAGACGCTGCTTAATTTTCTCTATTCTTTTTGTATTTTTACTAATGACATTACAATTTTGATTGCCCTGTCTTCTAGTTCACTGATTCTTTCTGCCTTTCCAAATTTGCTTTAAATTTCTACTCTTGTGTCCTTTATGCCCATAATTTCTGTGTTTTTTTTTTTTCAAGCTTTTTATTTTATTTATTTCTCACCACCCCCACCCCTCCAACCCCATTGTTTGTGTCTGTTCATTGTGTGCTCATCTTCTTTTTAGGAGGCACCGGGAACCAAACCCAGGACCTCCTATGTGGTAGGCTGGCACCCAGCTGCATAAGCCACATTCGTTTCCCTGTTATGCTTTTTTTTTTACTCTCTAAATCTTCCTTATGCACAAAAATTGTCTTCTTAATATCCTTTATCTCTTTATGCATATTTTCTATCATCTCCTTAAAGTGGTTTAGGGGATTTGTTTGAACTTCTTTGATTAGTTGTTATAAATTGTGTCTCCTGTAAAGTTTTAATGTCTTCCCTAGACTGGGCCATATCTGCCTATTTCTTTAATATAGCTTTTAATTTTTTGCTAATGTCTAAGCATCCGATTATCTTGAGTTAACTCTGAAGGTCAGTTTATCCTTCTTGTCTATGGTTTTATTGTTGACTGGATTTATATTAAGACTTTCCTTTGACACTTTGACCAACTTATCCAGACCCTTTAGAATATCTTATGTTTAACTGATAGGTTTTCTCAGCTCTTCATTTAATTCTTGCCCTGAATATGTGGTACAATTTTTAAGAATTGCACTTTTTGTGTGATTGCTTCAAGAATTCTTTAATTAGACTATTTTAAAATATTGCAATTTCTTAGTATACTCTGAGTACAAATTGAAAAAGGCATTCCATTCAACTGTTTGGGTTGGTTGCTCCCTTTCTGGAGTACATTTCTAAGAATAGTAATTTTGTCTATTTAGAATGTTTCCCATAATGAACACTGACATTCTAGATTGTCTTTGGTAAGATTTTACCATTTCGTAAGTTAGGTACCACTTCCTGCCCCATAGTTTTTGAACATATAATATGCCAGAGTGCCAGGGGGTGGAGAGTCAGAATTTTAAGAGTATGAGGATCCCATCTTTATCATTTCACTTCTTACCTTCTGTATGGAGCAGAAAAATCAGCACTAGCAAAAATGAAACTGTGGACTGCATCATAAGGCTAGAGAGTTGGACTCAGATTTTGAGTTTTCTCATCAATAAGATTTACCCACTAACCTTGGACTGTGAGCTAGTGAGATCAGAGAGCTCAAAAACAAAAGGAGTGGAGGTCAGATCTGAGAGGGACTCATCCATGAAACTTGGACACAGTGGGGAGGACAGAAAACTCAATGGTCTTTCTTATCTCCAGAGTCCTGAGCAGTGACTTTCAGATTCCATTTTATCACCAAAACTGAAAAAAAACAAAGACTCCCCTGGAAACTAATTTTTTGGATCTCACATCTTTATTAAGTGATTCATGAATTAGGCAACATCCAACCCATAAAAAGGCTTATATAAATGAACAAGGTAGTCTTAAAGAAAATAATCTGGACTTCTGGGAAGATGGCGGACTAGTAAGACACGGGAATCTCTTCTCCAGAAAAATAGCTAGAGGACAGGCTGAAACAGCCCCGAAAAAGATCTTCTAGGGTTTAGGACAGCAGGTGAAGGCTGCACACCACCCAGAGGACATAAGTTCAGAAGAGGGAAATCGCGACAACAGAACCATGACTGGGAAGTAGCAGTTTCTGCTGCTGCCGGCACCCTCCCCGACACTCTATAGAATTCTTGGGCCTCTGGGCCTGCGACCACAAACAAAGGGGGCTCCAGGGATCTACCACTCCCGGAAAGGGGAGAGGGAGGGACACAGCCTTAGGCTGACTCAGGTTCTGACCTGTAAATTTGGGCTGCGGAGCCCCACGGACCCTTCCACATGGTGGTTTGCCCTGGGAGCCTAGGAAGGACTGGAGAAATCAGACCCTCGCAACCTCCCTCTCTGCTAGCCTGGACTAATTGTTGAGGACTCCAGGGGAGAGGGGAGAGAGAACCTGGGGCTGACCGTGCTTTTGACTTGCAGGTTTAGTCTGCCCTGTCCCAGGAGCCCTTCCAGGCCGCGTGGGGCTGCACCATTGTTTGCCTTGGGGTCTGCAAGGGGCTAAAGATATACAAACCTCCCAATCTCCTCCTCTACTAACAGGGACGGATTGTTGAGGATTCAGAAGGGAGTGGAAATATTTCCAAGCTGGGAAAAGGGGGTCACTACGAGAAAAGTCTGGAGAACTGTCTCAGAAAGTTTGAATCACAGGGCTCTTAGCCCCCAGACAGGAAGCTCTATCACATTGATTTGGCCTGTGTCACAACAAATATGCTCCGACTAGGCATTGAATTGAGAGCTGTCAACAAGCGCCATCTACTGGCAGACCAAGGAAGTGCACATAAGAAAATTAGTAAGTAAGAGAGGCTTTTCCTGGCCTCTATAGCCTCCCTGCCCAAGGCCTTAGAAACAATTCTAAAACCAATTACTGGGTCCAGTGCCCAGTTTTGAGCAACTACCAGAACAATCCTAACAATCAAGGTTGAGCCAAAAATCAAAGAGCTGTGGTAACTCACAGCCTCCTGCCACAAAAACCCCATAAAAGAGAAAGAGATAGAGTATCTAAGTAAAATACAAACTAACCAGATGCCTAAGCACCAGCAAAAAATTACGAGCCATACTAAAAAATAGAAGAAATGGCCCAAGAAAAAGATTACAGCAAGTCCCGGAAGAGATGCAGAATTTGAGAGAACTAATCAGTGAGATGAGCACAAATTTCCAAAATCAAATTAATGAGATGAAAGAGAATATAGTTAAAGAGATAAATGACATCAAGAAGTCATTGAGTGAACGCAAAGAAGAATTTGAAATCCTGAACAGAAAAGTAACAGAGTTCATGGGAATGAAAGGCACAATAGGTGAAGTCAAAAATACATTTGAGGCATACAACAGCAGACTCGAAATGATAGAAGAAAGAATAAGTAATACCGAAGACAGAGCAGCTAAAATTGAAGGGAGAAAAGAATGTAAAAAATTGAGCAGGGGCTCAGAGAGTTGAATGACAACACAAAACGCAACAACATTTGTGTCATGGCAGTTCCAGAAGGGGAAGAGAAAAGAAAAGGGGCAGAAAGAGTATTTGAGGAAATAATAGCTGAAAAATTCCCAACTCTCATGAAAGAAATAAACTTGCATGTCCAAGAAGCACACTGTACTCCACTTGGAATAAATCCAAAAAGACCTACGCCAAGACACATATTATTCAGAATATCAAATGTAGAAGATAAAGAGAAAATTTTCAGAGCAGCAAGAGAGAAGCAAATGATCACGAACAAAGGACGTCCGGTAAGACTTAGTGCAGATTTCTCTTCAGAAACCATGGAGGCGAGAAGACAGTGGTATGATACAATTAGGAAACTGAAAGAGAAAAACTGCCAGCCGAGAATTCTTTATCCAGCAAAACTGTCCTTCAAATATGAAGGTGAATATAAAGTATTCACAAACAAACAGAAACTAAGAAAGTTTGCAAAAAAGAATCCACCCTTGTAGGAAATCTTAAAGGAAGCCTTAGAACCTGAAAGAAAAAGACAGGAGAGAGAGGCTTGGAGAAGAGTATAGAAGAAAGAAAAGCAGAAAGGATAAGTAAGAGAGTAAAAAGAGAGACAAAAATAAGATGACATATGAAAACCAAAGAATAAAATGGAGGAAATAAATAGTGCATTTTCACAAATATCATTGAATGTGAATGGATTAAATTCCCCAATCAAAAGATACAGGCTGACAGAATGGATTAAAAAAACATGAGCCATCCATATGCTGCTTACAAGAAACTCACCTCAGACCCAAGGATTCAAACCGGCTGAAAGTAAAAGGTTGGAAAAAGATACTCCACGCGAATAGTAAACAGAAAAGAGCCAGGGTAGCTATACTAATATCAGACAAAACAGACTTCAAATGCAAAACAGTGATGAGATGCGAAAGGGCATTATATATTAATAAAAGGGACAATTCTCTAGGAAGATATAACAGTCATAAATATCTACGCACGTAACCAGGGTGCCCCAAAATATATGAGACAAACTCTGGCAAAACTGAAGGGAGAAATAGACATTTCTACAATTATCGTTTTAGACTTCAACACCCCTCTCACATCATTAGATAGAACAACTAGACAGAAGATCAACAAGGAAGCAGAAACTTGAACAATATGATAAATAAGTTAGACCTAATAGACATATACAGAACACTGCATCCAAACTCAGTGAGTTATACATTCTTCTCAAGTGCCCATGGATCTTTCTCCAGGATAGACCACATGATAGGTCACAATACAGCTCTCAATAAATATAAAAAGATTGAAATTATACAAAGCACCTTCTCAGATCATAATGGAATGAAACTAGAAATCAATAATAGTGAGGAAAAAAGTAAATTTGCAAATGTGTGGAGACTTAACAACACACTCCTAAATATTCTGTGGGTCAAAGAAGAAATTGCAAATTAAATCAGTAAATATATTGAGACAAATGAAAATGAGAACACAACGTATCAAAACTTATGGGATACAGTGAAGGCAGTCTTGTGTGGGAAATTTATAGCCCTAAATGCCTATATTAAAAAACAAGAAAGAGCTAAACTCAAAGATTTAACTGAACAACTTGAGAAACTAGAAAAAGAACAGCAAACCAATCCCAAAGCAAAAAGAAGGAAAGAAATAATAAAGATTAGAGCAGAAATAAATGAAAATGAGAACAGAAAAACAATAGAGAAAATCAACAAAACCAAAAGGTGGTTCTTTGAGAAGATCAATAAAATTGACAAACCCCTCACTAGACTAACAAAGAAAAAAAGAGAGAAGATGCAAATAAATACAATCAGAAAGGGGGGAAATTACAAATGACCTCATAGAAATAAAAAGAATCATAAGAGGATATTATGAGAAGCTATATGCCAACAAACTAAACCACCTAGATGAAATGGACAAATTTCTAGAAACACATAACCAACCTACACTGACACAACAAGAAATACAAGAACTTAACAAACCAATCACAATTAAGGAGATGAATCCATCATCAAAAATCTCCCAGCAGAGAAAAGTCCAGGACCAGATGGCTTCACAGGTGAATTCTAGCAAGCATTTCTAAAAGAATTAACACCAATCCTGTTTAAACTCTTCCAAAAAATTGAAGAGGAGGGAAAATTATCCAACACATTTTATAAAGCCAACATCACCCTAATACCAAAGCCAGATAAAGAAACCACAAGAAAAGAAAATTACAGACCAATCTCTCTAATGAACATAAATGCAAAAATTCTCAACAAAATATTTGCAAATCGAATCCAACAGCATATCAAAAGTCTTATTCATCACGACCAAGTGGGATTTATTCCTGGTATGCAAGGCTGGTTAAACATAAGAAAATCAATCAATGTAATACACCACATTAACAAATTGACGGAAAAAAAAACACATGATCATCTCAATAGATGCAGAAAAGACTCTTGACAAAATCCAACATCCTTTTTTGATAAAAATACTTCAAAAGATAGGAATAAAAGGAAAATTCCTAAATATGATTAAAGGCATATATGAAAAACCCACAGCCAACATCATACTCCATGGGGAAAGGTTGAAAGCTTTCCCCCTAAGATCAGGAACAAGACAAGGATGCCCACTGTCACCATTGTTACTCAACATTGTACTAGAAGTTCTAGCGGGGGCAATTAGACAAGACAAAAAAATTAAAGGTGTCCAAATAGGAAATTAGGAAGTAAAACTCTCACTGTTTGCGGATGACATGATCCTGTATTTAGAAAATCCTGAAGTATCCACAACAAAGCTACTTGAACTAATAAATGAGTTCAGCACAGTGGAAGGATACAAGATCAGCACGCAAAAATCAGTAATCTTTTTGTACACTAGTACTGAACAATCTGTGGAGGGAATCAGGAGGAAAATTCCATTTTCGATAGCAACAAAAAGACTCAAATACCTAGGAGTTAATTTAACCAAAGAAGTACAGAACCTATATGCAGATAACTACAAAACAATGCTAAAAGAAATTTAAAAAGACCTAAACAAATGGAAAGACATTCCATGTTCATGGGTTGGAAGAATAAATATCGTGAAGATGTCAGCCCAAACTGATTTATAGATTCAATGCAATACCAATCAAAATCCCAACAGCTTACTTTACAGAATTAGAGAAGGCAATAACCAACTTCATCTGGAAGGGTAAGTGGGAAGGGTAAGTGCACCCGAATAGCCAAAAGCATTCTAAAAAAGAAAAGCAATGTGGGAGGAATTTCGCTGCCTGACCTTGAAACATATTACAAAGCTACAGTGGTCAAACAGCATGGTACTTGCATAAAGATAGTCACATTGATCAGTGGAATAGAATTGAGAATCCAGAAATAAACCCTCTCCTATACAGTTAACTGGTTTTTGACAAACCTACCAAGCCCACGCTAATGGGAAAAAACAGTCTCTTCAACAAATGGTGTTGGGAGAACTGGGTATCTATAACCAAAAGAATGAAAGAGGACCCCTGTCTCACCCCCTATACAAGAATCAACTCAAAATGCTTCAAAGATCTAAATATAAAAGCCAGGACCATAAAACTACTAGAAGAAAATGTAGGGAAACATCTTCAAGACCTTGTAGTAGGTGGTGGTTTCTTGGACCTTACACCCAAAGCACGTGCAACAAAAGAAAAAATAGATAAATGGGACCTCCTCAAAATTAAACACTTTTGCACCTCACAGGACTTTGTCAGAAGGGTAAAAAGGCAGCCGACTCAATGGGAAAAAATATTTGGAAATCACATATCTGATAAGGGTTTAATATCCAGGGTATATAAAGAGATGTTACAACTCAACAATAAAAAGACAAATGACCCAATTAAAAAATGGGCCAAAGACTTGAATAGACATTTCTCCAAAGAAGAAATACAAATGGCAAAAAAACACATGGAAAAAATGCTCAACATCACTCATGATTAGGGAAATGCAAATCAAAACTACAATGAGATATCATTTCACACCTATCAGACTGGCCACTATTAAAAAGACAGAGAACTACACATGTTGGGGAGCATGTGGAGAGATAGGAACACTTCTTTACTGTTGGTGGGAATGCAGGATGGTACAACCACTATGGAGGACTGTTTGGCAGTTCCTAAGAAAATTGAATATAGACTTGCCACATGACCACTACTGAGTATATACCAGAAGAACTGAGAGCAGTGACAAGAGCAGACATCTGCACACCGATGTTCATAGCCACATTATTCACCATTGCCAAAAGTTGGAAACAACCCAGGTGTCCATCAACGGATGAGTGGATAAACAAACTGTAGTCTATTCACACGATAGAATATTATGCAGCTGTAAGAAGAAATGAAGTCATAAAGCATATGACAACATGGATGAACCTGGAGGACATTATGTTTAGTGAAGCAAGCTAGACACAAAAGGATAAATACTGTATGAATGCGTTACTATGAACCAAATATATTGTGTAATTTATTGTTTGATTAAAAAAAATTTTATATGTATCCATTAGATTTAATTGAGAAATGTATATATTCACCTGTGTTTACTTTTTAGTTTTTAATTGTTTATATTTTCAATTATTAAATGTACAAAATAAAGTTAAAAAAAAAATCTTATTGATTGGTACAGGAAAGTTTTCCTTCCTTGAATTAGTCATGACTTAGAGGAACAAATCTATAGAAGTAAAAAAGAGCTGGCAAGTTTTGGCTAGTTGTTCTCGGGGTTCAGGTTCTGTGAGGAGGTGCACTTACAGGAGACAGTAACTTAGATAAGCTTTGGTTTGCTGACATGGAAATTAGCATGAGGGACTTCATCTTGGGCCATCTTAACTTATTTAACATCTGTTATGCTTGTATCTCTTAACTTGTTTTAACAATATAAATCCCTAATTGTTTATCAAAAAAAGTAGAAAGAATTTCCCTACTATTCACCCACTGTATATACACAAGTACCCTATACTAACAAAGAAAATGTACATTTAAATTGCTTATGGAGCTAGCTTACAAATGATTCATAACAATAGGATGTAAGTAAGCCTCAAGAATTTGAAATGATAAACATCACTCCCTATTTATTTATTTTAAATTCTTTTATTTTTTCAAAAAGATACTTATATTACATAGCTTTTACACAAAAAATATAGGGATTCCCATATGCCCCACCTGCCACACCTCCCACAACCTCCCACATAAACATCCTTCATTAGGGTGGCACATTAATTGCAATTGATAAACACATCTTGGGGCTTTGCCATTAAGCATGGACCATAGTTTGCATTGTAGACCACACTCTGTCCCACACAGTACTGCATGTTATATGATGATATAAAATGGCCTATATCTGTCGTTGGCAATGTCTGTCAGGACAATTCCCAAGTCCCGAAAAAGCCCCTGTATTAAAACTGCTTTTCCCTCTCCCTGTCCCGAGAGCCTCCAGTGGCCACTGACTCCACATCAATGTTGTAATTTCTTCCATTGCTTGAATCACAATATGTCTATAGTAAAATACCAGTAAGTCTACTCTAGTCCATAGCTCTTCCCCCATCCTGAGGAGTCTGGGATAGTGATGTCCACTCTACCTCCAATTGAGAGAGGGCTTATATCCCATGGGGAAGATGAATGGGATTATCCTGCCTGCAGCTGCAGACTCTCTCCATCCCCTGGGATGGCCTTTGTCCCTCATCATCTCCCCACCAGTTGTCCTGGGTGAGTCCAATTAACTGTAGAATAAGAGTTGCTGCTCCACCGAGGTTCCAGGCCTAGCTATTACATGGACAGCCCAAAGACTCAAATCTCTGGATGTACACCTACAAACTCCAATACCAAGTATAGTTTTAAATAGAATGGACAGATGAGCCATTTGCAGGGAAGATATAGTTGTGTCCAACTCTCACTCTCAGGAGCACAAACTCCAATGTAGGGCCCACTGGCAAAGCACCAAACTCCAGAGCTAACTACCCTGACATAAGACCTGGGTGTCTCCACAGTCCTCAGGAGCCCCTTTATTTGCAGTGATATCCACTTTGGAATTCTATGAGATCCTATTGAGATGTGCATAAGTGTTACCTCTAGGATGACCTCCTGGCTCATTTTGAAGTCTCTTAGCCATATAAACTCATTTGTCTTTACCTTTTCCCCCTTTTATTCAAGATCTTTTTCCAGTTGCATTGCCAGTTGGCACTTGGTAGCAATCCCTCGGTGCCAAGGAGGCACATCCCCGGGAGTCATGTCCCATGCTGGGAGGAAGGTAATGCATTCATATGCTGAGTTTGGCTTAGAGAGAGGCCACATTTGAGCAACAAGGAGGCTCTCAGGAGGCAACCCTTAGGCACCCCATAGCAATAGGCTAATTTTCAATTTCAAGAGCAAAGACTCGTAAGGCTAGGCATCAATATCAAGGGCCCAGCAGTGTTTCATCCTCCTTCTCCAGTCAGTGCCCCTGCAGGTGGGGAACTGTTGCTGCTCCCTTAGAAAATGTGGCAGAGCTCTCCAGTATTCTCTCATTTCTTGAGTGATTCTCCACCCACTGTGACAATGACCCATGAACATTTGAACATTTTAATGTACCTTATATTTATGCTCAGGTGAAATTCCTCCCATGCATCCCCCATCCCTGACACCCTACACCAATGATCCTCCCTGCCCCAGTTGTAACCCTTCTGTGATCCAAAGCTTCTTCAAAGAAGAAGCCATTACAATAACTGAATACAGTTAATAGGAAAATGAAATAATAATGATAAGTTTAAAGGTAAGAGATAAAATACATAAAAAATTTTTAAAAACAAAGTAAAATTTTAAAAATTGGGATATTAAAAAAATGAAAAATAAAATTTTTTTTTTTGCCTTTCATCATTGCAATATCTGTTGTCCAGTCTGTACAGTGACACCTTCCCCTTCTCATTCCCCAGTTTCTCACTATTTCTCATTTTGTTTTCAAAGAAGTTTTAGGTCACAGCAAAGTCACACACAGAATACAGGAGACTCTCATATATCCAACATCCTCCCCCTTTCCTCCCCCCAATATTAATACCTTTTTATATGTGGATGGTAGCGTTGTTATAACTGATATACAAATAGTGAAACATAGCTATTAAACATTGTCAATGGTTTACACTATGGTTTATATTTTAGACCGTACACTTTTATAAATTTTGATGATATTTACCATGTCCTGTGTCCATCACTATATGGTAATGAAGAACATTTCCACTGACCACTAAATACCCCCTGTTTGATCTATTCTGTTCCTCCCTCCCCACCCCACCCCCAGGGCCCACAATGACTCCCTAGGTTGACTCGTTGGATGACAAGATTCATAGTTACATGCAACAAGAGGCCTTGACACACTGGTTTGTCCTCCCCTATTAGGAACCGCCCTTGCTCTTGAGAGACCCCTGCCTGTCTATTTCTGAACGAATTGGTCCTCCCAAAGATGGGAGTCCAACTCTTTCCCGCTCATTATGTGGGTCTCCACCCACTGATACAATGCATTATGACAGAATGAACACTCACACACTCTGTAGAAGGCTGCTCCAGGTGTGCCCTGTCCCAAATGTGCCCCCAACCAACACCCTAAACCAGTGACTCTTCCTTGTCATATTGCCATAAGAGCATTCCCACCTCTGTACTTTCAACCTCATACCCACAAATCTCAAGTGTTCACGTACTCCCGCTCCCATCTCTCCCCCCAGTATCCTGGGTATACTAACCCACCCTACCTACCTGTCAACTCTGCACCACTCAACCCAATAATATCACTACCCTACTGTCCTATCCCTTCAATACGCAAATACACTCTATCACTTTACCATAGATTACATCCATATGGATGATGGATCACAACCTTCTCTTCTCTTTCAATTTCTTGTAAACTTATCTTACAGACAATAGCTCTCTGAGACTGCTCAGTTTCCTTAATTCATATCAGTGAGGTCATGTACTGTTCATCTTTCAATGCCTGGCTTGCTTCACTCAACACAAGATCTAAAGATTCATCCATGTTATCCCGTGTGTTACCACTTTATTCCTTCTTACAGCTGAGTAATATTCCATTGTTTGTATGAACCACATTTTGTTTATCTGTTCATCTGTTGATGGGCACTAGGATTGATTCCAACTTTTGGCAATTGTGAACAATGCCGCCATGAACATTGGTGTGCATATATCTGTTCATGTCTTTGCTTTCAATTCTTCACGGTATATACCC
Organism: Tolypeutes matacus; assembly: GCA_026826555.1. NCBI lineage: Eukaryota > Metazoa > Chordata > Mammalia > Cingulata > Chlamyphoridae > Tolypeutes > Tolypeutes matacus. The sequence continues at coordinate 689,554 of JAKSZT010053798.1, forward strand.
AGCTTTGGAATCACTGAATCATATGGAAGTTCTATAGCTAGGTTTTTGAGGAACCTCCAAACTGTCCTCCATAGTGGCTGGTCCATTCTACAATTCCACCAGCAGTGGATTGGTGTTTCCCTTCCTTCACATCCTCTCCAACACTTATAATCCACTGTTTTTTTAATAGCCACCATTTTAATGGGTGTAGGATGGTATTTCATTGTAGTTTTGATTTGCATTTCCCTAATAGCTAGCGATGTCAAGCATCTTTTCGTGTGTTTTTCAGCCATTTGTATTTCTTCATTAGAGAAGTGTCGTTTCAGGTCACTTGCCCATTTTTTAAATGGGTTGTTTGTCTTTTTATTGTCGAAGTGTAGGATTTCTTTATATATGCAGGATATTAGGCTCCTATCAGATATATGGTTGTCAAATATTTTCCCCCATTAGGTAGGCTTCCTTTTTACTTTCTTGATAATGTCCTTTGAGGTGCAGAAGCTTTTAATTTTGAGGAGGTCCCATTTATCTATTTTTTCTCTTGCTGCTCATGCTTTGAGTGTGAAGTTCATGAAACCATTTCCTATTACAAGGTCCTGTAGATGCTTCCCTACGTTATGTTCCAAGGTCTTTATGGTCTTGGCTCTTATATTTAGATCTTTGTTCCATCTTGAGTTGATATTTGTATAAGGTGTGAGATGATACTCTTCTTTTATTCTTTTGGATATGGATATCCAGTTCTCCAAGCATCATTTGGTGAAGAGGCCATTCTCTCCCAACTGAGTGAGCTTCGTGGCCTTGTCGAATATCAGATGACTGTATATGTGAGGATCTGTATGGGAACTCTCAATTCGGTTCAATTGGCCAGTATGTCTATCCTTGTGCCAGTACCATGCAGTTTTGACCACTGCAGCTTTGTAGTATGTTTTAAAGACAGGTAGTGTGATACCTCCAACTTCATTTTTCTTTTTCAATATGTCTTTGGTGATTCGGGGCCTGTTACCCTTCCAAATAAATTTTGTAGTTAGTTTTTCCCATTCATTAAAATATGCAGTGTTGATTTTTATTGGGATTGCATGAAATCTGTAGATTAGTTTGGGTAGGATAGACATCTTAATGATGTTTAGTCTTCCTATCCGTGAACAGGGAATATTCTTCCATTTATTTAAGTATTCTTTGATTTCCTTTAACAGTGTTGTGTAGTTTTCTGTATGTAAGTCCTTTACATCTTTAGTTAAATTTATTCCTAGGTATTTGATACTTTTAGTTAATATTGTAAATGGTATTTTTTTCTTGATTTCCTCTTCAGATTGCTTTTTATTGGTGTACAGAAATGCTACTGATTTTTGAGCATTGTTCTTATACCCTGAGACTTTACTGAACTCCTTTATAAGTTCTAGAAGCTTGTAGATTTCTCAGGTTTCTTAGTTTAGGATCATGTCGTCTGCAAATATAGTGAAATTTTTACTTCTTCCATTCAAATTTGGATACCTTTTATATCTTTTTCTTGCCTCAGTGCTTGAGCAAGTACTTCTAAGAAAATTTCAAATAGGAGTTGTGATAGTGGGCATCCTTGTCTTGTTTCTGATCTTAGAGGGAAACCTTTTAGGAGCTCACCAATGAAGATGATGGTAGCTGTGGGTTTTTCATATATACCCTTTATCATGTTCAGAAAGTTTCCTTTTATTCCTATCTTTTGCAGTGTTTTTATCAGGAAAGAGTGCTGTATTTTGTCGAATGCTTTTGCTACATCTATGGAGATGATCATGTGATTTTTTTCTTTCAATCTGTTTATGTGGTGTATTACATTGATTTTCTTATGTTGAACTATCTGTGCATTCCCGGGATGAAGCCCACTTGATCATGGTGTATAATTCATTTCATATGTTGTTGAATGCGATTAGCAAGTATTTTGTTGAGGATTTTAGCATCTAGGTTCATTAGAGAGATTGATCTGTAATTTTCCTTTCTTGTGGTATTTTTGTTTGGCTTTGGTATTAGGGTAATGTTGGCATCATAGCATGAGTTAGGCAATGTTCCTTCTACTTATATTTTTTGAAAGAGCTTAAGCAGGATTGGTGTTAGCTCTTTCTGTAATCTTTAGTAAAATTCACCTGTGAAGCCGTCTGGTCCTCAGCTCTTCTCAGTTGGGAGGTTTTGATGACTGATTTTATCTCTTTACTTGTAATTGGACTGTGAGTTCATCAATTTCTTCTTTCATCAATGTAGGCTGCTTGTGAGGTTCTAGAAATTTTTCCATTTCCTCTAAATTATCATTCTTGTTGGCATATAATTTTTCAAAGTATTCTCTTATGATGCTCTTTATTTCTGTGGGGTCAGTGGTGATATCCCCTTCCTCATTTCTTATTTTTGTATTTGCATCTGCTCTCTCTTCTTCTTTGTTAGTCTGGCTAAGGGTTTGTTAATTTTATTGATCTTGAAGAATCAGCTTTTGGTTTTGTTTATTTTTTCTAATGCTTTCTTATTCTCTATTTCATTTAGTTCTGCTGTAATATTTGTTCTTTCTTTCTTTCTACTTCCTTTAGGGTTAGTTTGTTGTTGTTTTTCCAATTCCTCCAGGTGTGCAGTTAGATCTTCAATTTTAGCTTTTTTTTTTTTTTTTTTTTGAAATATGCATATGGCTATGAAATTCCCTCTCATTACAGCTTTGGCTGCATCCCATAGGTTTTGATATGTTGTGTTGTCATTTTCTTTCATATCAAGGTAGTTACTGATTTCTTTTGAGATTTGCTCCTTGACCCACTGTTTGTCTAAGAGTGTATTGTTTAACTTTCATATCTTTGTGCCTAATCTGATTCTCTGGCCCTTAGTGATTTCCAATTTCATTCCAGTGTGGTCAGAGAAACTACTTTGTATAATCTCAATCTTTCTGAATTCATTGAGACGTGTTCTGTGGCCTAGCATGTGGTCTATCTTGGAGTATGATCCACGTGCACTGGAGATGTATGTCTATCCCGCTGTATTTGGGTGTACCATTCTGTATATATCTATTAGGTCCAGCTCCTCTAATGTATTATTCAGATTCTTTGTTTTTTTATTGATTCTCTGTTCAGATGTTCTGTCTAGTGGTGATAATGGTGTATTAAAGCCCCCACTATAATTGTAGAGGCATTTATGTCTCCACATAGTCTTTCCAGTGTTTGTCTCATGTATTTTGAGGAGCCCTGATTAGGTGCATAAATATTTATGATTGTTCATTCTTCTTGAAAGATTGCCCCTTTTACTAATATATACTGTCCATCTTTTTCTCTTACAGTAGTTTTCATTTAAGTCTATTTTGTCCAATATTAGGATAGCTATCCCACCCTTTTTTGGTTGTGGTTTGCTTGTAAAATTGTTTTCCAGCCATTCACTTTCAGCCTTCTTGAATCCCTGGGTCTAAGGTGGGTTTCTTATAGATAATATATAGATGGGTCATATTTCCTTATCCATTCTGCCAGTCTTTGTCTCTTGACTGGTGAGTTTAATCCATTAACATTCAGTGTTATTACTCACAAGGAATTTCTTACATCAGCCATATTTTCTTTGCATTTATGTATGTCATATGTAGTTTTTATTTCTCTTTTTGTCTTTTTAGTTGTTCTTACACTCTCTTCCAACTCTTTCTCTCCTGTTTTTTTCCTTTCAACCTGTAGAACTTCCTTTAGTATTTCTTGAAGGGCAGGTTTCTTATTGGCATACTCTCTTAATTTTTGTTTATGTGTGAATATTTTGAACTTGCCATCATTTTTGAATGCCACCTTTGCTGGATATAGAATTCATGGCTGGAAGTTTTTTTCCTTTAGTACCTTAACTATGTCATACCACTGTCTTCTTGCCTCCATGGTTTTAGATGAGAAATCAGCACTTAATCTTATTGAGCTTCCCTTATATGTGATGGTTCTCTTGCCTTGAGTATTTTCTGTTTGTTTTGAGCATTGGACATTTTGACAAATATATGTCTTGGAGTAGGCCTGTTGGGATTTATACTATTTGGGGTGCGCTGTGCTTCCTGGACATGTACATTTATCTCCCTCAATAGCTTTGGGAAGTTTTCCGCCATTATTTCTTTCAACACTCCTTCTGTTCCCTTTCCCTTCTCTTCTCCCTCTGGGATGCCTATAATGCATATGTTTGTGTGTTTTGTGTTGTCTTTTAAATCCCTAAGACCCTGCTGGATTTTTTCTATCTTTTTATCTCTCTGTTCTACTATCTGTTTAATTTCAGGTGTATTGTCTTCCACATCACTAATTCTTTCTTCTGCCTCTTCAAGTCTGCTGTTCTGTGACTCCAGTGTCTTTTTGATTTCTTGGATTATGCCATTTATCACCATCACATCCGTTATCTTTTTATGTATGTTTACAATTTCTTCAGTATGTTTTCCCAGTGTCTTAATATACTTAATGTCTTCCTTCACTTCATTAAGTTGGTCCATGATATTTTGTTTGGACAGCTCTGATTAGTTGTTCGATGTTCTGCATCTCTTCCTGGTTTTTAGTTTGTTCAATTGACTGGTCCCCGTCTTCCTGTTTCTTAGTATGGTTTGTTTTTTTTTTGTTGCCCTCTGGTCATCTTTTATCTTGATGGGTTTATTCAGTTGATTAGCTTCTCTCTTTGCTCTAGAGTTTTGTTTAGCTGCTGGTTTTGTGTGTGTTAAATTTTCTCTTTGACACTTTGTTGTTCTTCTTCTGTTTCCTTGCTGTTTTCTATGTTCCCTGGAAGTTAAAAGATTAGGGACAGAGAAATCTAAAGAGGTAAGAAAAGAAAAAGGATAATAGTGATAATAGAATTTAGAAGAGGGGGCGTATAAGACTTAGTAAAATGAATATTTAACTCATGTAAGCACTGTAGAGTAATAGGAATGCAAAAGTAGAGAACTTCCAGGACGATGGCAGACAAGTAAGACACGGGAATCTCTTCTCCAGAAAAATAGCTAGAAGACAGGCTGAAACAGCCCGAAAAAGACCTTCTAGAGCTTAGGACAGCAGGTGAAGGCTGCACACCACTGAGAGGAGAGAGGGACAAAACAGGGAAATCACGACAACAGAACCATGAGTTGGAACCAGGAGCGGCTGCTGCTGCCGGCACCCTACCCCACACTCTTTAGAATTCATGGGCCTCTGGACCTGCGACTACAGACAAAGGGGGCTCCAGGGATCTACCACTCCCGGAAAGGGGAGAAAAAGGGACACAGCCTTAGGCTGACCCAGGTTCGGACCCGCAAATTTGGGCTACAGAGCTCCACGGACCCTTCCACACGGTGGTTTGCCCTGGGAGCCTACGAAGGACTCGAGAAATCCGACCCTTGCAACCTCCCTCTCTCCTAGCCTGGACAAATTGTTGAGGACTACACAGGAAATGGGAGAGAGAGCCTGGGACTGACCCTCCTTTTGACTTGCAGGTTTGGTCTGCCCTGTCCCGAGAGCCCTTCCAGGCTGGGTGGGGGTGCACCATTGTTTGCCTTGGAGCCTGCAAGGGGCTAAAGATATACAAACCTCCCAATCTCTTCCTCTACTAACAGGGACTGATTGTTGAGGATTCAGAAGGGAGTGGAAATATTTCCTAGCTGGGAAGATGGAGTGGGCTACCAGAGACGCCTGGAGAACTGTCTCAGAAAGTTTGAATCACAGGGCTCCTAGCCCCCAGACAGGAAACTCTATCACATTGATTTGGGCAGTGTCACAAACAAATACACTCCGACCAGGCATTAAATTGAGAGCTGCCAATGAGTGCCATCTCCTGGCAGACCAAGGTTCATCCATGTTGTCATATGCTTTACGACTTCATTTCTTCTTACAACTACATAATATTCCATCGTGTGAATAGACCACAGTTTGTTTATCCATCTGTTGATGGACACCTGGGTTGTTTCCAACTTTTGGCAATGGTGAATAATGTTGCTATGAACATCGGTGTGCAGATGTCTCTTTGTGTCACTGCTCTCAGTTCTTCTGGGTATATACCCAGTAGTGGTATTGCAGGGTCACATGGCAAGTCTATATTCAACTTCTTTAGGAACTGCCAAACAGTCCTCCACAGTGGCTGTACCATTCTGCATTCCCACCAACAGTGAAGAAGTGTTCCTATCTCTCAACATCCTCTCTAACACTTGTAGTTCTCTTTTTAATAGTGGCCATTCTGATAGGTGTGAAATGATATCTCATTGTAGTTTTGATTTGCATTTCCCTAATCATAAGTGATGTTGAGCATTTCTTCATGTGTTTTTTTTGCCATTTGTATTTCTTCTTTGGAGAAATGTCTATTCAAGTCTTTTCGCCCATTTTTTAATTGGGTCATTTGTATTATTATTGTTGATTTGTAACATCTCTTTATATATCTTGGATATTAAACCCTTATCAGATATGTGATTTCCAAATATTTTTTCCCATTGAGTTGGCTGCCTTTTCACCCTTCTGACAAAGTCCTTTGAGGTGCAAAAGTGTTTAATTTTGAGGAGGTCCCATTTATCTATTTTTTCTTTTGTTGCATGTGCTTTGGATGTGAGATCAAGAAGCTACCACCTACTGCAAGGTTTTGAAGATGTTTCCCTACATTTTCTTCTTGTAGTTTTATAGACCTGGCTTTTATATTTAGATCTTTGATCCATTTTAAGTTGATTCTTGTATGGGGGTGAGATAGGGATCCTCTTTCATTCTTTTGGTTATAGATACCCAGTTCTCCCAACACCATTTGTTGAAGAGACTGTTTCTTCCTGTTAGTGTGAGCTTGGTATGTTTGTCAAAAACCAGTTGACTGTATAAGTTAGGGTATATCTGGGTTCTCAATTCTATTCCACTATTCGATGTGTCTGTCTTTATGCCAGTGCCATGCTGTTTTGACCATTGTAGCTTTGTAATATGTTTCAAGGTCAAGCAGTGAAATTCCTCCCATGTTGTTCTTTTTTTAGAATGCTTTTGGCTATTCGGGTGCACTTACCCTTCCAGATGAATTTGGTAATTGCTTTCTCTAATTCTGTAAAGTAAGCTGTTGGGATTTTGACTGGTATTGCATTGACTCTATAAACCAGTTTGGGCAAGATTGACATCTTCATGATATTTATTCTTCCAATCTATGAACATGGAATGTCTTTCCATTTGTATAAGTCTTTTTAAATTTCTTTTAGCATTGTTTTGTAATTTTCTGCATATAGGTCCTGTACTTCTTTGGTTGAATTAATTCCTAGGTATTTGAGTCTTTTTGTTGCTATTGAAAATAGAATTTTCCCCCTGATTTCCTCCTCCGGTTATTCAGTACTAGTGAACAAAAACATTATGACTTTTTGCATGTTGATCTTATATCCTGCCCCTTTGCTGAACTCATTTATTAGTTCACGTAGCTTTGTTGTGGATACTTCAGGATTTTCTAAGTACAGGATCATGTCATCCGCAAACAGTGAGAGTTTTACTTCCTTTCTTCCTATTTGGACGCCTTTAATTTTTTTGTCTTGTCTAATTGCCCTCGCTAGAACTTCTAGTACAATGTTGAATAACAATGGTGACAGTGGGCATCCTTGTCTTGTTCCTGATCTTAGGGGGAAAGCTTTCAACCTTTCCCCATTGAGTATGATGCTGGCTGTGGGTTTTTCATATATGCCTTTATTATATTGAGGAATTTTCCTTTTTTTCTTAACTTTTGAAGTGTTTTTATCAAAAAAGGATGCTGAATTTTGTCGAATGTCTTTTCTGCATCTATTGAGATGATCATGTGGTTTTTTTCCCTTTAGTTTGTTAATGTGTATTACATTGATTGATTTTCTTATGTTGAACTAGGCTTGCATACCATGAATAAATCCCAATTGGTCATGATGTATAAGTCTCTTGATATGCTGTTGGATTCGATTTGCAAGTATTTTGTTGAGAATTTTTGCATCTATGTTCATTAGAGAGATTGGTCTGTAATTTTCTTTTCTTGTGGGATCTTTTTCTGGCTTTGGTATTAGGGTGGTGTTGGCTTCATAAAATGTGTTGGGTAATTTTCCCTCCTCTTCAATTTTTTGGAAGAGTTTAAACAGGATTGGTGTTCATTCTTTTTGAAATGCTTGGTAGAATTAACCTGTGAAGCCATCTTGTCCTGGACTTTTCTTTGCTGGGAGATTTTTGATGACGGATTCAATCTCTTTAATTGTGATTGGTTTGTTAAATTCTTGTATTTCTTGTAGCGTCAGTGTAGGATGGTTTTGCGTTTCTAGAAATTTGTCCATTTTATCTAGGTTGTCTAGTTTGTTGTCATATATGTTCTCATAATATTCTCTTATGATTCTTTTTATTTCTGTGAAGTCATTTGTAACTTCCCCCCTTTTATTTCTGATTGTATTTATTTGCATCTTCTCTCTTTTTTTCTTTGTTAATCAAGCGAGGGTTTGTTAGTTTTATTGATCTTCTCAAAGAACCAGCTTTTGGTTTTGTTGATTTTCTCTGTTGTTTTTCTGTTCTCATTTTTATTTATTTCTGCTCTAATCTTTATTATTTCTTTCCTTCTGCTTGCTTTGGGATTGGTTTGCTGTTCTTCTTCTAGTTTCTCTAGTTGTTCAATTAAATCTTTGAGCTTAGCTCTTTGTTATTTTTTAATATAGGCATTTAGGGCTCTAAATTTCCCTCTCAAGACTGCCTTCGCTGTGTCCCATAAGTTTTGATACATTGTGTTCTCGTTTTCATTTGTCTCAATATATTTACTGATTCCATTTGCAATTTCTTCTTTGACCCACCGAACGTTTAGGAGTGTGTTGTTCAGTCTCCACACATTTGCGAATTTACTTTTTTCCTGTCTATTATTGATTTCTAGTTTCATCCCATTATGATCAGAGAAAGTGTTTTGTATAATTTCAATCTTTTTATATTTATTGAGAGCTTCATTGTGTAAAACATGTGGTCTATCCTGGAGAAAGATCCGTGGGCATTTGAGAAGAATGTATAACCCGCTGAATTTGGATGCAGTGTTCTGTATACGTCTGTTAGGTCTAACTCGTTTATCATATTGTTCAAGTTCTCTGTTTCCTTGTTAATCTTCCGTCTAGTTCTTCTATCTAATGATGTGAGTGGGGTGTTCAACTCTCCAACGATTATTGTAGAAATGTCTGTTTCTCCCTTCAGTTTTGCCAGAGATTGTCTCATATATTTTGGGGCACCCTGGTTAAATGCATAGATATTTATGACTGTTACATCTTCCTGGTGGATCATCCCTTTTATTAATATATAGTGGCCTTCTGTATCTCTTATAACTTTTTGCATTTAAGGTCTGTTTTGTCTGATATTAGTATAGCTACCCCTGCTCTTTTCTGGTTACTATTAGTGTGGAGTATCTTTTTCCAAACTTTCACCTTCAGCCAGTTTGTATCCCTGGGTCTAAGGTGAGTTTCTTGTAAGCAGCATATGGATGGCTTATGGTTTTTTATCCACTCTATCAGCCTGGATCTTTTGATTGGGGAGTTTAATCCATTCACATTCAATGATATTACTGAAAATGCACTATTTACTTCCTCCATTTTATTCTTTATTTTTCATATGTCATGTTGTTTTTGTCTCTCTTTTTACTCTTTTGGTTATCATTTCTGCTATTCTTTCTTCTATACTCTCCTCCAAGCCTCCCTCTCCTGTCTTTTTCTTTCAGTGTCTAAGGTTTCCTTTAATATTTCCTGTCTAAGGTTTCCTTTAATATTTCCTGTCTAAGGTTTCCTTTAATATTTCCTGCAAAGGTGGATTCTTTTTTGCAAACTCTCTTAGTTTCTGTTTGTTTGTGAATACTTTATACTCACTTTCATATTTGAAGGACAGTTTTGCTGGATAAAGAATTCTCAGCTGGCAGTTTTTCTCTTTCAGTTTCCTAATTGTATCATACCACTGTCTTCTCGCCTCCATGGTTTCTGAAGAGAAATCTGCGCTAAGTCTTACTGGACGTCCCTTGTACGTGATCATTTTTTTTTTTTTTTTTTAAGATTTTTTATTTATTTGTTCATTCATCCCCCCCTTGCTGCTTGTGCTCGCTGGGTCAGCTAACCACGCCGTGCGGGCAGGCTTGCCTTCACCAGGAGGCCTCGGGAACCGAACCCGGGGCCTCCCATATGGTAAACGGGAGCCCTACTGATTGAGCCACAGCCGCTTCCCTATACGTGATCATTTGCTTCTGTCTTTCTGCTCTGAGAATTTTCTCTTTATCTTTGACATTTGACATTCTGAGTAATATGTGTTTTGGCATAGGTCTATTTGGATTTATTCTCGTTGCGGTACGGTGTGCTTCTTGGACATGTAAGTTCATTTCTTTGTTAGAGTTGGGAAATTTTCAGCTATTATTTCCTCAAATATTCTTTCTGCCCCTTTCCCTTCTCTTCCCCTTGTGGAACTCCCATGACACGTATGTTTTTGCGTTTTGTGTTGTCATTCAACTCTCTGAGCCCCTGCTCAATTTTTTATATTCTTTTCTCTCTCTGTCTTTTCTCCCTTCAATTTTAGTTGCTCTGTCTTCGGTATCACTTATTCTTTTTTCTATCATTTCAAGTCTGCTGTTGTATGCCTCAAATGTGTTTTTTATCTCACCTATTGTGTCTTTCATTCCCATGAACTCTGTTACTTTTCTCTTCAGGATTCAAATTCTTCTTTGCATTTGCTCAATGTCTTCTTGATGTCATTTATCTTTTTAACTATATTGTCCTTCATCTCATTAATTTGATTTTGGAAATTTGCGCTCATCTCGCTAATTAGTTCTCTCAAATTCTGTATCTCTTCTGGGACTTTGATGTATTCCTTTTCTTGGGCCATGTCTTCTGTTTTCTTAGAATGGCTCATAATTTTTTGCTGGTGTTTAGACATCTGGTTAGGATATAGTTTACTCAGATGCTCAATCTATTTCTCTTTTATAGGGATTTAGTGGCAGGAGGCTGTTAGTTACCAGAGCTCTTTGATTTTTGGCTTGACCTGGATTGTTAGGATTGTCCTGATGGTTGCTCACAACTTGGCACTTGACCCAGTAATTGGTTGTTGAGTCACTTCCTAGGGCCTTGGGCAGGGAGATTATAGAGGCCAGGAAAAGCCTCTCCTACTTAATTTTCTCCTGTGCACTTCCTTGGTCTACCAGGAGATGGCACTGTTTGGCAGTCAGTTAAATGCCGCCTCAGAGTGTATTTGTTGTGACACATGTCAGATCAATGTGATAGAGCTTCCTAATTCAAACTTTCTAAGACAGTTCTCCAGTCTTCTCTGGCAGCCCCCTCCCTTTTCCCAGCTAGGAAATATTTCCACTCCCCTCTGAGTCCTCAACAATCAGTCCCTGTTAGTAGAGGAGGAGATTGGGAGGTTTGTATATCTTTAGCCCCTTGCAGCCTCCAAGGCAAACAATGGTGCAGCCCCACTTGGCCTGGAAGAGCTCTGGGGACAAGGCAGACCAATCCTGGGTGTCAAAAGCCGAGTTAGCCCCAGGCTCTCTCTCCCCTCTCCTTGCAGTCCTCAATAATTAGTCCAGGCTAGGAGAGAGGGAGATTGCGAGGGTTGCATTTCTCCAGTCCTTCGTAGGCTCCCAGGGCAAACAACTGTATGGTAGGGTGTGTGTGGCTCTGCAGCCCAAATTTGCAGGTCAGAACCTCAGTCAGCCTTAGGCTGTGTCCCTCTCTCTCCCCTCTCCTGGAGTGGTAGATCCCTAGAGCCCCCTTTGTCTGTAGTCGCAGGCCCAGAGGCCCAGAATTCTAAAGAGTGTGGCGGAGGGTGCTGGCACAGCAGTCGCTGCTGGTTCCAACTCACGGTTCTGTCATCGCAATTTCCCTCTTTGGTCCCTCTCTCCTCTGGGTGGTGTGCAGCCTTCACCTGCTGTCCTAAACCCTAGAAGATCTTTTTCGGGGCTGTTTCAGACTGTCCTCTAGCTATTTTTCTGGAGAAGAGAGTCCCGTATCTCTTAGTCTGCCATCTTCCTGGAAGTCCCATCCTTTCTTGATAATTAAAATAAAAAACACTCTGAAAGATCGGAATAGAATGAAGCTTTCTCAGCATGGTAAAGTGCATATATGAAAAACGCACAGCTTGTATTTTACTCAATGGTGAAAGACTGAAACCTTTTGTGCTAAAATCAGGAACAAGACAAGGATGCCCATGGTGACCACTGTTATCCAATATTGGGCTAGAAGTTTTAGCTAGAGCAATTATGCTAGAAAAAGAAATAAAAGGCACCCAAATAAGAGAGGAAGAAGTAAAACTCACTATTTGCTGATGATATGATCCTATACCTAGAATATAAGATTTTTAAAAATACACAACAAAACTACTAGAACTAATAGACAAGTTCAGCGAAGTGGCAGGAACTAAGTTTAATATGCAAAAAGCAGTAGCATTTCTATACACTACTGATGAGTAATCTGAGGAGTTAGTCAGAAAAAAACTCCATTTATAATAGCAACTAAAAGAAATATTTAGGAATAATCTTAACCAAGGACATAAAGGACCTATAGTCAGAAAATTACAAAACATTGCTGAAAGAAACCAAAGACCTAAATATGAAAGGACATTCCATGTTCATGGATTAGAAAACTAAATATTTTAAAGATGTCAGTTCTACCCAAACTGATCTACATATTCAACACAATCCCAATAATTCCAACAGCATTTTTTACAAAAATGGAAAAGCCAATTGTCAACTTTATTTGGAAGGATAAGGGACCCCAAGTAGAAAAAAAAAAAGTCTTTAAAGAAGAACGAAGTTGGAGGACTCTCACTTTCTGAATTTAAATCAAATTACTTATCTGCAGTGGTAAAAACAGCTTGGTACTGGCATAAAGATATACCTATTTATCAATGGAACTGAGTTGAGAACTCAGAAATAGACCTCACATCTATGGTCAAGTGATTTTTTTGACAAGGCTGTCAAGCTAACTCAGCTGGGCCAGAACAGTCTAATAAATGGTGCTGGGAGAACTGGACATCCATATCCACAAGAAAGAGGACCTCTATCTCTCACTTGTACAAAAATTAATTCAAAATAGATCAAGGACCAGTTAGTGGATTTGGGTCAAGCAGTTGGGTGCTTGCCTAGCACATGGGAGGTCCTGTCGGTTCCCAGTGCCTCCTAAAGAAGACAAGCAAGACAGCAAGCTGATGCAATGGGTTGGCATGGTGAGCTGATGCAGCAAGATGATGCAAAGAGATGACAAAACGAAGAGACACAACAAGAAAACACAATGAAAGACAACAAGCGAGGAGCAGATGTGGCTCAAGCCATTGGGCACCTCCCTCCCACACGGGAGGTCCCAGGTTCGGTTCCCGGTGCCTCTTAAAAAGAAGATGAACACACAATGAATGGACACAGAGAGCAGACAGCGAGCCCAAACAGTAGGGGTCGGGGGAGAAATAGATGAAATACATCTTAAAAAAAATAGATCAAGGACCTAAATATAAAAGCTAGAACCATAATATTCCTAGAAGAAAATATAGGAAAATATATCTCTTCAAGACCTGGTGGTAGGTGATAATTTCTTAAACCTTACACTGAAAGCATGAGCAATGAAAAAGTAGATAAGTGAGGTATCTTCAAAATTAAGCACCTTTCTTCTTTAGAGGACAAGAGGGAATGCAAATGGACAATAGGCACATGAAAAAAAGTTCAATATCACTAGCTATAAGGGAAATGGAGATCAAAAGTATACTGACATATAATTTCACACCTTATAGAATGGCCATTACTAAAAAAGAAAAACACTACAAATTCTTGAGAGGATGTCGAGAAATAGGAATATTCCTTCTTCACTTTTGGTGGAAATGTAGAATGGTACAACCTCTATTGATGACAGTTTAGCAGTACCTCAAGAAGCTGAGTATAGAACTGCTGTATGATCCAGAAATCCTCCTACTAGGAATTTATTCAGAAGCACTAAAAACAAAGACATGAATGGACATTCGCACATTGATGTTCATAGCAGCATTATTCACAATTGCTAAAATATTGAACCAGCCCAAGTGTCAATCAGCTGATGAATGGAACAACAAAATGTGGTATATACATACAATGGAATACTATCCAGCTGTAAGAAATGAAATTGGGATGAATATGACAGCATGGAAGAACTTTGAGGACATTATGTGGAGTGAAATAATGCAGATACAAAAGGACAATTATTAAATGGTCTCATTAATATGAACAAAATAGGATGAGTAAACTCACTGTGGTAAACTCTAGAGTGTAGGTTATTAGAAAATAGAATGTGGGTTGAGAATGGGAGCTGATGCTTTCTATATGTAAGACTTTTAATAAGGTTTATTGTAAATTTGTGGGAATAAATAGATTTGATGTTAACATTATAGTGAGTATGATTAACACTGCTGATTTATAAAGGTTATTATGGCTGAAAGGAGTAGTCTATGGATGTAAATGTGAATTGAAAGAAAGCTGGAGAATAATCTAGGGAATGTGTAACATAGTGATTTAGGTGGTAGATGAAGGTTGTTCCTAATAGTATAAATATAAGAATGTTTTTCTTTTACAAAGTGTTAAGAATATGGTGATACATCAAAAAATTACAACTATTGGAACTTATGGATAATAGTTAACAGTATATTGTAATATTTTTGCAGCAATGGCAAAGAAGGAATTATATCAGCTCTAAGGGACAATAGTCGGGTATAAGGGGTTGGGATTTTTCCTTTTGGAGTAATTTTAGAATTTTTTTAGAATTTCAGTCAATTCTAAAATTGACTGAGGTGATGACAGCACAACTCTGTGATGAAAATGAGAGCCACCAAGTGTACACTTTTAATGGATTAGACAAGGCATGGTACTGTATAAAACAGTGAATCCTGTTGTAGAAGGTGGACTGTGGTTACCAGAACAAATATGAGAACATTCTCTCATGAACTATAATAAATGTTTAATACTAATACAGGGTGTTAGTAATTGAGTGGGTTTGGGGCAAAATACACCAAATGTCACATATGGGCTATAGTTAGTAGTAATATATTGATGATGCTCTTTCCTAGTATATAACAAATGTTTCACAAAAATGCAAGGTATTGCGGTAGGGTGATGTATGGGAGCCCTATCTGATGATATGCATGGTTTTTCAATAAATTTACAACTTTTCTTATATACTTATTTTTATTTATGTTAATGTATGAATGATATACTTCAATAAAAAATTTTAATGGAAATTATTTGTGTGCTTCTGAGCAATGATTTCAAGTTCAATCCTTGGATGCCTGCTGGAGTCATACTTGAAATTTACTGAATTTCAAAAAAAAATATGTTGTTAAAGTGCCATGCCTTGATTATGTTTATCTTGATTGACTTCCATATTAATCAGATAGTAAGCTCTAGAAGAGGAGAAATTTTTAGATATCTGAGGGGAGATGATGTCTTCAGTTATATTTGGATTTTTGTGCCTTTAAGAAAATGGAGATGTACACTGTCATTTTAGAAATGACAGTAAATTGAAGCAATTGAATAAATGCCTGAAGTTGTCATGACAGTGTATAGAGGTGGAAGAGAAGAGGGGCTAGAACTGAGTCTTTAGATGTTCTGCTGGTATTGCTTGTGGAGTACCATGCTGAAAACAAGAGGAAGAAGTGACTAGATTAGCTTGAACATAGGGGACTGAGATGTCAGAGAAGTCTAGGAAAAAGAAAGTTCTCAAAAGGAGATCATGGCCTAATACTTTTGTTTCCAACATATAGCCTGAGACACACATACTGGATTTATTTATGGGGAACTCGTTGGTAGCATATTTAAGAGAGGAAGTCAGTCATGTTAGTCATCATTTGAGGCAGTGTGAGGAAAGGTTAAAAATGCTCATGCAGTTTATGAAAGAGGAACAGGAGATCAGACACAAGGAAAGAAACAGGTACAGGGTACATTTTGTTTCATAAATGAAGAGAAATAGAGTCTAAATGATGTGTGAATTGATTATGATAAGGGAGAGGTTTCTGAACAAGCTTTCAGTTTTAATCAATATGGTTTCTGAAGAAACATGAATGGCAGAAGTGCAATGGAGACATACAGTGTAACCATGGGTAATGTGAACCTTCAATGAAAGAGAAGGAATAATGGGTATGGATGTAGTAATATTGTAGAGCTTATGGTGCTAAACTGAGGTAATTTGTCAAATTACATCATTCATCTGACTATTATATGGTAGGCCTATCTGGTGAAAGTAAGATGAAATGTGAGAATATATGAGATTCAAAATTATGGGACTTGAAGTGTTTATGGCATGTAGAAGAATTATTCAATTATCAAGATGTAGTAGCTTTGCCAGATATACCTGAAAGCATTAGGAGTCATGACTCTGCATTTAGACCTGAAGCACTGACTAATGTGCTGTGCCAGGTGCAGTAATAAACAAGATGATTAATTAGTGTCACCTCCTATGGGGACAGATGTGGCAAATACTCAGATGTTTATTGACAGATGTGGTAAATACTCACAGGAACATCAGAAATGTTGTGGCATGTAAGCCTTAAGGAAAAGGTGAGTCATGTAACCCTTAAGAAATTTGAGGCTATGAATGGGAAGAAAACTTCAAGCTATCTGTGCCTCTTCCTAGCCATGTAATTGTCTCATATTACTAAAGCTTTCTGAACTTCTACTTATGTCATTTGTTAAATGGGTAAAGTAACCTCTATTAGCAGGGTTAGTCTGAGATTGAAATTTTTAAAATATGTATTTTTCCAAACACATTTAATAAAACTATTTTTTCCTGGATGACAGGCACAAACGGATAAGTGAATCCTGCTTATGACACGTTATCATTATTTTTCCTTGAAATTCGTATAATTATTAATGATATTTTAGAGGAGAAGTTACAGTATTCAAATCATTCCACATATATAAATAATGAATAAAGGGATGTTGCAGCTGATAATGATTAATATAGAGCAAGATTTCAGATACTCTTTCACTAAAATATCATATTGAGCATATAGATTTTCTACCAAATCCCTTCATTCTATATTTTCTGAGCATCCTAATCCTGTGGGGATTATGGGACATGATAATAGCATTATAATCCATAAACTGCTGTTTTCTAATGCAGGGGATTTTCATGACCGGATTTGCATGATGGGAGCTGCTGATCCCTTCCAGATGATCAAGACCTTGAATTCATCAACCCCATAATAAAATATATTCTTAAGTATCTTGGTTGGTAACCAAATACCTTGGGGTGAGATCTAGAGCTCAGGTTTGAGGGAGTTCCATTGTTGGCATCCCATGTGGAAGAACCAAGATGGCTTAGGACAAGTGTACACAGAAGATCAGTTGCATGGTAGGTCAGGGAGTGAGGGAGAGTCCAGAGGACAGGGATGGATGTTGGGGAAATAATGCTAGTACCTAAACAGAGAATAATTATGTCTGATAAATTCCAGATTGCTTTCTCTGATGTGGAGACCTAATACCAGATGTGACATGGGTCAGGGATTCCTTTGTTGGAATCAGGGAGGGAACTGAAAATCTCTGAACACCATGGGCTAATTAATACATACAGTTCAATGAATTTCATGTTTTTTATCTGTACAATAGGGGTATTCATATCTTCTTTATTAGCCAGAGAAGCCAAATCCTCCTAACTTTTGACCCTGGGAGAAGAGAGTGCTACCCCTATTTCTCTTGGAACGTACCTCATGTTCCTGTTGATTGGGCTGGTGTAATTTCCAGATGAAGGATTTGGAATTCATGACAGGTGGGTCTGGAAATTGTTGCTGAGACTTAAGCTTGAAGGCTTCTTTTTCCATTCTCAGCTTTGTTCACCTACTGCTTTGTCTGGTTGTGAGTGAAAATCCAGAGGAAGACAGTTGTCATCTGAGCTATTAACAATGCAAGCATGGGTGAGTAGGAAATTCTTTAACTGAAATTACACCTCTATTGCCAGCAAATGATCAGGTTCCTCCTATTGGCATGGAAATTCCAAGTGCATTCAGGAGCTATTCAAGAATCTGAACTACAGTTAAGTTTATCCAGGACTCAATAGTTATGGTAAGTTAGGGACTCATCAGTAAGTAATCTCATGCCAAAATCACAACTGTCTGTCCCAGCCTCCATTAAGACTGTGTATTCTCTGAAGAGATGAGAGAGGTTTTCTTTATCTCACCCAACCCATGGCTTCATTGGAGAAATAATGTACTCATGGATCATGTTAGTATCCAAAATTGTCTTAAGCATGTAGTGAACATAGATAGAGATGAGTCAGAGCAGAAGTTTATAGTCAGTAGGGAGGCTGCTGTTTTAGTAGGTGCATTCAATCAATTTATTGTTAAAGGTGCTGGGCTGCAGGGCTGAGCATGGTTGAGAAAAGCATAAGGGGAGGTTAGGCAATAAGAAAATATAAGGAATCATTTATTTATTTTCCGTAATTTTAAATTTCATAAAGATTTCATAGGCTATATTTGCTCATTTTGAAAAATACAAAGAAGGAAACTAAAATTCTCTGTGCCGTGGTTATTCTCAATTACCCAATTTCAATCTTTGTAAATCAGATTTATTCAAATTTATAAATGGATGCAATGTATAAAAAGTAATTGTTTCCTTAATTTTGGCTGTGCTTTCAGGAGTAGTATAGTAGGTAGAATAAAAATTTCTGGGGAGCGGATGTGGCTCAAGTGCTGGAGCTCCTGCTTCCCACATGGGAGGTCCTGGGTTCAGTACCCAGTGCCTCCTGAAAAAACAAAAACAAACAACAAGCAAAACAAATGAAAAATCCAACTCAGGGAAGCTGATGTGGCTTAATGTTTGAGCACTGGCTTCCCACATACGTGGTCCTGGGTTCAAACCCCAGCCCCAGTACTTCAAAAAAAATAATAAATTTCTGACCATGTGAAAATGTATGAATAATTGAAGAGCCCAGAAGCAATAAAGGGGTTTCTTTTACTCTTATACAGACAGATGAGATAAAGATATAAGAGAAACAATGAAAACTTATGTCTGTAGGTCCCAGAAAATTTTGAGAATGGGAGATTTCCTACAACAGAAATGGCCAGTTGTACTAGGGCTATCTTTCATTACAACAGTTGCAGGGTACCTGGCCTGTGATCCTGAACCACCTGTACTTATACATAATGAACACCTGAGATATGTAGAGGTGAGAGAGACAGCATTTACCGATCCTGAATTTTGTATGAAACCTCTTCAGTTCTGCAGAATTATGGAAAATGCTTCAAAGTTCTATTTTAATAAATAATAGACCTATGGATTGAATTTAGATAGAAAGCACTTTACATATTGGCTCACTGGATCTGTCAAAATACCTAACATGTTGTTTTATGATTTTATAAATGGGAGCAAAATAAGGTAATCTATTTAGGGGAATAATCTAACCATTGTCCTTTTTGAAAAGTGACTTATCATGGATTGCTTGCCTTATGATGAGTCTATAGATTTACTTGAAATTAGTGGAAAAGTATGTTTTAGTTATGAATGCTCAAGTTCAGGTTTTATAACCAGCATCAGGAAGTCATAATTACAGATTTATTGGAATGTTTCCATGTGTCCATCATACCCCATGTCATGTGATATTCCTGTACAATGGAGTTTTATGTAATCAGCGTGTATGTGTCTGAGTGTATCTGAAAGGCAGCTGGCAGTTTTGCACTCAGAATGATCTGACTGGCTCTCTAAACACATACTGAGCTTTATACAGACAGTTTCTGGTTTTTCAGTGCTTATTTTGAGCATCTCATTCAGGGCATTGGTATGGATGGCCCTGTGTGAACCCAAATTCCTGTGATGTTTTAGGAGTTACTGAGCTACAAAGATGTAGCTGTAGACTTTACCCAGGAAGAGTGGGCCATGCTAGACACATCCCAGAGAAAGCTGTTCAGAGAAGTGATGCTGGAGAATATCAGTCATCTGGTCTCAGTGGGTGAGTCTGTCAAAATTTATCTATCAATCATCTAATATATCTGACTAATATCTACCCATATATCTATTATATATCATCTTCTATTTATTTATTAAACTATCTAGATCAGCTCCATATTATTTAATAATCTTTTATATATTTTTATACCTTAATACATGTATATTGTTTTATATTATTTTATAACACATACAACTGCCTAAATGAAATTTGTTTCCTTACTTTTTACCGCCATTTACATTTTGACCTCAATAGAATGTAATCTTGGCCACAACTTCAGGTCTTTCTTGAATCTAAATCTCTAAAACTCAGTGCAATGTTGGGAGCACATGAATAATTTTTAAATGAATAACTAAGTGACTAAATATTTTGAAATAATTTTTCTGCTCTAAGGAGTATATGGAAGCTTCAGACCAGAGTAGTAAAAATATCAGTTATACTTCTTTCAACATAGAATTTAGATTGTTATGGTGGAGTTTATGTTTATTGAATTACTTTGAAAATAATAATCAACAACTGTGGAAACATAGAATTACTCCTTATTTAGAATTTAGATTCTCTCCTTGAACTTTAGCATGGGCAGCAGTAACCAGATGGCCCATTGTATGTGTGCACAAAGTCAATAGTTATCCCTTTATTGGTGAAAGATTGTCAGTGTTCTGTGTGTTCAAGGTACTTTTCCCTTGCTGACCTTCAATGCTTACCTTTTCTTCTTTGGTAGCCTTCTGTGGACTTGATGATAATTCACTGTTATCAACAATTAACTCAAAATCCAAGTATTCTTTTTTACTACAAACAGGATATCAGGTGTGCAAATCACATGTGCTTTCCCAGTTGGCACAAGGAGAGGAACTGTGGGAAGAAGGAATTGGCTTTCTTGAAAACCAGAGTCCAGGTGAGCTCTAGGAACTTGTGATTCAGTAGAAGAGTGTCCTGGTCAGTTCCTAATAGGTCCTTGGAAAAATCAACTTCCGATTACCTTCAGTGATATTTTCTGAAGTGTAGATGAGGATGTTGGGAAATTTTTGTACATATATTATCATTATTCTATATGATTCTCAAGCTTAATTCAAGTAACTTTAACCCTGGGAAAGGGATATTCATGTGCTATTGGAATTAAACTTTCACATAATGAACTTTGTCCTGGTCCTACTCTTGGAAAGTTTTCCCTCTTTTTACTCTGATTTTCCAAATTCTTTTCATATTTCTCACATTTTAATCCTAAAAATGTTTTTTCTGGTTGCAATGTCCTATAATGTTTTCTTCTGCCTAGAGTATTCGTTAATTTGATATGCTTTCCCAGTTATGTGGCAATGTTTGAAATATCCTGACAGGGATATTTGGGCCAGAAAATGGATATTTTCACTCCCCTAATGCTACTTTAACAACTTATTGTGTTTTGTTTTCAATTTTGACAGGCAAAGAAAGTGACTTTAAAAAACAAATAATATTCATGCCACTTGTCTTCAGGAAAGACTCACCTAACATCCTGCCATTGGTAAGCCTCATGTGTGTGAACCTAGTCTTCTGAATAAATACCTGGGGTGGAATAAATTAGGAATTCAATACAATCACCTGAGTGTAATTAATGTTGGGATTAAATGCTAATCCAGCAAAAATCTGTGATAGTTTGAATTAAGGGAAAAATTAACCTGAACACAAAACTCTAAACTGAGTTCTTATAAACAGATAATTGCATAAATATGGTTCATATTCATGACCTTTGAAATATCATGAAATTCAAAATAGATCAGATAGGCCTGAACTTGGGATGCAATAGAGAAAATCTCTGTGCATGGAGAATAACTATATATGAAAGTAGCATTAGGAAGATGTTAATTGGAGACTATCATGAAATGATTAATCTAGAATTCATATATAGGGAAATGAAGACTTTTATGGATATGGACACGTGTTTCACAGACTTTCATCTAATTCCTCACAGCAGAGATCCCACACTCAAAAGAATTCCTTTAAATGTAATGATTTGCAAGAAGATTCCACTCAAAGATCCACAGTGTCTCAACAAGTATCAACTCCCATCGCAAAGAAACCATATTTCAGCAAACCACTTGCAAAAGTTCTCAGGGACCAGTCATCTTTTAATCCACATAAGCAAATTCACACTAGAAGTAAATCATATGAATGCCATGTGTGTGGGAAAGCCTTCACTAGGTGTTCTAATCTTAAGCAACATAGGAAAACTCACACTGGAGAGAAACCCCATCAATGTCATATATGTGGGAAAG
>JAKSZT010053798.1:711601-813549 GCA_026826555.1 Tolypeutes matacus
CCCATCAATGTTATCTGTGTGGGAAAGCCTTCAGTCATTGTTATAGTCTTAGAAAACATGAGAAAATTCACACTGAAGAAAAACTCCATGAATGTCATCTGTGTGGGAAAGCCTTCAGTAAATGTGCTAATCTTAGACGACATGAACGAACTCACACAGGAGAGAAACCCCATCAATGTCATCTATGTGGGAAAACCTTCAGTCAACATTTTCATCTTAGAAAACATGAGCGAACTCACACTGGAGAGAAACCCCATCAGTGTCAACTATGTGGGAAAGCCTTCGTTGATTGCTCTTCCCTTAGACGACATGAGAGAATTCACACTGGAGAAAAGCCTTATCAATGTCATCTATGTCAGAAAGCCTTCACTGATTTCTCTTCCCTTAGACGACATGAGAGAACTCACACTGGAGAGAAACTATAAGAATATCATTTGTGCCTTAGATAAGCACAATTTTTCTAACCTTAGACAATATGAGAGTATTCACAAATGGAGAGAAACCCTATGAATGTCATCTAGTGGGAAAGCCTTCAGTCAATATTCTTGCTTTAAATGAAATGAGAGAACTCACACTATAATTTTTTATATATAGAAGAGTCGTCAGCCATAGATTTAACCTTTAAGAGTACCCAATAACTCATACTAAAGAAACAGTATGTCTGTAATACATAGGAAGCTCCTTTAGCCATCCATTCTACTTAAAGTAATCTAAGTTAATTCATACTGAAGAGAACCCATATGAATCTCATCTAAGCAGCAATGCCCTTAATAGATGATCTGATTATTTACCACATGAGAGAACTCACAATATAAATGTGATGGAAGTGGAGAACCCTCATTCGCCACTCTGCTAAGCAAACCAGAGAAATCACATGTCTGTACTCAAGGTAGAAGTGCCAAAGTTTATGATTTATCCTTTAAATAAAATGAGTGAACGTCACAGGAATGAAACACTAGGTCTGTAATCACTGTACTATCATTTAACCAAGCACAAGTGTTAGTGTGCAAAAGTTTAGGAATAATCACAAAAATATGAAATAAGAGGGGAAAGTCTTTACTAGGAGGATGAATCCCCTTGGAGGAGTTCAGAAAATTCATGCTAGATAATGTATTCAATGAAAAATTATGGGATTTTTCCCATAGGTCTCTTGGACATTGTGAAATTGTGGAACTTGGCATCAGGTGGTATGGCTCTGTAAGGGAGTGTATGAGGAAATGATTGGGTATCTGACAGCTAAGTTATGGAGATCAGTGGTGTAAATGTTATGGTTTGGGGATAAGAGAATGTGTAAAGTCTGTGATTTGGGGTCTTCTAGGGTAAATGAATATGGTTCTGTGGTTACCTCTAATGGATCACTGATAGACATTTTGGGGTAAGTGATTAAACATCTGAAGAATAAGAATAAATATTTGTTTTGTTTCTGATCTTAGAGGAAATAATACTTCATCTCTGTGACCAGAATCCTTATCAGTGGGAGAGATAGTCCTGTTTGCAGCAGTTCACTGAAGTTTAGGCTCAGTTCCCTGTACACATCACTAATGGCTCACTGCAGGAATCAAGTCTTTTTGGACTTCTGGGAAGATAGCATTGGAATAGGTAGGCAGGGCTCAACTCTCTTTCAAAAACAATGAAGGAAGGGCACAAAGCTGTCTAAGAGACCTCCTTTGAGGATCTGCAGGCCAGAAGACTGCTATGGACCCCTAGGAGGGCAAGGGAGAGAGAGACAAAGAAGCCAAAACAAAGAAAAGTGACTTACTAACCCCTGCAGCTGAGAACAGCATCCATCTCCACCCTGAAGGTGATTGGCCTAGGTCAAACCCATGGCTCACTATAGCCAAGTGAGAGAGGAACAGATATATTCCTCCCTGGGAAGAAGGAGAGTGCAATGGAGGGCAGAAAGTGGTTTCTCTTGAGTGAATTTGGTCAGCAGAGCCCTCTTTGAGTCTAGAGTCTGGCCAGACCAGAATCATGGGCAAGTGGAGGTTGAAAGAGTCACCTCCATGGAAAGATTTGCCCATGATTGTCCCAGATTTGGCCAGCTGGGAAACTGCAAAGAGAAAAATGCTTTTAGGTGTTTCTTGTCCTAAACACCTGGGAGCAAACCTGAACCCATTAGTGAGTCCCTGGACTATTTTTGTAACTTAGTCTGGACAATTTTAAAGACTTGGAATAAGTTGAACCAAAAATCAAAGAAGAAGGACAATTAGACAAGACAAAAAAATTAAAGGCGTCCAAATAGGAAAAGAGGAAGTAAAACTCTCACTGTTTGCGGATGACATGATCCTTTATTTAGAAAATCCTGAAGTATCCACAACAAAGCTGCTTGAACTAATAAATGAGTTCAGCAAAGTGACAGGATACAAGATCAACACACAAAAATCAGTAATGTTTTTGTACACTAGTACTAAACAACCTGAGGAGGAAATCAGGGGGAAAATTCCATTTTCAATAGCAACAAAAAGACTCAAATACCTAGGAGTTAATTTAACCAAAGAAGTACAGGACCTACATGGAGAAAACAACAAAACAATGCTAAAAGAAATTAAAACACACCTAAACAAATGGAAAGACATTCCATGTTCATGGATTGGAAGAATAAATACCGTGAAGATGTCAATCTTGCCCAAACTGATTTATAGATTCAATGCAATACCAATCAAAATCCCAACAGCTTTCTTTAGAGAATTAGAGAAGGCAAATACCAAATTCATCTGGAAGAGTAAGTGCACCCGAATAGCCAAAAGCATTCTAAAATAGAAGAGCAACGTGGGAGGAATTTCACTACTTGACCTTGAACCTATTACAAAGCTTCAGTGGTCAAAACAGCATGGTACTGGCATAAAAATAGACACAATGATCAGTGGAATAGAATTGAGAACCCAGAAACATACCCTTACCTATACAGTCAACTGGTTTTTTGGGGGGTTTTTTTGTTTGTTTGTTTTTACCGGGAGGTCCCAGGGATCGAACCCGGGTCCCTCCATATGGGAGATGGACACCCAACCAGTTGAGCCACATCTGACCCCAGTCAACTGGTTTTTGACAAACCTACCAAGCCCATGCTAATGGGAAAAATGTCTCTTCAACAAATGGTGTTGGGAGAACTGGATATCTATAACCAAAAGAATGAAAGAGGACCCCTATCTCACCCTCTATACAAGAATCAACTCAAAATGGATCAAAGATCTAAATATAAAAGCCAAGACCATAAAACTACTAGAAGAAAATGTAGGGAAACATCTTCAAGACCTTCCAGTAGGTGGTGGTTTCTTGGACCTTATACCCTAAGCACATGCAACAAAAGAAAAACTAGATATATGGGACCTCCTCAAAATTAAACACTTTTGCACCTCACAGGACTTTGTCAGAAGGGTGTAAAGGCAGCCAACTCAATGGGAAAAAATATTTGGAAATCACATATCTGATAAGGGTTTAATATCCAGGATATATAAAGAGGTGTTATAACTCAACAATAAAAAGACAAATGACCCAATTAAAAAATGGGCCAAAGACTTGAATAGACATTTCTCCAAAGAAGAAATACAAATGGCAAAAAAACACATGAAGAAATGCTCAACATCACTCATGATTAGGGAAATGCAAATCAAAACTACAATGAAATATCATTTCACACCTATCAGAATGGCCACTATTAAAAAGACAGAGAACTACAAGTGTTGGAGAGGATGTGGAGAGATAGGAACACTTCTTCACTGTTGGTGGCAATGCAGAATGGTACAACTACTACAGGGGACTGTTTGGCAGTTCCTAAAGAAGTTGAATATAGACTTGCCATGTGACCCTGCAATACCACTACTGGGTATATACCCAGAAGAACTGAGAGCAGTGACACCAACAGACATCTGCACACCGATGTTCATAGCCACATTATTCACCATTGCCAAAAGTTGGAAACAACCCAGGTGTCCATCAACAGATGAATGGATAAACAAACTGTGGTCTATTCACACAATGGGATATTATGCACCTGTAAGAAGAAATGAAGTTGTAAAGCATTTGACAACATGGATGAACCTGGAAGACATTATGTTGAGTGAAGCAAGCCAGACACAAAAGGACGAATACTGTATGAATGTGTAACTATGAACCAAATATATTGTGTAACATATTTGATTCAAAAAAAAATTTTATATGTATCCATTACATTTAATTGAGAAATGTATATAATTATTCATCTGTGTTTACTTTTTAGTTTTTAATTGTTTATATTTTCAATTATTAAATGTACAAAATAAAGTTAAATGGGAAAAACACACACAAAAAACAAAAACAAAACAAGAATAGTACTAGAGCTACTGGTATAGGAATATCTAGGATGTATTGTTAAGTAAACGCAATTTACATAGTCAAGTGTATAGTATGATTCTCCCTCAATAAAGACAAACCCCTCCCCCCCCAAAAAAAAAATCAAAGAAGAGCCATGAAACAAAACCACTAAATAAGAGAGAGAAATTGACCATCAAAGTAAATTCACCACCATATTTATATGCCTAGATAGCAGCACAAAATCACAAATGATACTAAGAAACAGAAAGTAATGGCCCAGCCAAAGGAACAAATCACAAATCATGATGACCCAAAGGATTTAAGACAACTAAACAATAATAATCACACAAATCCCCCAGATAGACATATTGACCAATGGAATTGAATCAAGAAGTCAGAAATAGACCCTGACATCTATGGTCAAGTGATTTTTGAAGAGGCTTACAAGCCTACCCAGCTGGGCCAGAATACTCTATTTGACAAATGGTGCTGGGAGAACATAATATTCATAAGCAAAAAAAAAAAAAATTAAAGCGGACCCCTATCTCAACCTTATAGAAAAATTAACTCAAAATGGATCAAGAACCTAAATATAAAACCTACAATCCTAAAACTCCTAGAAGAAAATATAGGGAAACATCTTCAAGATCTTGTGATAGGTGGTAGTTTGTTAAACCTTATACCCAAAGCACAAGGAGTGAAAGATAAAATAGATAAATGGTACCTTCTCAAAATTAAACACTTTTATTCTTCAATAGATTTTGTCAAGCAAGTAAAAAGTAGCCTACTCAATGGGAGAAAATATTTGGAAACCATATACCCATTAAGGATTTGATATCCATGTTTTATAAAGAGATCATACAGCTCAATAATAAAAAGACAAGCAACTCAATTTTTAAAAGGTTAAAAGTCTTGAATAGACATTTCTCCAAAGAAGAAATACAAATGGCCAAAAAATACATGGAAAAAAAATGTTCAATATCACTAGCTATTTAGGAAATGCAGATCAAAACTACAATGAGATACCATTTCACACCTTATAGAATGGTCATTATAAAAAATAAAATAAAAAATAAAAAAAAATAAAAAAAAACAGAAAACTATTACAAGTGCTGGAGAGGATGTGGAGAAATAGGAACACTCCTTCACTGTTGGTGGGAATGGTGCAGCCTCTGTGGAAGACAGTTTGGCAGTACCTCAGAAGCTGAATATAGAACTGCCAGATGATCCTGCAATCCCATTACTAGGAATATATTAAGAAGAACTGAAAGCAAAGATGTTTTCACACTGATGTTTATAGCAGCATTATTCACAATTTCTAAAATATGGAACTAACCCAAGTGTGTCCATTGATGAATGGATAAACAAGGTGTGGTATATACATACAATGGAATACTATTCAGCTGTAAAAAGAAATGAATTTGAGATGCATATAAAAACATGGAAAAACCTTGAGGATGTTATGTTGCGTAAAATAAGCCAGACACAAAAAGACAAATATTATATGGTCTCACCAATATGAACTAAATACAATGAGTAAACTCACTGAGGTAACCTCTAGAGTATAAGTTACTAGGTAATAGAATGTGGCTTGAGAATGGTAGCTGATGCTCAATGTAGGTAAAAGTTTTAATAAGGTTAATTATAAAAGTGTGGAAATGAATAATGTTGATGTTAACACATTATAGTGAGTATAACTAACTGCTGAATTATACATGAGATTATGGCTGAAAGAAGGAGTCTTTGAACATAAATTGAAAGGAAACCAGAGAATAATATAGAGTACGTATAACATAGTGATTTTGGTGGTGGATGAAGAGTGTGATTAGTAGTATGAATACAAGAATGTTGTTCTTTACAAAGTGTTAAGAATATGATGATACATGGTATATTAGTCAGCCAAAGGGGTGCTAATGTGAAATACCAAAAATGGGTTGGTCTTTATAAAGGGTATTTATTTGGGGTAGAAGTCCACAGATACCAGACCATAAAGTGTTAAGTTTCTTCTCTCACCACAGTCCATTGCCGCATATTAGAGCAAGACAGCTGCAGGCGTTTGCCAGGGTTCAGGCTTCTGGGGTTCCTCTCTTCCCGGGGCTGCTTTTCTCTCCGGGCTTAGCTCCTGTTTCCTCCACAAGGTCAGCTGTAGACGATCAGGCAAACAGCTTGCTTCTCTTCTCCTGGGGTCTTCTTTCCAACATCAAAACTGCTTCTCAAAAGACTGCTTCAACTGTCCTTTGCCTTGCCTTTTATATTCAATTCCCCACCCACCAAGGGGTGGGGCTCAGCGCCCTAATCCTAACCTAATCATGCCCAGATTAACAGATCAGTTTACAAGCATGATTCAATTATACTTTTGGAATTCATAATTACATCAAACTGCCACACATGGGAAAATTACAACTAATGTGACTTATATACAATAGTTAACAGTTAATATTGTAATATTTTTGCAGCAATGGCAAAGAAGATATATCAATTTTAAGCGACAACTATAGGTGGGTATAAGGAGTATGGGATTTTTCCTTTTGGTGTTATAGATACATTCTAAAATTGACTGAGGTGATGACAGCATAACTGATGAAAATGAGAGCCACTGAGTGTACACTTTGAATGGATTGTACAAAACATGGGGCTATATAAGACAAGGAATGCAGTGGTGGATAATGGACTGTGGTTACAAGATAAATATAAGAATGTTTTCTCATGAATAATAACAAATATATAATACTAATAATGGGTGTTGATAATTAGATGGGTTGGGGGGAAAATACACCAAATGTAAGATATGGGCTTATAGTTAGTAGTAATATTTTGATGATGCTCTTTCCTAGTTGTAACAAATGTTTCACAACAATATAAGTTTTTGCTGGTAGGGTGATGTATGGGAGCCCTGTATGATGATATGCATGTTTGTTTTGTAAGTTCAAAACTTTCACTACACATTTATTCTTAATGTATGTTCATGTAGAAATGATATACTTTAATAAAGTTTTATTTAAAAAAACAAATGAACCCAAAAAATCAAATCTTTTTCATAATCAAGCACAATAGATTCCACAATTTACAAGACCCATAGCCAATGCCATTCTGTAGGACCAGTTGAGGAAAACCGGTCTTGGATATTAATATTGGAAAAATTATCATCCAGAGCATGCATATATGAAAGCTTTTCAGCTAATTTCATATATAATTTTAAAAGACAGCTGAATGTTTTCCTGCTAAAATTGGGACTACTAGAAGTATATCTGTTCTCATCACTATACCTGATATTTTATGTAATATAGGAAAAATGAATGCTTTACCCTAAATAGATACAAAGAAAAGGATTTCTTCACTTCATTATATATAGTTTTAGTAGTGGACTTAGTGTAATAAATCAAGAGTAGAGAGAAAAAGCAGAAAACTTGGAAAAGAAAAATGAAAACTGTATTGGGTGTATACAAACCACTACTAGATTTACCCCCCCAAAAAATGAGTTATTTAGTAAAGTCACCATGTGCAAAGTAAAAATAAAATTGAATTTTTGTTCTATATACTACAAATTATCAAAAGTAAACTGAAATATAAGAAGCACTCATAGCAGCATCAAAATATAAAATATAAGGATGATTTAAATAGATGGTGTAGAACTCTATTCAGAAAATTACAAAATACTATTTAGAGAATTTATAGCAGATCTATCTATCTATCTATATATATATTTATTAGGAAATATACCACACACAAGTTTAAATAGTACCACTAAGGCATCAGTTCTACCACGGTCAATCTACAGATTCAATGCAATTCCAATCTATATGTTTTGTTAAGAACTGTGGGTAGTCTAAGAACCCACCTAAACAGTTATGTACTTTATGTAAATATACAGATACTAAAGTAACATGGGGCACCTATGCGAGGAAGTGTTCATTATTGATATTCTCACCAAATTAATAGCCAGAGTAATATTTAGTCATAATCTTCTACAGGTGACTCCATGAACATGGATGGAAAAATTCTTATTCTTTATTAGCCAAGTAAGATGAAAAATCCACACTTGCATGAAACAGTTTTCTCTGATAAAGTCAAAAATGTTGTGACATGATATGAAAGTTTTTTGTGAATAAGGAAATAAGCAGATTCAATAAGAAGAATATATAGTCTATAGTTAGCATTGCATTAAGTGATCTTGTTAGTAGTTAAAAGCCAAGCCAGCAGAGGGGATATAGTTCAAGTGGTTGAGTGCCTGCTTCCCATATATGAGGTCCTGGGTTCAATCCTAATTAGTACTAACATTCATAAATGTAAATTTCTAAAACATCACTGAATCATTATTTCTTAAACTTTTTATTCTTTGCACCTATTAAAACTGATTTTTAAGGGTGCCTCTGCTCATCTATCTGTCCTGAAATTTATTTTACATATAAAACATTTTAAATGACTTTCATGATGATATAAATGGCATTTTTTCAATCACTGGAATGGATTCCCTATAAATCCTTGATGACCTTACCATAGTGATATATTTCGTTTGTACACATTCAGTGATACTAAGGAGACAGATTCATTATAAGTTAAAGGTACACATATTACAAGAGCATCAGCCATTGTTCTTTTCTATCTTGAATATATGATTCAGTTTCTGTTAATACTGATAATAGCAAAGACACCTCACTCTGCTCTCCACAGAAAGAAACTAATATTGCTGTTAATTGCACAATTAGGTTTGTGAAGTTCTTTCGAAGAAAATTTTGGTTTTGTGATAGAGTTTGAAAATATATACATATATATAAATAAAATATAAAGAGTTTCAGACTAAATATCACATAGGTGTTTTGGGCATTATATGATTTCCTCTCCATTTTATTAGTAAAGTAGTATTTACTTTATATATTTTATCTAAAATTCATCTTTTATTTTTATTTATTCTACCTCCTTAAAAAAATAAGATTGTTTTTGTTTCATTGTTGAATTATATCTGCCACAAGGAAATAAATGAAAACATTGACTCAGAACTTTTTCTGGAAGGGTGAGGGCACAGAACAGAGCACAGTATCTGCTTGGTTCTCAGTCTGACAAGCTAAAATTGTGAACTAGAAAATGCTAGTTGTCTAGAAATAGCCTTTAAGGCTTGATTTTGGAGGTTTTGTTTAAAAAAAAAAAAATTACTGCTGAAAATAAAATCATCCCTAGCCTACATGATACCTATAATTCCAAAAATAGGTCATTCCTGTAGCTCTAGGCCTTGTTCCAGTTGAAATGTAAATGTCACAAGGAGAAGTAGAGGGCATTCTGCTGTAGCTTCCCTGAGGACAAGGATGTAGTTTTCTTCGTGTGTGTTCCCAGGGCCTAGTACACTCCGTGGCCCATAGTAAGTGCCCCATAAATATTACCAAGTGAATGAATGAATACATGAATGAATGGCTGATATTAAATCCATTGGATTTATTAGCTGATAATAAATCCATTGGATACATTGCTGAAAGCAAATTTTGATATTAAAGAAGAGCATGAAGTCATACGTACCTCAGAAGATATGAAAAGACAACTCACTCCACACTTCCACCCAAGAGCACCTTCATTTTAGTTTATCCTAGATTTCTCTAAGGACATTGAGAGCAGAAAAGATTTTTGTAATCTAAAATGTAAGAGAATAAAGCCAGGAGATGCAATATGCAGAAGACAGCATATGCAATAGATTTCTGAACTCCATTAACTATCATGTTTGATTTTTTTGTTTTATTTTGTTTTGTTTTTCAGGAAAGAAAAGTCCTCATTTCTCCCTCCTTCCCTTGCTCTCTCCCCATCTCTCTCTCTCTCTTTCTTTCTTTCTGGATTTATTTTTTTATTTAACATACTACAGTTCAAGTCAAACCCACTCCTTTTCCAGGCTTAGGAGACCCTGTCCAACACTCCCACTGAGATTCACACCACTCTCCCTATATTTTTTCTACAAAATTATTACAATATTATTGTTAACTGTAGTCTATAGGTTACATTAGTTATATTTTCCCATGTATCACCATATTCTTAACACCTTGTACTAGAAGAACATTCCTGTATTTATATTATTAACCACAATCCTCATCTACCATGAAAATCATTGTCATTCATTCCCTGTATTATTCTCCAGCTGTCCTCCAACTATTATCAACCTCCCCAGACAACCTATTTTAGCCACAATCACATCCATAAATCAGCAGTGTTTGATTTATGCTCATTATAATGTGCTACCATCAACTCCATCCATTACTACATAATTACAATTGACCTTATTAAACATTATACATACATCTAGCAGCCACTCCCCCTTCTAAACTCACATTCAGTCTCCCACCAACCTACACCAACTCCATAAGACTACTCATTGTATTTAGTTCATATCAGTGAAACCATGCAATATTCATCCTTTTGTGTCTGGCTTATTACACTCAATATAATTTCCTCAAGAATCCTCCATGTTATCATGTGTTTCCCCAATTGATTTCTTCTTACAGCTGAATGGTATTCCATTGTGTGTATATACCACATTTTGTTTATCCGTTCATTGGTTAACAGGCACTTAAGTTTTTTTCCATCTTTTAGCCATTGTGAGTAATGCCACTATGAATACCAGTGTGCAAATATATCTGTTTGTGTCCTTGCTTTCAGTTCTTCTGAATATATTTCCAGTAGGGAGATTGTGGGATCATATGGCAGTTCTATATTTAGCTTTCCAAGGAACTGCTAAACTGTCTTTCAGAGAGGCTTCACCATTTTACACTCCCACCAACAGTGAAGGGGTGTTCCTATTTCTCCACATCCTCTCCAGCACTTGTCATTTTCTCTTTTTTTAATAATGGCCAATTGGTATGGTGTGAAATGATATCTCATTGTAGTTTTGGTCTGCATTTCCCTAATAGCTAGTGATGTTGAGTATCTTTTCATGTGCCTTTTGGGCATTTGTATTTCCTCTTTGGAAAAATGTCCATTCAAGTTTTTTGCCCATTTTTATTGGGTTGCTTGTTCTGTCATTAAGTTGTGTGATCTCTATATAACATGGATATCAAACCCTTAATGGATATGTCATTTCCAAATATTTTCCCCCATTGAGTAAGCTGCCTTTTTAATTTTGTGACAAAGTCTTTTCAAGGACAGTAGTGTTTAATTTTGAGGAGATCTCATATATCTATTTTTTCTTTTATTGCTTGTGCTTTGTGGATAAGGTTCAAGAAACTACTACCTACCACAAGATCTTGAAGATGTTTCCCTACATTTTCTTCTAGGAGTTTTATGGTGGTTGGTTTTATATTTAGCTCCTTGATGCATTTTGAGTTCATTTGTGTATAAAGTGTGAGTGTGTTTGACAACCTTGTCAAAATCACTTGACCATAGATGTGGCAGTCTATTTCCAAACTCTCTACTTGATTCCATTGGGCAATCTGTTTATCTTTATGCCAGTACCATGCTATTTTTACCACTGTAAGTAGGTAATATGCTTTAAAGTAGGAAAGTGAGAGTCCTCCAAATTTGTTCGTCTTCTTAAAGATATTTTTGGCTATTCAGGAGCCATTATTCTTCCAGCTATTCTTGATAATTGGCTTTTCAAATTCTACAAAGAATTGCATTGAATCTATAGATCAGTGGGTAGAATTAACATCTTAATGATATTTAGTCTTAACACCCAGGAACGCAGAATATCCTTCCAATTATTTAGATCATCTTTGGTTTCTTTTAGCAGTGTTTTATGCTTTTCTGAATACAGGCCCTTTATGTCCTTGGTTAGGTTTATTCCTAAATATTTTATTCTATTAATTGCTATTATTAATGGAATTTTTTTCTGACTTCCTCCTCAGATTGCTCTTTAGTAATATATAGAACACTATTGATTTTTGCATATTAATCTTATATCCTGCCACTTTGCTAAACTCATCTATTAGTTCTAGTAGTTTTATTGTGGATTTTTAGGATTTTCTAAGTATGGGATCATATCATCAGCAAATAACAAAAGTTTTATTTCTTCCTTTCCTATTTGGGTGCCTTTATTTCTTTTTCTTGCATAATTGCTCTAGCTAGAACTTCTAGCACACTATTGAATAACAGTGGTGACCGTGGGCATCCTTGTTTGTTCCTGATCTTAGCAGGAAACTTTCAGTCTTTCACCATTGAGTACAATGCTAACTGTGGGTTTTTCATATATGAACTTTGCCATATTGAGAAATATCTTTTTATTCCTATCTTTTGAGTATTTATCTCCAGAGATGCTGCATTTTGTCAAATGCCTTTTCTGCATTAATTGAGAGGATCATGTGATTTTTCTTCAATTTATTAATGTAATGTATTACACTGATTTATTTTCTTGTGTTGAACCACTTTGCATACCTGGGATAAAACACATATGATTGTGATGTATAATTTTTTTATGTGTTTTTTGATTCAGTTAGCAAGTATTTTGTTGACGATTGTCACATCTATATTCTTTTGAGGAATTGGTCTGTAATTTTCTTTTTTTGTGATATCTTTATTTGGCTTTGGTAGTAGGGTGATGTTGGCGTCATAGAATGAGTTTGATAGCATTCCTTCTTCTTCAATTTTTTTTGGAAGAATTTGAGCAATATTGGTATTAAATCTATTTTAAATGGTTAGTAGAATTCACCTGTGAAGCCATCTGGTCCCGGACTTCTCATTTTGGGTAGGTTTTTGATGACTGTTTCAATCTCTTTACTTCTGATTGGTTTGTTGAGGTCTTCTATTTCTTCTAGGGTCAGTGTGGGTTGTTCATGTGTTTCCAGGAACTTGTCCATTTCATCAATGTTGTCAAGTTTGTTGGCATACAGATGTTCATAGTATCCTCTTATGATCTCTTATTTCTGCTGGGTCAGTGGTAATGTCCTCCTCTCATTTCTAATTTTATTTATTTGTATTTTCTCTTTTTTTTTTTTTTTCTTTGTTAATCTAGCTAAGGGTTTGTCGATATTTTTGATCTTCTCGAAGAACCAACTTTTAGTTCTGTTGATTCTCTCTGTTGTTTTTCATTCTCCATTTGATGTATTTCTGCTCTAATCTTTATTATTTCTTTCCTTTTGCTTGCTTTGGAACTGGTTGGCTGTTCTTTTTCTAGTCCTTCAGTTGTGCAGTTAGGCATTTGATTTTAGCTATTCTTTTTTTTTTTCTTTTTTTTATTTAGCTATTCTTTTTTAATATAAGCATTGAGGCTGTAAATTTCCCTCTCAGCACTGCCTTTGCTGTAGCCTATAAGTTTTATATATTGTGTTCTCATTTACATTTGTCTTAATATATTTACTGATTTCTCTTGCAATTTCTTCTTGATACACTCATTAGTTAATAGTGTATTGTTTAATCTCCATATATTTGTGAATTTTCCTTTTTTTGCCTGTTATTAATTTCCAACTTTATTCCATTTTGACCAGAAAAAGTGCTTTGTATAATTTAAATATTTTCAAATTTATTGAGATCTGAGTTATGTCCCAATATATAGTCTATACTGGAGAAAGATCCATGTGCACATACAGAAGAATGTATATCCTGCTGTTTGGGGTGC
Source organism: Tolypeutes matacus (assembly GCA_026826555.1). Taxonomy (NCBI): domain Eukaryota; kingdom Metazoa; phylum Chordata; class Mammalia; order Cingulata; family Chlamyphoridae; genus Tolypeutes; species Tolypeutes matacus. The sequence goes on from JAKSZT010053798.1 coordinate 725,415, forward strand.
TCTCTAAATGTCTGTTAAGTCTAGTTCATTTTCTATATTATTCAAGCTCTCTATTTCCTCATTTATTCTCTCTCCAGATGTTCAATCTAATGCTAAGTATGGTGTGTTGAAGTCTCCAACTATTATTGTAGAGATGTCCTTTTCTCCCTTCAGTTTTGCCAGTGTGTGCCTTAAGTATCTTGAGGCACCTAAATTAGATGCATAAATATTTATTATTGTTATTTCTTCTTGGTGAATTGTCCCTTTTATTAATATAGTTACCTTCATCATTTTGTATTTAAAATGTATATTATTCAATATTAGTATCACTACTCCAGCTCTTTTTTTATTACTATTTTTTTTTCCTTTTAATTTTTATTTATTTATTTATTTATTTTATTACTATTTTTGTGGAATACCTTTTCCAGACCTTTCACTTTCAGCCTGATTGTGTCCTTGCATCTATGGTGAGTCTCTTGTAGACAACAAATAGATGGCTTGTGTTATTTTATCTATTCTCTCAGTCTGTCTTTTTTTAAAATAAAATTTTATTCAAGTATATCATTCAAACATGAACATAAATAAACTATGAGTGTAAAGTAAAAGTTGTGAACTTACAAAACAAACATGTACTCCCATATATCAACATCAATAGCCCATCATCAACAGCTTGTATTGTTGTGAAACATTTCTTATAAACTATGAAAAAGCATCGTCAAAATATTACTACTAACTATACCCCACATCTGACAATTGGTGTGTTTTTCCCCAAACCCACTTGGTTATTAACCCCCTGTATTAGTATGATATATTTGTTATTCATGGGAGAATGTTCTCATATTTCTCCTGTTAATCTCAGTCCATCTTCCACTACTGGATTCCCTGTGTTACACAGTCCAGTGCTTTGTACAATTCATTCAAAGCATACACACAGTGGCTCACATTTTCCTCACAGAGTTGTGCTGTCATCACCTAAATCAATTTTAAAACATTTTCATTACTCCAAAAGGAAAACGGGAAGCGGATGTGGCTCAATCGATAGGGCTCCCGTTTACCATATGGGAGGCCCCGGGTTTGATTCCCGGGGCCTCCTGGTGAAGGCAAGCCAGCCCGCACGGTGCGGTGAGCTGACGCAGCAGGACAACCCAACAAAGGGAGACAAGCAGACACAGAAAAACGCATAGGAAATGGACACAACAAGCACAAGCAGCAAGGGGGGACTAAATAAATAAATAAATAAATGAAATCTTAAAAAAAAAAGGGGGGGGAAAAACCCATATCCCTCTATAGTCCACCTATTATTGTCCCTTAAAATTGATATAACATCTTCTTGCCATGTGTAGCCATTGGGCAATTTGATATAATTATGAATTCCAAAAATATTTATTGGATTATGCTTGTAAACTGGTCTGCTAATCTGGGCATGATTAAGTTATGATTAGGGAATTAACTAGGCCATGTCAGTAGGGCATTGAGCCTCACCCCTTGGTGGGTGGGGAATAAAATAGAAAAGCCATGGCAAAAAGAAGTTTGATGTTGGAGTCTTGAGCTGGAGCCCCAGGGAGTAAGAGAGCTTGGTCATGAGGAAGGAGAGAGGGTCCTGGGATAGAGACAAGCCATTCACCTGATAGTCTACAGCTGGCCTTGTGGAGAGAAGCAAATCCTAGAGAGCCTCATAGTCTACAACTGACCTTGTGGAGGAAACAGAGGAGCTAAGCCCGGAGAGAAATGCAGCCCTCTCTTGGGAAGAGAGGAACCCAAGAAGCCTGAACCCTGGCAAATATTGGCAGCTGTCTTCCTCCAACAAGTGGCAATGGACTTTGGTGAGGGAAGAAACTTAAGCTTTATGGCCTGGTAACTGTGGACTTCGACCCCAAATAAATAAAAGACCAACCAATTTCTGGTATTTTGCATCAGCACCCCTTTGGCTTCAAAATATTATGATATCACTGTTAACTATCATCCATAAGTTACATTAGTTGTAATTTTCCAGTGTATCACCATATTCTTCACAATTTGTAGAAGAACATTCTTATATTTATACTATTACCCACAATCTTCATCCACCATGAAAATCACTATGTTATCCATTCCCTAGGTTATTTTCTAGTTTCCTTTCAATTGACATTTACGTCCATAGATTACCCTTTTTAGCTAAAATCTCATTTATAAATCAGCAGTGTTAGTTATACTCACTATAATGTGTTACTCTCAATTCAATTCATTTCCACACTTTTACAATTAACCTTATTAATAATGCTACATACACTAAGCATCAGCTCCGATCCTTAACCCACATCTAGTTCCTAGTAACCTATACTCTAGATTATGTTTGGTTCTCATTTTCATTCATCTTAAAATATTTTTTAATTTCTCTTGCTATTTCTTCTTTGACCCTTGATAAGACTATGTTGTTTAATCTCTATTTATTTGTGAATTTTCCCTGTTTCCATCCATTATTGATTTCCAGCTTCATTCCATTATGGTCAGAGAAAGTACTTTGTATAATTTTAATCTTTTTAAATTTATTGAAATCTGCCTTGTGACCCAACATATGGTCTATCCTGAAGAAGTTTCCATTAGTGCTTGTAAAGAATGTGTATCCTGTTGATTTTGAGGGTGTGATGCTCTATAAATGTTGGTTAGTTCTAGTTCATATCATATTATTAAAGTTCTCTGTTTCCTTATTTATCCTCTGTCCAGATGTTTTATCCAATGCTGAGAGTGATGTATTGAAGGCTCCAACTATTATTGTTGAGACAGTTATTTCTCCCTTCAGTTTTGCCAGTGTGTGTCTCATATTTTTGGGTACCCAGGTTAGGTGCATAAGTATTTATAACTGTTACTTCTTCTTGATGAATTGTCTCTTTTAATAATATATAATGACCTTCTTCTTCTCTTATAATAGTTTTGCATTTAAAATCTATTTTCCCTGATATAAGTATAACTATTCCAGACCTTTTGGGGTTACAATTTGAGTGGAATACCTTTTTCCAACCTTTCAATTTCAGCCTGTTTGATACCTTGCATCTAAAATGAGTCTCTTGTAGACCACATGTTGATGGCTTATATTTTTTCATCCATTCTATCAGTTTATGTCTTTTGGTATATGTGCTGCTGAAGCAAACACAGTTTATGTCTTTTGAATGGGGAGTTCAATCCATTCACATTCAATATTATTACTGTAATGGCATTACTTTTTTCATCCATTTCATTCTTTGGCTCTCTATTGTCATCCTACTATTGTCTGTCTTTTTATCCTTTTAGTTACCCTTACTAATAATCTTCATTTCTACACTTCTCCAAGTCTCTCACCCTTGTCTTTTCCTTTAAGGCTGCAGCGCTCCCTTTAGTATCTCTTGTTATTCTGTCTTTTGGTAATATACTCTCTCTGTTTCTGTTTGTCTCTGAAGACTTTGAACTCACCCTCATTTTGAAGGACAGTTTTGCCAGATACAGAATTCTTGATGGAAGGTTTTCTCTTTCAGTACCTTAAATACATCATACCACCTTTTTTCCCCCTCCATGGTCTCTGAATAGAGATCAGCACTCAGTCTTATTGAGGTTCCCTTGTATGTAATGCTTTGCTTTTCTCTTGCTGCTTTCAAAATCCTCTCTTTATCTCTGATATTTGTCATTCTGAATGGTAAGTGTCTTGGAGTAGATCTATTCAGATTTATTATGTTTGGGGTGTGTCATCCTTCTTGGATATTGCTGTTTATGTCTTTCATAAGGGTTAGGAAGTTTTCAATCCTTATTTCTTCAAATATCCTTTCTGCCCTTTCTCTGTTTTCTTCTCCTTCTGTGACACGATACTGCATATGTTTGTGCATGTCACATTGTCATTCAATTCACTGAGACCCTGTTCCATTTTTTCCATTCTTTTCTTTGTGTTCTCATGTCTTTTCAAGTTCAGATGTCTGTCCTTGATTTTACTAATTCTGTCTTCCATCAAAATCAAATCTGCTGTTATATATCTCTAATGTATTTTTAATCTCATCTAGTATGCCTTTCATTCCCATAGCTATGTTACTTTTTTTGCAGGCTTTCAGATTGTTTTTTATCCTCACATAGTGTCTCTTTTTTTTAAAGGAATTTTATTGAGATATAATTACAAACCCTACAATCCATTCAAAGTGTACAAAGGCTTTTAGTCTAATCACAGTGTTATACATTCATCACCACAAAAAAATTGTAGGACAATTTCATTACTCCAAAAAGAAAAACTCCACATCCCTTAACAGTCACCTCTCAATCCCTCTATCCTTTCCCAGCCCTACATAACCACTAATTGAATTCCATCTTTATAAATTGATTTATATTTACATTTTAAAAATATGGAATAATACAATATATAGGACTCTGTGTCTGGTTTCTTTCAGTTAGCATAATGGTGGAGGTTTTTTCCTGATAGTAACATCTTGTAACATTAGCATACATTTATTCAGTTTCAAAGAAAAACAGTCTTACATATGAAATATTACCCGTATTCATATTTCACATTAGGTTTTACTATGCTGTGCAGTCCCATGTTACATTTTTTAGCTTTCCTTTTAGTAATACACATGACCTTACACTTTCCCTTTCAACCACTCTAATACCCATATAATAGCATTGCTAGTTACAAACATTATGATGTGCTTTCACCTTTTCTATTCGTTTCCAAAGATTAACAAACAGCCTTTCTGACAATTCTGCACAGGTTAACCCTCAGCTTTCCATTCTCTAATCTCATTCTATTTTATGATAACCTATATTCTAGTTATTAACTCCATGAGTTACACACTATATTTAGTTCATAATAGCGCAATCATACAGTATCTGTCCTTTTGTATCTGGCTTGCTTCACTCAACATAATGTCCTCCTGGTTCATCCATGTTGTCATATGCTTCATAACTTAATTTCTTCTTACAGCTGCATAATATTCTTGTTTATCTGTTCATCGGTTGGTGGACACCTGGGTTGTTTCCATCTTTTGGCAATTGTGAATAATGCCCCTATGAGCATCATTTTGCACATGTCTGTTCATGTCATTGCTCTCAGTTCTTCTGGGTATATAGCTAGTAGTGGTATTGCCAGGTCATGTGGTAAATCTATATTCAGCTTCTTTAGGAACTGCCAAACAGTCTTCCACAGTGGCTCTACCATTCTGTATTTCCACCAACAGTCAATAAGCATTTCTATCTCTCCACAGCCTATCCAACACTTACAGTTTTCTGACTTTTTAATAGTGGCCAATCTAATAGGTGTGAAATGATATCTCATTGTAGTTTTGATTTGTATTTCCCTAATCGCTAGTGATGTTGAACATTTTTTCATGTGGTTTTTTTTTTTTTTTTGTTTTTTGCCATTTTTTTTTTTTTTTTTGCCATTTGTATTTCTTCTTTGGACAAATGTGTATTTAAATATTTTGCCCATTTTTTAATCAGGTCATTTGCCTTTTTATTGCTCAGTTGTAGCATCTCTTTATATATATTAGATATTAAATCCTTATCAGATATGACATTTCCAAATGTTTTCTCCCATTGAGTTGGTTGCCTTTATGCTCTTGACAAAGTCCTTTGAGGTGCAAAAGTGTTTAATTTTTAAGGAGGTCTCATTTATCTGTTTTTTTTCTTTTGTTGCTTGTGCTTTGGATATAAGTTCCAAGAAACCACCACCTACCACAAGATCTTTAAGATGTTTCACTATACTTTCTTCTGTAGTTTTATGGTCCTAGCTTTTATATTTGAGCTTTGATCCATTTTGAGTTGATTCTTATATAGGGAGTGAGATAGGGGTCCTCTTTCATTATTTTGGTTATGGATATCCACTTTTCCCAGCACTATTCTTTGAAGAGACTGTTTGTCCTGGTAACGTGGACTTGCTCAGTTTGTCAAAAACCAGTTGGCTATAGAGATGAGGGTTTATTTCTGTACTCTCAGTTCTATTCCACTGAACTATGTGTCTGTCTTTATACCAATACCATGTTGTTTTGACCACTGTAGTCTTGTAGTATGTTTCAAGATCAGGCAGTAAAAGTCCTCTCACATTGCTCTTCTTTTTTAGGTTTCTTTTGGCTATTCAGGTGCTCCTTCCCTTCCAAATAAATCTTGTAATTGCCTTTTCTATTTCTGTAAAGTAGGCTGTTGAAATTTTGATTGGTATTGCACTGAATCTATAAATCAGTTGAATAGGATTGACATCTTCACAATATTTAGTCTTCCAATCCATGAACATGGAATGTCTTTCTTCCCATTTGTTTGGGTCTTCTTCTTCGATTTATTTTAGCACTGTTTTGTAAGTTTCTAAATATAAGTCCTGTAACATCTTTCATGAAATTGATTCCTAGGTGTTTGAGTCTTTTTGTTGCTACTGGAAATGGAAGTTTTTCCTGATTTCATCCTCAAAATTTTCAGTAGCAGTATACAGAAACATTACTGATCTTTGTGTGTTGATCTTGTATCCTGCCACTTTGCTGGACTCATTTATTAGCTCAAGTAGCTTTGTCATAGACATTTCAGAGTTTTCTAAATATAGGATCATGTCATCTATGAATAGTGAGAATTTTACTTCCTCTTTTCCTATTTGGATGCCTTTTTTCCCTTGTCTAATTGCTTTAGCTAGAACTTCTAGCACAATATTAAATAACAGTGGTGTTAGTGAGCATCTTTGTCTTGTTGCCAATCTTAGGTGGAAAGTTTTCAACATTTCACCAATAAGGACAATATTGACTGTGGGTTTTTCATATATGTCCTTTATCTCTTTAATCATAATTTCTTTCATCTCCTTAAATTGGTTAAGGAGGTTTGTGTGAACATCATTGATTAGTTGTCTTAAATCATGCGTCTCATCTGGATTCTTGGTTTGTTCCTTTGACTGGGCCATCTCTTCCTATTTCTTGGTAAGGCTTGTTATCTTTTATTGATATCTAGGCATCTAATTATGTTGATGATTTTACTCTGTTGATGAATTTCTCTCTCTTGCCTAATGGTTTTATTTCATAGCTCTTTGATTTTTGGTTCAATTTTCTAAAACATTAAGATTGTCCTGATTTAGTTATCAAAGCAAGGGCAAGGAGCCCTCAGAATTTTCTCTTTAACATTTGACATTCTAAGTAGTATGTATCTTAGAGTATGTCATTCAGATTTATTCTGATTGGGGTACACTGTGCTTCTTGGACATTTAAATTCATTTCTTTCATGTGAGTTGGGGAATTTTCAACCATTATTTCCTCAAATACTCTTTCTGCCCCTTTCCCCCTTTTCCCTTCTCTTCTCCTTCTGGAATTCCTATGACATGTATGTTGTTGCACTTTACATTATCATTCAACTCCCTGAGCCCATGCTGTTTTTTCCATTTTTTCTCTCTATTCTTCTCTCTCTTCAATTTCAGCTGTTTATATCTTCTCCATCAGTATTCTCCATCTTTCTTCTATCATATACAGTCTGCTGTTGTATGCCTGTAATGTGTCTTTTTTTTTTTTTTACTGGGAGGTATCGGGGATCGAACCCCAGTCTCTCCATATGGTAGACGGACGCCGAACCTCTTGAGCCACATCCGTTTCCCTCTGATGTGTTTTTTAATCTCACCTATTGTGTCTTTCATTCCCATAAGCTCTGTTATTTTTCTTCTTTGTGCTTGCTCAGTGTCTTCTTGATGTCCTTTATCTCTTTAGCCATATCATCTTTCAACTCATTAATTTGATTTTTGGAGATTTGTATGAACCTTGTTGATTAGTTGTCTCAAATCCAATGTCTCTCATCTGGGGTTTTCATATATTCCTTAGCTTGGGCCATTTCTTCCATTTTCTTAATATGGCTTGTAATTTTTTGCTGATATCTATGCATCTGATTATGATGGGTCAATCTCTCTCTCTTTTGTAGGAATTTAGTGGCAGGAGGCTGTGTGTTATACTGCCATTCTTGGAGCCTTGGTTCAATCTGTTCTAGGTTTTTAGGATTGTCCCTGTTATTTGCTCAAATCTCAGCCATAGACCCAGTAATGGGTTGCAGACCCTCTTCCAAGGGCCTTGAGGAGGGAGGCTATAAAGGCTGGAAAAAGCATCTCTTACTTATTTACTTGTAGTTTTGTCTCATGCATTTCCTTGGTCCACTAGAAGATGGTGCTCTTCAGCAGCCCTCTCCATTCAAAGCCTGGTCAGGGTGTGTTTGCTGCAACACCTACAGCAACAGTGTGGCAGAGCATCGTGCCTGGTGGCTCTTCAGAGCCTCACAATTCAAACTTCCTCAGAGGCAATTCACCAACCTTTGCTGGCAGCCCCCTCCCTTTTCATGTTTAGGAAATAATTCCACTCCCCTCTGCATCCTCAACAACCAGTCCTGGTCAATAGAAGAAGAGATTGAGAGGGTCAGATCTCTTTTGTCCCGTGCTGGCTCCCAAGGCAAACAATGGTGCATCTCCACCCAGCCTGGAAGTGCTCGTGGGACACAGCAGAATAAATTTGTTGGACAAAAGCTGAATCAGCCTTAGGCTGTGTCCCTCTCTCTCCTGTTTCCTGGAGAGGTGATCCCCATGGCCTCCTCTGTCCATAGCCACTGGCCTGATTCCAGAGAATTCAAAATTGTCTGCTTCTACGGTGGGGGGAGGGCACGTGCAGCTGCAGCTTCTACTCACAGTCTTTCCATCAAGTTTCTTTTCCTTTGCCCCTCTCTCTTCTGGATGGTGTCCAGCCTTTCCCTGGTGTCCTAGATCCTAAAACATTTTTTTCCAGGCCATTTCTGCCTGTACTCTAGCTATTTTCCTGGGAGATAAGTGAATCCTGTGTCTCTCTATTCTGACATCTTCCTGGAAGTCCACAGTGTCATCTTAATATCCTTTATCTCTTTATTCATATTTTCCTTCGTCTCCTTAAATTGATTAAGGAGGTTTTTAATGAACATCATTGATTAGTTGTCTTAAATCCTGTGTCTCATCTGGATTCTTGGTTTGTTCTTTTGGCTGGGCCATCTCTTCTTATTTCTTGGTATGGCTTGTTATCTTTTATTGATATCTAGGCATCTAATTATGTTGGTGATTTTACTCTGTTGCTCAATTTCTCTCTCTTGCCTAGTGGTTTTATTTCATAGCTCTTCTTTGACTTTTGGTTCAATTTTCTAAAACTTTCAGATTGTCCTGTTTTACTTATCAAAGCAAGGGAAAGGAGCCATTAATTTGGCATAGACTAGATCTGTACTGCCTGGGAAAGAAATGGGAGGGACAAGCCTTTTCTTCCTTCACTTTCCTGGCTGGCCATCAGATGGCACTCTTCAGCAAACCTTTCCATGAAGATGACTCCTTTAGTTTCTGCCAACTAGCTCTTCTGAACCAACAATTTGAGTTATGGTGTTCTATTAGTCAGCCAAAGAGGTACTGATGTAAAAATACCATAAATCTGTTGGCTTTTATAAAGGGTATTTATTTAGCATAGAAACTTACAGTTACCAGACCATAAAGAATACGTTACTTCCCTTACCAAAGTCTATTGCCATATGTTGGGGCAAGATGGCTGCCGACATCTGCGAGGGTTCAGGCTTCCTGAGTTCCTCTCTTCCTGGGGCTCCGTTTCTCTCCTGGCTCAGCTGCTGTGCTCTCTCCTCAAAGCCAGCTGTAGACTCTCAGGCAAATAGCTCTGTCTCTCTCTCCAGGGCTTCTGCCATGTCTAAGGAATGTCTCTATTCCTCTCCTGTGTGTTCACTTCTGGGCTCCACCATTAAAACTTCAACTCTCTTCTCTGCCGTGTAGTTTCCTCTGTGAGTCCCTGAGCGGGGACTCAATGCCCTATTGACATGGCCCAATCAAAGCCCTAATCATAAGTTAATCATGCCCAGGTACAGACCAGTTTACAAACATAATCCAATATCTATTTTTGGAATTCATGAAAAATGCCATACTGCTACAAGTGGTTATATTTGCCAAAGAGAAACCACACTCAGTCCTCAGCAACACCCTCCCTCTGCCCAGGGAAGGCTACGTTGTTTCCCATTTCCGTTGGCTCCTCAGACACAGGTTTTCACCAAGGCTGTTCACCTTGGGAGTGGGAATGTGTGGCATTCCCAGCTCCTGCTGTGGGAACATCAACTCAAAATTTTCCCTCTGGCATCTTTGTCTCTCTGTCGCCAGTTCCTTCTGGATAATGCGTGCAGCACTCTCCTGGTCTGGAGGTCCCCAAAGCAGCTCATTCAGATGACTTCTATTCTTTTTCCCCTATTTTGCAAGAAAGCTGTGCCCCACCTGAGCTACTCCAACACCATCTTCTTCCTCGCTCCATCTTTCAATCAAAGAAGAGGGAGCAAACAGGGTGACAGGAGTGTTTGCATGCATGTGTGTCTAAATGATTCTTTTTCCTTTTTTTTTAACTTTATTTTGTATAGTTAATAATTGAAAATACAGTTAAAAACTGAAAAGTAAACACAGATGAGTAAATACATGCATTTCTCAATTAAATGTATGGGATACATATAAATTCTTTTTTTTTAATCAAACAGTATGTTACACAATGTATTTGGTTCATAGTAATGCAATCCTACAGTATTTGTCCTTTTGTGTCTATCTTGCTTCATTCAACATAATTTCCTCCAGGGTCATCCATGTTGTCATATGCTTTACAACTTCATTTCTTTTTTCAGCTGCGTAATATTCTATGTTGTGTATACACCACAGTTTGTTTATCCATTCATCTGTTGATGGACACCTGGGTTGTTTGCAACTTTGGCAATGGTGAATAATGTTGCTATGAACATCGGTCATTTCTTCTGGGTATATACCCAGTAGTGGTATTGCAGGGTCACGTGGCAAGTCTATATTCAGCTTCTTTAGAAAATGCCAAACAGTACTCCATAGTGGCTGTACCATTCTGCATTCCCACCAACAGTGAAGAAGTGTTCCTATCTCTCCACATCCTCTCCAACACTTGCAGTTCTCTGTCTTTTTAATAGTGGCCATTCTGATAGGTGTGAAATGATGCCTCATTGTAGTTTTAATTTGCATTTCCCTAATCATGAGTGATGTTGAGCATTTCTTCATGTGTTTTTTTGCCACTTGTATTTCTTCAAGTCTTTGGCCCATTTTTTAATTGGGTCATTTGTCTTTTTATTGTTGAGTTGTAACATCTTTTTATATATTCTAGATATTAAACGCTTATCAAATATATGATTTCCAAATATTTTTCCCCATTGAGTTGGCTGCCTTTTTACCCTTTTGACAAAGTCCTGTGAGGTGCAGAAGTGTTTAATTTTTAGGAGGTCCCATTTATCTATTTTTTCTTTTGTTGCACGTGCTTTTGGTGTAAGGTCCAAGAAACCACCATCTACTACAAGGTCTTGAAGATGTTTCCCTATATTTTCTTCTAGTAGTTTTATAATCCTGGCTTTTATATTTTGATCTTTGATCCATTTTGAGTTGGTTCTTGTATAGGGGGTGAGATAGGAGTCCACTTTCATTCTTTTGGTTATACATATCCAGTTCTCCCAACACCATTTGTTGAAGAGACTGTTTTGTCCCGTTAACATGGACTTGGTAGGTTTATCAAAAGCCAGTTGGCTGTGTAGGTGAGGGTTTTTTTCTGGGTTCTCAGTTCTATTCCACTGATCGATAGGTCTATCTTTATGTCAGTACTATGCTGTTTTAACCACTGTAGCTTTGTAATATATTTCAAGGCCAGGCAGTGAAATTCCTCCCACGTTGCTCTTCTTTTTTAGAATGCTTTTGGCTATTCAGGTGCACTTGAATTTGGTGATTGTCTTCACTAATTCTGTAAAGAAAGCTGTTGGGATTTTGATTGGTATTGCAGTGAATCTATAAATCAATTTGGGTAAGATTGACATCTTCACAATATTTGTTCTTCCAACCCATGAACATGGAATGTCTTTCCCTTTGTTTAGGTCTTTTTAAATTTCTTTTAGCATTGTTTTGTAGTTTTCTGCATATAGGTCCCACACTTCTTTGGATAAATTAACTCCTAGGTATTTGAGTCTTTTTGTTGCTATTTAAAATGAAATTTTTCCCCTGATTTCCTCCTCAGATTGTTCATTACTAGTGTACAAAAACATTACTGATTTTTGCATGTTGATCTTGTATCCTGCCACTTTACTAAACTCATTTATTAGCTCAAGTAGTTTTGTCGTGGCTACTTCAGGATTTTCTAAGTACAGAATCATGTCATCTGCAAACAGTGAGTTTTACTTCCTCTTTTCCTATTTGGGTGCCTTTAATTTTTTTTTCTTGTCTAATTGCTCTAGCCAGAACTTCTAGTACAATGTTGAATAACAACGGTGACAGTTGGCATCCTTGTCTTATTCCCAATCTTATAGGGAAAGCTTTCAACCTTTCCCCATTGAGTATGATGTTGGCTGTGGGTTTTTCATATATGCCTTTTATCATATTGAGGAATTTTCCTTCTATTCCTATCTTTTGAAGTGTTTTTATCAAAAAAGGATTCTGGATTTTGTCAAATGCCTTTTCTGCATCTATTGAGATGATCATGTGGTTTTTTTCCTTCATTTGTTAATTTGGTGTATTACATTGATTGATTTTCTTATGTTGAACCTCCCTTGCATACCAGGAATAAATCCCACTTGGTCGTGATGTATAGGTTTTTTGATATGCTGTTGGATTCGATTTGCAGGTATTTTGTTGAGAATGTTTGCATCTATGTTCATTAGTGATATTGGCCTGTAATTTTCTTTTCTTGTAGCATCTTTATCTGGCTTTGGTATTAGGGTGATGTTGGCTTCATAAAATGAGTAGCCTCAATGAATCAAGTGTAGAATTAAACCCACTTTGAATAATAATGGACATGTTTTACATAGCCTTTCATATTTCATGTATCACAATTCCGGGAATTAGATTATGTACTCAGTGATGGAAGGCACTGCTGTGTTGCAGGAGATTGAGGATTTTAGGGATAGTATATTCTTTCCTGAGTGATGTTGGGAACTGCATATTCTAAGTAACATCACCCCTACAGTACAGGGGAAAGACCTTATATACATAGTCCCCATGTATAATAAAAATTATTTTCCTAATGCCAGGGCTAGTGCAGCCATTGACCCACCAGTCAGGTGACAAATAGGTATCTCGATCTTTTTTTTCTAGTTAGCTGAGCATCAGGACATCACCCATCTCTGTGAACATTGAGTAAAAGTTCATCTGGCCACCTGTTAAGATGTAGGTGATACAGAAGGTCCTCCCTCCCGCAGAACAGTTAAATAGGGTGCTGCCATTGCCTGCCCAAATGAGCCCAGTCTTGAAGCACCTTACCAACTATGTGGGGCTACAGCCCTAGCGGGGGACTTATAGATTTCCAGATCCCCATTGTACTACATATACTATGTGGAGTGGGTTGCTATATGGTACATCGTGGGAACACAGGCTCAGGCACAGCAAAGACTTTTAGCAAGTGGCCACTTTATTACTTACACAACATGAAGAGTCCAAAAGAGCAGGAGAAGAGATCCCATCATGGCTGGTCCCCCAGGGAGACCAATTGCTTGGGTCAGGGTTGGTGGATACCAATTCTGTACACTCCACTTCACATTATAAAGGAGAAAAATTGTGTACTTTGAGGGTTGAGCACTTATAAACCCAGGGGGAGGGGAACCCTGCCACTGAAATTCCCACCCCAGTAAGCAGCTGGGCTGCTTGTTCCAGTTTCTGGGCCAGACTGGGTTATTATCTGATGACAAGATGGATCTTAACGCTCCTGCCTGCAATACATCCTGAACCAATAGGCTAATTTCCTTTTCCCCACCTGAGCAGCAATACTGATTTTGCTGAATAACCAAGCAGGGTTTGGGTAATCCAGGTGACAAATGGGAGAGAATAGATTTGCTCCATGGTTAAGGCTCGAAGTCTTTTTTGTGAGGTGTACCTCCTCAGGTAATGGTGGTGTTCTATGCTGAAAGCAGCCAAAATGTCAAGACCTATATTGCACTCAGCACTGGGAACCATGATCTCCAGCACCATTTACACAACCAGTAGGGCTCTGCTGCAGGTATATATACAATTCCCTCCCATGGGTAACTGAGCTCATTCCAAATCCCCAGTGCCACCAGTCTGCCCTTGCTACTGTGGGGCCCTAGAATTACTGTCACTTGGCCACCTGGTTTTTTTGTTGTTGTTTTTTGTTTGTTTGTTTGTTTTTGAGGTGGCATGACTGGGGATTGAACCAGGGACCTCGTATGCGGGAGGGCAGCGCTCGACTACTGAGCCACATTGGCTCCACTATGGCCACCTGTTTTTAAGATCACCATGAAAGCTTGGATCTTTCCCTTTTCCCTTCCACCCTAAAGCTGGCATATGGATGCTTCTCCCTAGCGGGACTCTGAGACCTTGGCTCCATTCCCAACTATTCTTCTTAAAGGGATTAGTATTGAGAACCCTCCCCCCTAGCTGGCTTATTATGCTCACAGTTGGAATTGCCCTCCTCACAGCACTGGTCCAGGCACAGAGAGCCATAGCAGCCCACGCATACCTCTTGTGACGTGGTCCAGGGACTCAGAGGGCAGCTAAGCTGTATTCTAAGCCTTCCCAGTCTTGCCAGTCCTCTTCCTCCCGCTCTTTACAGTGCTCTGAGGGCCTCAGCCTCTAATTTAGAGGGACTCCTCTCCTCCCTGATGGTGGTGGCGCTAGCACTGTTCTTCTGGAGGGTCGCAACAATTTCTGCTTTGTCCATCCTGTTGTAGTGACCAAGGCCAGTGCCCCAAAGGTGGGCCCCACCCCTTCCTTTGTCTTCCCTTTATTGCCCTTCAGTGCACCTTGCGTGACTTCCATCCATCCAGGCCTGCCTCTGTGAAAATGGCTGACTCTGTGCTGCTACTTCCACTTCAGAGTGGGATGTTATCATGAATATTTTCCATCGCTTTTCCCACCATCATCCCCAGGGGCAACAAAAGGGGCAGGGGTGTCTTCCACTGGCGCACTGGTCTCAAGAATGCCTCCAGTGCTGTCTGAGGCACGTGCCTCATCCACGTCCTATCCAGGACTGGAGTCATACAGACATGTCTATCACCTTAACCGTAAGAGCAGTTACAGCCTCACTATCAGGTTTCAGGGCGTTTTTGCTCATTGAGAAGCTCTCTCCAGTTGAGAACTCTGCTGTCATGCTCCAAGCAACCTAGTCTAGAAGTGGCAGGGTTTGTCTCTGTCTCTGTCCTCTTGGTTGGACTATGCAATGTGGGCAAAAATGTGTTTTAACAAGTGAACCTCCCCAAGGTGCACCATTTTAGGTTAAGGAATCCGAGTCTGCAGTGCCCCCTGTGGTGGTCTGAAGCTGTATGGACTCAGGAAAACATGTTCGTAAAGCTAATCCATCCCTGCAGTTGTAGGCCCACTGTAAGTAGGACCTTTCAATGTGGTTACTTCATTCGAGATGTGCCTTACTCCTACTAAAGCAGGCCTTTATAAATGGAATGACTAGAGAGAGAGAGAAAGCCACATGCTTTAGTTTCCTAAGCTGCCTAAACTGTATACAATGAAGTGGTTCAACTTGAACCATGGGGATTTATTCACTTACAGTTAAAGTCTGGAAAATTTTCTAAATAAAATCATCAAGGAATCTTTGTTCCCAAAGACTGGCTGCCAGGAATCCTTGGATCCTCTGCCACATGCCACAGCTTGTGGCATCATCTGCTGGTCTCTCCCTTCTCTTCCAGGTTTCATTGATTTCAGCTTCTGGCTTCCATGGCTTTCTCTACCTCTGTCTGAATTTCATTTTCTTATAAAGGACTCCAGTAAGAAGATAAATATCCATTCAGATTGAGGTGGGCCACATCTTAACTGAAGCAGCCTCATCAAAAGTGCCCATGTACTTTATATACACAGGAATGGATTAGCTTTAAGAACATGATTTTCTAGGGTACGTACAGTTCCAAAATACCACACTCCACTCTCTGGACTCCCAAAAGACATGGTCTTTCCATATGCAAATAAACTCATTCTATCACAGTATTCCAAAAGCTTACATCATTTCAGTAGCAATATTAAGTTCCGAGTGTCATCAAAATCGAGTATAGTTGTGTCTGTCCTGGGGCACAATTTCCCTTCAGCTGAGGACCTGTGAAACCTAGAGAGCAAGTTATCTGCTTCCAATATACAAAGGAGGGAGAGGCAGCACTCTTCCTGAACAGGGGAGCAGAAGGTCCGCCTTCTCCAAGTGCCAGGGCACACTCACTCCTTACACACACATGGGTGGGCTCGCTCTCTGGGCTTGAGAAGATGTCATTGGTCCAAACTTCTGCTTCCACAGCCCTACCCTCAAAGTGATTTTTCCTTCAAACTGTCCCTTTTCTGTCCCTTTTAGTCCAGGCTGGCAGTGGTTCTGTTCACACAGATCTCACAATAAGCTTTGTTGGTTTTTCATAGGGGTCCAAACTATCAGACAAAAGACTATTCAACAAATCCTATCTGGATAAGGTATTTCCAATCCTGACTTGCATGGAAATTGCTGACTGGTTCCATGTTCAGTTAAACAAAACCCAGAAGAGAAGGGAGAGACCAGCAGATGCCACCATGAGCCTTGCCGTGTGGCAGAGAAGCCAAAGATTGCCAGCAGTTAGTCTTCGGGAAGAAAGGCATCACCTTGATGCATTGATTTGGAAATATTTCCAGGCACATATAAGCAAAAGTATTTCCATTATTTAAGCAAACCCATTTCATGGTATTTGCTTGAGCAGCCTTGGAAACTAAACTAGATTTTGGTACCAGGAGATTGGGGTGCTATTATTGCAAATAAAAAGTGGAAACCACTTTGGAATTGGTTAATGGATAGAATCTGGAAAAATTGTGAGACACCTGATAGAAAAGTCCTAAATTACTTTAAAGAGACTGTTGTAGAAATATGGATGCTAAAGGTACTTCCAAAGAGGCCTTAGACAGAAATGATGCATATGTTATTAAAAACTGGAAGAAAGGTGATCCATGTTTTCAAGTGGCAGAGAACTTGGCAAAATTGAGTTCTGATGTCAGAGGGAAGGCATAATTTAAGAGTGATGAAGCTGGATATTTAACTGAGGAGATTTTTGAAGCTAAATATGGAAAGCATAGCTCGGTTTCTCCTTGCAGCTTATATTAAAATACAAGAGGGAAGGGATAAGCTAAGAACTGAATTCCTAGGCACAGAGAAACCAGAAATTAATGGTTTGGAAAATTCTGAGTTTCTGGAAAGTGAGTGTATTAGTCAGCCAAAGGGGTGCTGATGCAAAATACCAGAAATCAGTTGGTCTTTATAAAGGGTATTTATTTGGGGTAGAAGTCCACAGTTACCAAGCCATAAAGCATAAGTTTCTTCCCTCACCAAAGTCCATTGCCACGTGTTGGAGCAAGACAGCTGCCAGGGTTCACGCTTCTTGGGTTCCTCTATTCCCGGGGCTGCGTTTCTCTCCAGGCTTAGCTTTTCTGGTTCCTCCAAAAAGGTCAGCTATAAACTATCAGGCAAACGGCTCACTTCTCTTCTTCTGGGGCCTTCTCTCCAACATCAAAACTGCTTCTAAAACTGCTGCAACTCTGTTCTTTGTAATGGCTTTTATATTTTCTTCCCCCACCCACCAAGGTGTGGGGCTCAACGCCCAGTTATGATTAGGGTGGCCCAGTCAACACCCTAATCATAACTTAATCATGCCCAGATTAACAGATTAGTTTACAAGCATGATCCAATTATATTTTTGGAATTCAGAATTACATCAAATTGCCCAACGGCTACACCATTGTTATTCAATATTGTACTAGAGGTTCTAGCTAGGGCAATTAGACAAAAAAATTTTAAAGGCATCCAAATAGGAAAAGAGGAAGTAAAACTCTCACTGTTTGCGGATGACATGAACCTATATTTAAAAAATCATGAAGTATCCACGACAAAGTTACTTGAGCTAATGAGTTCAGCAAAGTGGCAGGATACAAGATCAACACGCAAAAATCAGTAATGTTTTTGTACACTAGTACTGAACAACCGGAGGAGGAAATCAGGGAAAAATTCCATTTTCAATAGCAACAAAAAGACTCAAATACCTAGGAGTTAATTTAACCAAAGAAGTGCGGGACCTACAAAACAGAAAACTACAAAACAATGCTAAAAGAAATTTTAAAACACCTAAACAAATGGAAAGACATTCTGTGTTAATGGACTGGAAGAATAAATATGTCAGTGTTGCCCAAACTGATTTATAGATTCAATGCAATACCAATCAAAATGTAAACAGCTTACTTTACAGAATTAGAGAAGGTAATTACCAAATTCATCTGGAAGGGTAGGTGCACCCAAATCGCCAAAAGCATTCTAAAAAAGAAGAGCGACGTGGGAGGAATTTCACTGCCTGACCTTGAAACATATTACAAAGTTACAGTGGTCAAAACAGCATGGTAAAAAAGAGAAAAAAGAAAGAAAAAAAAAAGCATGGTACTGGCATAAAGATAGACACATCGATCGGTGGAATAGAATTGAGAACCCAGAAAAAAACCCTAACCTATACAGTCAACTGCTTTTTGACAAACCTACCAAGCCCACGCTAATGGGAAGAAAGACTTGAATAGACATTTCTCCAAAGAAGAAATACAAATGGCAAAAAAAGACATGAAGAAATGCTCAACATCACTCATGATTAGGGAAATGCAAATCAAAACTACAATGAGATATCATTTCACACCTATCAGAATGGCCACTATTAAAAAGACAGAGAACTACAAGTGTTGGAGAGGATGTGGAGAGATAGGAACACTTCTTTACTGTTGGTGGGAATGCAGGCTGGTACAGCCACTGTGGAGGACTGTTTGGCAGTTCCTAAAGAAGTTGAATATAGACTTGCCACGTGACCCTGCAATACCACTACTGGATATATACCCAGAAGAACTGAGAGCAGTGACACCAACAGACATCTGCATACTCATGTTCATAGCCACATTATTCACCTTTGCCAAAAGTTGGAAACAACCCAGGTGTCCATCAACAGACGAATGGATAAACAAACTGTGGTGTATTCACATGATTGAATATTATGCAGCTGTAAGAAGAAATGAAGTCGTAAAGCATATGGCAACATGGATGAACCTGGAGGACATTATGTTGAGTGAAGCAAGCCAGACACAAAAGGACAAATACTGTATGAATGCATTACTATGAACCAAATATATTGTGTAACATATTGTTTGAGTCAAAAAAAATTTTATATGTATCCATTACATTTAATTGAGAAATGTATATATTTATTCATCTGTGTTTACTTTTTAGTTTTTTTTTTTTAATTATTTTTTATTGTGGGTAAAAATCAAATTTTCACAATACATACCAATATTTGTAAAATGATATATAAATATATATGAATATATGTGCATTTGCTTACAAAAATGTTATTTATATATATATATGTATATATATTTTAAAGGTGCTTAGATTACCTACTTTTTAGTTTTTAATTGTTTATATTTTCAGTTATTAAATATACAAAATAAAGTTTAAAAAAATCATATCATAGGCAGTTTAAAGATATACAGTTTGTCTTCGGGCAAAGTCCTGTCTGCTATAGACCTCTGAAACTTACAAAACCATTTAACTGCTTCCAGTACACAAATGGAAAGACAAAGGATAAACATTTTCATTATCATAAGGAGAAACTGGGATGTTAAACATGAGTCATGGATCCTCTACAATTCAGTAAACCTTCAGGGCATCCTCCATTCGATTTCAAAGTCTGAGAGTCATTCTTAAGACAATGGTTTCTTCTCCTCAGGGCCACATGGGAACTCACCCTTTCCACAGGCTTGCCCAACGGCCATTTTCTTGGTTCCACCCTCATCAAGCATCTAGGTATCGACCAAGCTCCAGACCTCACCCTCCAAGAATATTGGGGTGATTGCCACACCTTACCCAATCTTTGGGTTAGAGTCTTAGCCCCCCTAGTCCAGTGAGGTGAAGACAACATTCCCCCTAAGCTTTGGCATACAGGCTCAACCATCACAGAGCAACAAGTTGACCACCTGGCCTTCCCTTACCTTTGGCATACAGGCTCAACCTTCTCAGAGCAACAAGTTGACCACCTGGCCTTCTCTAATCCATGGAGGATAGGAGCACCCCTCTCAGACCTATGGGATGCTGACCTTAACTGCGCTAATCTTTGAGGAATGTGTTCCACCCTCCCTGTACCCTGCAGTGGCAAAACTTCCCAGAACATTGGGTGGGAACATCCACCCTCTTCAACTGCTGGGGCAAACTCACCCTCTCTGTACACATGGGTGGGACTTCTCTCTTCGCCCAAGGCGATACTTTAATTCCAGATCTCGGCTTCCATGGGTTTCTTCTTCTTTTTATTTTTTTTTTTAACTTTATTTTGTACATTTAATAATTGAAAACATAAGCAATTAAAAACTAAAAGGTAAACGCAGATGAATAAATATATACATTTCTAAATTAAATGTAATGGATACATGTAAATTTTTTTGTTTTGTTTTTCCTTTTGTTTTTTTTTGTTTGTTTTTTTGTGAATCAAATAATATATTACACAATATATTTGGTTCATAGTTACACATTCATACAGTATTTGTCCTTTTGTGTCTGGCTTGCTTCACTCAACATAATGTCCTCCAGGTTCATCCATGTTGCCATATGCTTTACGACTTCATTTCTTCTTACACCTGCATAATATTCCATCGTGTGAATAGACCACAGTTTGTTTATCCATTCATCTGTTGATGGAAACCTGGGTTGTTTCCAACTTTTGGCAATGGTGAATAATGTGGCTATGAACATCGGTGTGCAGATGTTGGTTCGCGTCACTGCTCTCAGTTCTTCTGGGTATATACCCAGTAGTGGTATTGCAGGGTCACATGGCAAGTCTATATTCAACTTCTTTAGGAACTGCCAAACAGTCCTCCACAGTGGCTGTACCAGCCTGCATTCCCACCAACAGTGAAGAAGTGTTCCTATCTCTCCATATCCTCTCCAACACTTGTAGTTCTCTGTCTTGTTAATAGTGGCCATTCTGATAGGTGTGAAATGATATCTCATTGTAGTTTTGATTTGCATTTCCCTAATCATGAGTGATGTTGAGCATTTCTTCATGTCTTTTTTTGCCATTTGTATTTCTTCTTTGGAGAAATGTCTATTCAAGTCTTTGGCCCATTTTTTAATTGGGTCATTTGTCTTATTATTGAGTTGTAACATCTCTTTATATATCCTGGATATTAAACCCTTATCAGATATGTGATTTCCAAATATTTTTTCCCATTGAGTTGGCTGCCTCTCACCCTTCTGACAAATTCCTGTGAGGTGCTAAAGTGTTTAATTTTGAGGAGGTCCCATTTATCTAATTTTTTTTTGTTGCACGTGTTTTGGGTGTGAGGTCCAAGAAACCACCACCTACTACAAGGTCTTGAAGATGTTTCCCTACATTTTCTTCCAGTAGTTTTATGGTCCTGGCTTTTATATTTAGATCTTTGATCCATTTTGAGTTGATTCTTGTATAGGGGGTGAGCTAGGGGTCCTCTTTCATTCTTTTGGTTATAGATATCCAGTTCTCCCAACACCATTTGTTGAAGAGACTGTTGGATCCCATCAGCGTGGGCTTGGTAGGTTTGTCAAAAACCAGTTGACTGTATAGGTGAGGGTTTATTACTGGATTCTCAATTCTATTCCACTGATCAATGTGTCTGTCTTTATGCCAGTACCATGCTTGTATCCTGCCACTTTGATGAACTCATTTATTAGTTCAAGTAGCTTTGTTGCGGATACTTCAGGATTTTCTAAATACAGGATCATGTCATCCGCAAACAGTGAGAGTTTTACTTCCTCTTTTCCTATTTGGGCGCCTTTAATTTTTTTGTCTTGTCTAATTGCCCTAGCTAGAACTTGTAGTACAATGTTGAATAACAATGGTGACAGTGGGCATCCTTGTCTTGTTCCTGATCTTAGGGGGAAAGCTTTCAACCTTTCCCCATTGAGTATGATGTTGGCTGTGGGTTTTTCATATATGCCTTTTATCATTGAGGAATTTTCCTTTTATTCCTATCTTTTGAAGTATTTTTTATCAAAAAGGATGTTGGATTTTGTCGAATGCCTTTTCTGCATCTATTGAGATGATCGTGTGTTTTTTTTCCTTCAATTTGTTAATATGGTGCATTACTTTGATTGATTTGCTTATGTTGAACCAACCTTGCATACCAGGAATAAATCCCTCTTGGTCGTGATGTATAAGTCTTTTGATATGCTGTTGGATTCGATTTGCAAGTATTTTGTTGAGAATTTTTGCATCTATGTTCATGAGAGAGATTGGTCTGTAATTTTCTTTTCTTGTGGAATCTTTATCTGGCTTTGGTATTAGGGTGATGTTGGCTTCAAAAAATGTGTTGGGTAATTTTCCCTCCTCTTCAATTTTTTGGAAGAGTTTAAACAGGATTGGTGTTAATTCTTTTAGAAATGCTTGGTAGAATTCACCTGTGAAGCCATCTGGTCCTGGACTTTTCTTTGCTGGGAGATTTTTGATGACGGATTCAATCTCCTTAATTGTGATTGGTTTGTTAAGTTCTTGTATTTCTTGTTGTGTCAGTGTAGGTTGGTTATGAGTTTCTAGAAATTTGTCCATTTCATCCAGGTTGTCTAGTTTGTTGGCTTCATAAAATGTGTTGGGTAATTTTCCCTCCTCTTCAATTTTTTGGAAGAGTTTAAACAGGATTGGTGTTAATTCTTTTAGAAATGCTTGGTAGAATTCACCTGTGAAGCCATCTGGTCCTGGACTTTTCTTTGCTGGGAGATTTTTGATGACGGATTCAATTTCCTTAATTGTGATTGGTTTGTTAAGTTCTTGTATTTCTTGTTGTGTCAGTGTAGGTTGGTTATGCGTTTCTAGAAATGTGTCCATTTCATCCAGGTTGTCTAGTTTGTTGGCATATAGTTTCTCATAATATCCTCTTATGATTCTTTTTATTTCTGTGAGGTCATTTGTAATTTCCCCCCTTTCATTTCTGATTGTATTTATTTGCATCTTCTCTCTTTTTTTCTTTGTTAGTCTAGCAAGGGGTTTGTCAATTTTATTGATCTTCTCAAAGAACCAGCTTTTGGTTTTGTTGATTTTCTCTATTGCTTTTTTGTTCTCATTTTCATTTACTTCCGCTCTAATCTTTATTATTTCTTTCCTTCTTTTTGCTTTGGGATTGGTTTTCTGTTCTTTCTCTAGTTTCTCAAGTTGTTCAGTTAAATCTTTGAGTTTAGTTCTTTCTTGTTTCTTAATATAGGCATTTAGGGCTCTAAATTTCCCTCTCAAGACTGCCTTCGCTGTGTCCCATAAGATTTGATATGTTGTGTTTTCATTTTCATTTGTCTCAATATATTTACTGATTTCACTTGCAATTTCTTCTTTGACCCACTGAATATTTAGGAGTGTGTTGTTCAGTCTCCACACATTTGCAAATTTACTTTTTTCCTGTCTGTTATTGATTTCTAGTTTCATTCCATTATGATCTGAGAAGGTGCTTTGTATAATTTCAATCTTTTTATATTTATTGAGAGCTCTATTGTGACCTAACATGTGGTCTATCCTGGAGAAAGATCCATGGGTACTTGAGAAGAATGTATAACCCGCTGAGTTTGGATGCAGTGTTCTGTATATGTCTGTTAGGTCTAACGTGTTTATCATATTGTTCAAGTTCTCTGTTTCCTTGTTGATCTTCTGTCTAGTTGTTCTATCTAATGATGTGAGTGGGGTGTTGAAGTCTCTGACGATTATTGCAGAAATGTCTATTTCTACCTTCAGTTTTGCCAGAGTTTGTCTCATATATTTTGGGGCACCCTGGTTAGGTGTGTAGATATTTATGACTGTTACATCTTCCTGGAGGATCGTCCCTTTTATTAATATATAATGGCCTTCCGCATCTCTTATCACTTTTTTGCATTTGAAGTCTGTTTTGTCTGATATTAGTATAGCTACCTCTGCTCTTTTCTGTTTACTATTCACGTGGAGTATCTTTTTCCAACTTTTTACTTTCTGCCGGCTTGTATCCTTGTGTCTGAGGTGAGTTTCTTGTAAGCAGCATATGGATGGCTCAAGTTTTTTTATCCATTCTGTCAGCCTTTATCTTTTGATTGGGGAATTTAATCCATTCACATTCAATGATATTATTGAAAATGCACTATTTATTTCCTCCATTTTATTCTTTAGTTTTCATATGTCATCTTATTTTTGTCTCTCTTTTTACTCTCTTACTTATCCTTTCTGCTTTTCTTTCTTCTATACTCTCCTCCAAGCCTCTCTCTCCTGTCTTTTTCTTTCAGGTTCTAAGGCTTCCTTTAATATTTCCTGCAAAGGTGTATTCTTTTTTGCAAACTCTCTTAGTTTCTGTTTGTTTGTGAATACTTTATATTCACCTTCATATTTGAAGGACAGTTTTGCTGGATAAAGAATTCTCGGCTGGCAGTTTTTCTCTTTCAGTTTCCTAATTGTATCATACCACTCTCTTCTCGCCTCCATAGTTTCTGAAGAGTAATCTGCACAAAGCCTTACTGGACGTCCTTTGTATATGATCGTTTGCTTCTCTCTTGCTGCTCTGAGCATTTTCTCTTTATCTTTTACATTTCACATTCTGAATAATATGTGTCTTGGCGTAGGTCTATTTGGATTTATTCTTATTGGGGTACGGTGTGCTTCTTAGACATGTACGTTCATTTCTTTCGTGAGAGTTGGGAAATTTTCAGCTATTATTTCCTCACATCCTCTTTCTGCCCCTTTTCCTTTCTCCTCTCCTTCTGGAACTCCCATGACATGTATGTTCTTGCGTTTTGTGTTGTCATTCAACTCTCTGAGCCCCTGCTCAATTTTTTCCATTCTTTTCTCTCTTCAATTTTAGCTGCTCTGTCTTCAGTATCACTTATTCTTTCTTCTATCATTTCGAGTCTGCTGTTGTATGCTTCAAATGTATTTTTGACTTCACCTATTGTATCTTTCATTCCCATGAACTCCGTTACTTTTCTGTTCATGATTTCAAATTCTTCTTTATGTTCAAGCAATGACTTCTTGATGTCATTGATTTCTTTAACTATATTCTCTTTCATCTCATTAATTTGATTTTGGAAATGTGTGCTTATCTCACTGATTAGTTCTCTCAAATTCTGCATCTCTTCTGGGACTTTGCTGTATTCCTTTTCTTGGGCCATGTCTTCTATTTTCTTAGTATGGCCCGTAACTTTTTGCTGGTGTTTAGGCATCTGGTTAGTTTGTATTTTACTTAGATGCTCTATCTCTTTTTCTTTTATGGGGTTTTAGTGGCAGGAGGCTGTGAGTTACCACCGCTCTTTGATTTTTGGCTCAGCCTTGATTGTTAGGATTGTTCTGCTGGTTGCTCAGAACTGGGCACTGGACCCAGTAATTGGTTGTAGAGTCGCTTCCTAGGGCCTTGGGCAGGGAGGTTATAGAGGCCAGGAAAAGCCTCTCTTACTTATTAATTTTCTTATGTGCACTTCCTTGGTCTGCCAGGAGATGGCGCATGTTGGCAGCTCTCAATTCAATGCCTGGTCAGAGCGTATTTGTTGTGACACAGACCAGATCAATGTGATAGAGCTTCCTGTCTGGGGGCTAGGAGCCCTGTGATTCAAACTTTCTCAGACAGTTCTCCAGACTTCTCTCGTAGCGCCCCCCTTTTACCAGCTAGGAAATATTTCCATTCCCTTCTGAATCCTCAACAATCAGTCCCTGTTAGTAGAGAAGGAGATTGGGAGGTTTGTATATCTTTAGCCCCTTGCAGGCTCCAAGGCAAACAATGGCGCAGCCCCACCCGGCCTGGAAGGGCTCTCGGGACAGGGCAGACCAAACCTGGGAGTCCAAAGCAGGGCCAGCCTCAGGCTCTCTCTCCCCTCTCCCGTGGTGTCCTCAACAATTAGTCCAGGCTAGAAGAGAGGGAGGTTGCGAGGATCCGATTTCTCCAGTTCTTTCCAGGCTCCCCGGGCAAACCGCCGTGTGGAAGTGTCCGTGGGGCTCTGCAGCCCAAATTTCAGGTCCGAACCTGAGTCAGCCTAAGGCTGTGTCCCTCTCTCTCCACTTTCCGGGAGTGGCAGATACCTGAAGCCCCCTTTGTCTGTGGTCGCAGGCCCAGGGGCCCGAGAATTCTGTAGAGTGTGGGGGAGGGTGCTGGCAGCAGCAGAAGCTGCTACTTGCAACTCACAGTTCTATAGTCGCGATTTCCCTCTTCTGTCCCTCTCTCCTCTGGGTGGTGTGCAGCCTTCACCTGCTGTCCTAAACCCTAGAAGATCTTTTTCGGGGCTGTTTCAGCTTGTCCTCTAGCTATTTTTCTGGAGAAGAGATTCCCGTGTCTTACTAGTCTGCCATCTTCCCGGAAGTCCCATGGGTTTCTTCTTAAAGCTGTTTCTCTTTCAGTCTTTCCTTTCCATGTCCTCTTTTGTCCAAGCTGACAGTCGTTTTGTTCATACAGCTCTCTCAAAAATTTTGTTGGTTTAGCATGCAGGAAACGGGTCCAAGCCATCAGACAGTAATACTTTCCACAAGTCTTTCCTAGATAACTGCATCTTCAATCCTGATTTACAAGTTCCAAGTTTAGTTAAGTCTTCATATGGGGCACTATTGTCTGGGAGCTCAATTTCCAGAGGCTTGGAATTTCTGGGATCAGTTTCTGTTTTCTTTGTGCCCAAGAGTTCAGTCATTAGCGTATTTCTTTCATCTAGCCTTTTGCTATAAGCTCCAAGGAGAAGCCAAGCCACATTTTCCGGATTTACTTTGGAAGTTCTTCAGCTAAATGCTCAGGTTTACCATTTTCAAATTCTGTCTTACATAAAACACCAGGAGTTAATCTTGCTAAGTTCTCTGCAATTTTAAAACATGGATCCCCTTTCCTCCAGTTTCGAATAATAGTTTCATTGCTTCTAAGGCATCATAGAAAGTCTCTTTAGCATCCATATTACTATCAACAGTCTCTTCAAAGAGATCTTGGCCTTTTCCATCAAGCATTTCACAATTCCTCCAAAAAATAACCCTTACCACATTTATAAAAACTGTTCCAACATTTTGGTAATTGCAAAAGCACTTCCCCACTCCTCGGTACCAAATTCAGCCAAAGGGGTGCTGTGTACTACAGTAAGTTTCTCCAAAGAATAGTGTTCCCTGTGCAGATTTAACAGAACATGGAACCAGTTAACAATTTCTGTGCAAGTCAGGATTGAAGATGCAATTATCTAGGAAGAATCTATGGAAAGGCATTCTGTCTAATGGTATAGACCCCTGTGTCCTATATGCAAAATGGCAAGTTTTTGCAAGATCTTTATTTATTGAACCACTGCCAGCCTGGACTAAAAGGGACAGATTGAAGGAAAAATCACTTCTAGTGTAGTACTATGGAAGTGAAGGTCTATATTGAAGGTATCTTCTTGGGCCCAGAGAGTGGGCCCACCCATGCATGTGGAAGGGGTGAGTCTGCCCCAGCACTTGGCAAGGGCAAGCCTTCCATCATGTTGTTCTGGAAGAATGTTCCAAGAGACTCTTCTTGGAGGTTGGAGCCTGTGCCTCAGAGATTGCAGAGTGTGACCAACACCCCAGTTTTCCCAGGAGGTGGAGCCTATGCCCCAGGGATTTAGGAGAGTCTGGCTGCCACCCTAATGCTTGAAAAGGGTGGATCCTGTACCTTGGTGTTCCAGGAGAGCCTGGTCACTGTCCCGATGCTTGAAGAAGGTGGAACCTTCACCCCAGTGTTTGAGGAGACCATGACCACTGTAAAAGCATTGGAAGGTATGGGGCTGCTGCTCCATCAGGCCCAGAGGACAAAACATCATTCCTCAAATGGCTCTCAGACCTTGAAATCTAATGGAGTATGCCCTGCAAGATTTTGGAATTGTTGGGACCCATAAGCCCTGTTTTCCTTCCAATTTTTCCTAATAGGAATGGTAATGTTCATACTATGCCTGTCCCTCCCTTGTATATTGGAAGCAAATAAAGTGTTCTCTAGGTTTCACAGGTCCACAGCTAGAGGGGAATTATGTCCCAGGGTAGACTATACCCATAACCGATTTTGATGAGACTTTTTAATTAGTATTATTAGTGAAATTACTTAGGGCTTTTGGGATGCTGTGATAGAATGAATGTATTTTACATGTAGAAAGATCATGTCTTTTTTGGAGTCCAGAGGGTGGAGTGTGGTGGTTTGAAGCTGTGTATCCCAGAAGAACATGTTCTTTATTTTGTTTTGTTTTGTTTTGTTTTGTTGTTTTGTTTTGTTTTAGAGGTACCAGGGATTGAACCCAGGACCTTGTACATGTGAAGCAGGTACACAACCACTGAGCTAAACCAGCTCCCCAAAAACATGTTCTTAAAGTTAATCCATCCCTGTGTGGACCCATTGTAAGAAGGACCTTTTCTTTAAAAGATTTATTTATTTATTTATTCTCCCTCCCCACCCCATTGTTTTTTTGCACTCGCTGTCTGCTCTCTGTGTCCATTCACTGTGTGTTCTTCTGTGTCTGCTTGTCCTGGTGCTTGGCAGCACCAGGAACCAATCCTGGGACCTACCAGAGTAGGAAAAAGACGCTCAATCTCTTGTGCCACCTCAGCTCCCTGGTCTGCTGCATCTCTTATTGTCTCTCCTCTGTGTCTCTTTTTGTTGTGTCATATTGCCCTACCAGCACTGCACGTGGGCCAGACCTCTGCTTGGGCCAGCTCGCCACATGGGCCAGCTTGCCTTTACCGGGAGGTCCCAGCAATCAAACCATGCACCTCCTATATGGTAGATGGGAGCCCAATCGCTTGAGCCACATCTACTTCCCAGTAGGACTTTTTGATGAGGCTACTTCAGTTAAGGTGTGACCCAACTCCTTCAGGATGGGTCTTAATCCTATTACCTATAAATCCTATTTTTTGATTCCCTTTATAAATGGAATGAATAGAGAGAGAAATCCACAGAAGCAAGAAGCTGAAAGCACTGACACCCAGAAGAGAAGGGAGAGACAGCAGCCAGTCTTTGGGAAGAAAGCATCGCCTTGATAATACCTGGATTTGGACATTTTCCTGGACTCTAATGTTAAGTGAATATATTCCCATTGTTTAAGACAAGCCATTTCCTGGTATTTGCTGGTGCAGCCAAGTAACTAAAACACCCCCTTAATGAACAGATGCCCTAACCAAGCCACGTGATACTCCCCTGGCTTTGGTCCATATCTGTCCTCCACAGTGGCTGGACCATTCCACAATCCCACCAGCAGAGGATGAGGGTTCCTATTCCTCCACATCCTCTCCAACACTTATAGTCTGCTGTTTTTTTTAATAGCTGCCATTCTGATGGGTGTAAGATGGTATCTCATTGTAGTTTTGATTTGCATTTCCCTAATAGCTAGCGATGTTGAGCATATTTTCATGTGCTTTTTAGCCATTTGTATTTCTTCCTTGAAGAAGTGTCTTTTCAGGTCACTTGCCCATTTTTTAAATGGGTTGTTTGTCTTATTTTTGAGGTGTAGGATATTAGGCTCCTATCAGATATATGGCTGCCAAATATTTTTCTCCCATTGGGTAGGCTGCCTTTTTATTTTCTTAATAACGTCCTTTGAGGTGCAGAAGTTTTTAGTTTTGAGGAGATCCCATTTATCTATTTTTTTCTCTTGCTGCTTGTGCTTTGGGTGTGAAGTTCATGAAACCATTTCCTATTACAAGGTCCTGCAGATGCTTCCCTACATTATCTTCCAAGGTCTTTATGCTTTTGGCTCTTATATTTAGATCTTTGATCCATCTTGAGTTGATTTTTGTATAAGGTGTGAGATGATATTCCTCTCTCATATGGATATCCAGTTCTCCAAGCACCACTTGTCAAAGAGGCCATTCTCTCCCAACTGAGTGGGCTTGGTGGCCTTGTCGAATATCAGATGACTGTATATGCGAGGATCTATATCAGAACTCTCAATTCGGTTCCATTGGTCAGTACTATCCTTGTGCCAATACCATGCAGTTTTGAGCACTGTAGCTTTGTAGTATATTTTAAAGTCAGGTAATGTGATACCGCCAACTTCATTTTTCTTTTTCAATATGTCTTTGGCAATTTGGGACCTCTTACCTTTCCAAATATATTTTGCAGTTTTTACAGTTCCTTAAAAAATACAGTGTTGATTTTTATTTGGGATTGCATTACCCAATCCCAAGGGTAGAATAGACACCTTGATGATGTTTAGTCTTCCTGTCCAGGAACAGGGAATATTTTTCCATTTATTTAAGTCTTCTTTGATTTCCTTTAACAGTGTTGTGTAGTTTTCTGTATATAAGTCCTTTACATCTTCAGTTAAATTTATTCCTAGGTATTTAATTCTTTTAGTTACTATTGTAAATGGTATTTTTTTCTTGATTTCCTCCTCTAATTGCTCGTTATTGGTGTACAGAAATGCTACTGATTTTTGAGCATTGATCTTATAGCCTGCGGCATTACTGAACTCCTTTATAAGTTCTAGAAGCTTTGTTGTAGATTTCTCAGGGCTTTCTACGTATAGGATCGTGTTGTCTGCAAATAATGAAATTTTTACTTCTTCTTTTCCAATTTGGATGCCTTTTATATCTTTTTATTGCCTCAATGCTCGAGCAAGTACTTCTAAGACAATGTTAAATAGGAGTGGTGATAGTGGACATCCTTGTCTTGTTCTTGATCTCAGAGGGAAGGCTTTTAGGATTTCACCATTGAAGATGATGTTAGCTTTGGGTTTTTCATATATACCGTCTATCATATTCAGAAAGTTTCCTTCTGTTCCTATCTTTTTCAGTGTTTTTTTCAGGAAAGAGTGCTGTATTTTGTTGAATGCTTTTTCTGCATCTATAGAGATGATCATGTGATTTTTTTCTTTCAATCTGTTTATGTGGTATATTACATTGATTGATTTTCTTATATTGAACCATCCTTGCAAACCCAGGATAAAACCCAATTGGTGATGGTGTATAATCCTTTTGATATGTGGTTGAATGCAATTAGCAAGTATTTTGTTGAGGATTTTAGCATCTGGGTTCATTAGAGAAATTGGTCTCTAATTTTCCTTTCTTGTGGTATCTTTGTTTGATTTTGGTATTAGGGTAATGTTGGCATCATAGAATGAGTTAGGCAATATTCCTTCTACTTCTGTTTTTTGGAAGAGCTGGTAGAATGTTTGGTAGAATTCAGCTGTGAAGCCATCTGGTCCTGGGCTCTTCTTAGTTGGGAGGTTTTTAATTACTGAGTCTATCTCTTTACTTGTAATTGGACTGTGAGTTCATCAATTTCTTCTTTCATCAATGTAGGCTGTGAGTTTCCAGAAACTTGTCCATTTCCTCTGAATTATCATTCTTGTTGGCATATAATTTTTCAAATTATCCTCTTATGATACTCTTTATTTCTGTGGGGTCAGTAGTGATATCCCCTTGCTCATTCCTTATTTTGTGTATTTGCATCTGTTCTCTTTTTTTCATTGTTAGTCTGGCTAAGGGTTTGTCAATTTTATTGACCTTCTCAAAGAACCAGCTTTTGGTTTTATTTTTTCTAGTGCTTTCTTATTCTCTATTTCATTTAGTTCTGCTCTAATCTTTATTTCCTTTTTTTCTACTTCCTTTAGGAAGTTTGTTGTTGTTTTCCCAATTCCTCCAAGTGTGCAGTTAGATCTTCAATTTTAGCTCTTTCTTCTTTTTTAATATATGTATTTATGGCTATGAACTTCCCTCTCAGGACAGCTTTCACTGAATCCCATAGGTTTTGATGATGTCATTTTCATTAGCTTCACAGTATTTACTGATTTTTTTTTTTATATTTCCTCCTTGACCCACTGTTTTTCTAAGAGTGTGTTGTTTAACTTCCATATCTTTGTGCCTAACATGTTTCTCTGGTCCTTAGTGATTTCCAATTTCATTCCATTGTGGTCAGAGAAATTACGTTGTATAATCTCAATCTTTCTGAATTCATTGAGAGTTGTTCTGTGGCCTAGGATGTAGTCTATCTTGGAGTATGATCCATGTGCACTCAAGAAGAATGTAAATCCTGCTGTATTTGGGTGTAGTGTTCTGTATATGTCTATTAAGTCCAGGTCCTCTAATGTATTGTTCAGAGTCTTTGTTTCTTTATTGATTCTCTGTCTAGATGTTCTAATGATGATAATGGTGTATTAAAGGTCCCCTGCTATAATTATAGAGGCATTTATTTCTCCACTTAGTTTTTCCAGAGTTTGCCTCATGTATTTTGAGGCACCCTGATTAGGTGCATGTTTGATTGTTTTCTGTTCTTGAGAGATTACCCCTTTTACTAATATATAGTGTCAATCTTTGTCTCTTACAATAGTTTTGCATTTAAAGTCTATTTTGTCTGATATT
This sequence comes from Tolypeutes matacus, assembly GCA_026826555.1. Lineage (NCBI taxonomy): Eukaryota > Metazoa > Chordata > Mammalia > Cingulata > Chlamyphoridae > Tolypeutes > Tolypeutes matacus. Next base: position 757,650 of record JAKSZT010053798.1, read on the forward strand.
AGAATAGCTAAGAAGAAATGGGTATAACTGATGGAAATTTTGGTCTTTAGAAAGGAACAAAGAACATCAGAAACTATAAATATGTGGGTAAATATAAAAGACATTTTTTCACTAATTTTTAATCTCTTTAAAAGATAATTGGTGGGGAGCAGATGTAGCTCAAGTGTTTGAGCGCCTGCTTCCCATGTATGAGGTCCTGGGTTCGATCCCTGGTACGGCCTAAAAAAAATATCAGGAGCTGATGTGGCTCAGTGGTTGAGGTCCCAGGTTCAATCCCTGCCCCACACACACACACACACCTAAAAAAAAAGGTAATTGGATTATGTCACCAAGATGGTGGATTAAGATGCTCCAGGGTTCCATCCTCCACACAGCAGCATTAACAAACAAGCAAAGACTGGCAGAACCATCTTTCTCAGAGCTCTTGAAAACAGTTAAAGGGCTGCAATAACTTTAGCCAAATCGATAAAACAGGCAACTTTAAAATGGTAGGAAATCCTCCTTACTCCTCTGCTGGGCCTTTCTCCATCCATCCCCTGCTGAGCGTGGAGCCCATCCCTGCTCCCTGTGCAGCTCCTTGGTCCTGTTATAAAGCGGACAGACTAACACCTGTGCACATCCTGAAAGGCATGCATATCTGTACCAGTCTCTGGTGGCAGCCTAAAAGGCAGAACCAGGACACTTGTCTCTGACTTGCTGTCCCAGAAGCAGTTTGCAGGGCAACTAAACTGCTTTAAGAAAACCTTAGATGGCTGAGCAAAGAATGACTGGGTTTAAAACATTTAATATAACAGCCAGAACTGTGAGGATATTCTATTTCCTGGGTGGGCAGGGGCACTTGGATCTGTGTAAACAGGGAATTCATAAGGCCATGGGTGCATACCCAGGACAAGACACAAGGTAACAAAAGACAGGATATGGCCCTACACTTTGACCTCAGGCTGTTCTTCAGGCTAGCTGTTAGGCTGGCTAAATTCTGAAGGAGAGCACAAACAGCCAAATCTGCAAAGACTGGGAAAGGTATTGTCTGTATTTTTCTTCCTTTCTTTTCTATTTTTATTAGCTCCAGGCATTTAAAGGAATCTCTCTCATAACACTAGCTGGATTCAAGCTTAAGGAACAGATAAGTCAGTGACTAAATTCCAGAGTTAACACATTAAAATATTAAAATGTCCAGTGTACAATAAAAGTATTACAAGGCATCAAAAAAAAAAAACAAAAAAAAAAAACAGGAATTGATGTCCCATTCAAATAAGCAAGATATAGCATCAAAAGAAATCAAAGTGGAAGCCTAGCAATTTGGAAATACCAGAGAAAGAATTTTTAAAGCTTTCTTAAACATGCTAAAAGAGCACAGGGATAACTTGGATAAAGAAATAAAACAGGGAAACAATATACAAACAAAATGAACATCACCCCCTCCCCCCACCCCCAAGATGGCTCCCTCGCCTGTTTGCTTGTTGTTTGCACTTGTTGTCTATTTTTTCTTTAGGAGGCACTGGGAACTGAACCCAGGACCTCCCATGTGCGAAGCAGGTGTTCAATTGCTTGAGCCACATCCGCTCCCCAAAATGAACATTTTGATAAGGGAATGCAAATCATAACAAGGGTAAGTTGAAAAGCTCATTACCTGACATTTTTTTAAAAAACTCCCTAGATAAGTCTAACAGGTTGGAAGCTTGCAGGAGAATCAGCAAACTTGAACTTGAAGATAAGACAACTGAAATTATTCAGTCTGAGGAGCAGAAAGTAAAAAGAATTAAGAAAAATGAAGAGAACCCAAGAGGTCTCTGGGATCCCATCAAAAATACCAAAAAGAGAAGAAAGACAGGGGCAGAAAAGAATATCCAAAGAAACGATGGCTGAAAACTTCCCATGTAAGACAGGAATATTCACATCCAAGAAGCTCAACACACTCCAAATAGGATAACCACAGACAACCACGCTGAGACACTTTAAAATCTTAAAATCAAACTGTAAAATATCAAACACAGAGAGTATTCTGAAAGCCACAAGAGAGAAGTAGTACATCGTGTACAAGGTAGCCTCAATAAAATTAAGTGCAAATTTCTCAACAGAAACCGTGGAGACAAGAAGGCAGTTGCATGACATTTATAGCACTGAAAGAAAATAATACCAACTATGAATTCTATATATGGTAAAACTCTTTAACAAATGTGGAAGAGATTAAAACCATTTCCAAAGAAAGTAAAAGAAACAAAAGATCAACTAAAGACAAAAGTAAGTAGTAGTACAAGATTGGATGGAAATAAAAGGTATAGGACTTTAAAACAAAAGACAGTACAGTGTTCAGAAGATCATTATCCACAGTTACTTTAAATGTAATTGGATTAACTTTTTCCAGTCAAAAGTTAATCCAGTATTGGCAGTATGGATTAAAGAAAAAAAAAAAAAGCATGGCCCAAGTATATGCTGTTTACAAGGTTTGCTTGACCTTCACAGATAAAAAGCTGAAAAGGTAAATTTGGAAGAAAAAATCCATGCACAGTAACCAGAGTGGGGGTAGCTGGACATGCAACAGAGTCCTACATAGACCTTGGCAGGCAGCCTGGAATTCCCTGGTTGGTTCTCTCCCCAGCTCATGTCTCCAGAGGAACAGGGGAAGACCCAAGAGGGACTGCTTCAAACAGGGCTAGGTGAGACTCTGAAGAGGCACTAAAAGCCAGAGAGATCAGTTCAAAAGCATTAGGGGAATTGATAACTTCTCCTAACAGTTCCCTTGGAGAGCTGCGGTTACCTTGTAACAGACCCTGAAACAGCAGAGTCCCAGTATGTCTACACCTGTCTACACCTATCTACACCTATGTCTACAGATGATAAGCCATTGAGGAACAAAGGTAGCTAAGTGCCAGAGACTTGGATGCAAGTGTTGGGAAAGCATTTTGGTATATCTTTTCTCAAAACAAAACATACTCAGGCTGCACTCAAATTTATAGCACCCAAAGCTCAGTGTGCACCCAGGGCATTTTGGGAAGGGATGTCTGAGGACAGGTGAGGTCAATTCTTGGTCAGGTAGGCAATGCTCTATGTATCACACATCATGTTGACAAATAAGCCAGATAAAACAAGTATCACATGACCTTGTTTATACGATATACCTAGAAACAAAAGAGAAGATGGTGGTCTTTTTCATATATGTTCACATTGTTTTGGTTTTTTTAAAAAAAATTAGCATTGATTATAATCACCAAAAAATGGATCTTTCCACTTTGAGAGCATAAAAGAACTTTGGGTAAATGCCTGAAACTGTGACTGGCATAAGGTACTCAATGAAGTATAGCTATAGCTGAAACTTCAGACAACTAGAGGCTTTCCTGGGAACCCTGGAGTGTCTTCAGAGAAACTCTACTCTAGTTCACACATCTGAACAGTAGAGACATACTGAGAGGAAAGACAACACAAGAGAGTCTTTATTCAACAGCAAGTTTAAAAACAGTGCCTCAGTACTGAGGGGATATATTTCCCCCTGTTCTATTTCACTCCTTACCCACACATTTCTGTCCTTTGCAGGCTAGAGTTTGATGCCAAAAGGGCAGGGGGAGGGGTTGTCCTATAGGTACTTATACACAACCTTTGAGGGTACAGTTTGGAGGTGCAGTCGCACAGGACACTTGTAGAAGTGGGACAGTAATGTTTCACTGTAGCCCACAAGGAAGTAGAACTTGTGGGGAGGGAGCTGCCTCAGCACCAAGGCACAGATCTCCACCAGGTTAGCCCGGCGCTTTAGGACCACTTGGTCAGCCAGGCAGCCTGGGAAGGTACCCAGCATGAACTTGCGCAGGAAGACATCCTCCACTGTTCGCTCTGCAGCATGTTCCTCCCCGTCCAGGTTACCTGAAGGGAGAAGGAAGTCACAGAAGAGTCAGCCCTGTTTCCTTGGGGACCTGCCAAAGGCCACAGGTAACACCTATAAGATCTGGGCACTCAACCCCAGGCCCCACTACACGCCCCCTTCTCCTTTCCTCTGTCAAGGGGATAACAACTTTTAAAGTTCAAAGTCCTTTCATTAAATTTTCAAACCTGCGAGGTAGATATTATCATTATCCTTGTTCTGTACAAAGGGAGACTGAGACCTGAAGCCAAGACACATACACAAAAAGATGATCCCTTCTACATCTAGCCCCTTTCCCATTCTTTCTTGGCTTCTAGAAGCACTGCTCATCCTTTGGGCCAGATGAAGTATACAAGCTCTCTCAGGAGCCTCCATCAGAGGATCCTCACAATGTGGTCCCTGGACCCCTGCAACCCTTAAGGAATCTGTTAAAAGATTCATCAGACGTCAGCCCCCCAAACAGATCTGAAGAGTGGGGGACAGGAATCTGCACCTCAGACATCCAAGCTGGGAACCCCTCCCCACCCCCAGCTCCAAACTAAATACATACTTATGGACAAAAGAATGCATGCTTATTTAGAACACACTCATCTGTTATGTGATTCTATACAGGACTTCAGACCTGTCATGGCCTCTGAGCGATCTTACATCTCTAAATTATAGATAACCCTCAGCAAAGTAAAATAATTCTTGCCTATAGATATGCTAGTAATTTCTGTTCTTTGGAACAGATCTCTGTTGGAAAAAGCCAGTTTTACACTCATTTTCAAATTCATTTCAATATTCCTGATGTATATGTCTTTGCTTTCTTACTTCTCCTTTAAACCGATTTTATTAGATTTCTGACTCCAAACTGATAATTTAAATAAATAAAAATCTTTAACATGTGCTTGTTTTCTACTAGCTTGGCAGTCATGGGTGTGTGTGTGTGTTAATAACTGACCTTTAACGTTCTGAACAAAACTGGGAGCTCCTTTTTCTGTGCGGCCTGAGGTCGGCGTGTTGCCGGCTCTCTATCACGTCGTTGTCCCCTCACCTGTGTGCAGCGACAGCCAGCCCTTGCGGTGGGCGATGTAGTGCGGCGCGTGTGCCTCCTCGTACGTCACTGGCTTGTCCCCCTTGCCCACACGGACTCTGGCTGCCCGGTTCTGCGAGCAAAGACGGCCCGTGACCCCGCGCCACACACCGCGACCCGCCCCCCCAGCCTCCCGCCGGCTCCTCTCCCCACCTCCCCTCCCTCACCTTGGCGCAGGCCGCGGAGACGTGCAGGGCGCGCCCGGCGCATAGCGGCTCTCGGCTCCCGGCCAGGACCTGTGGGGATGGGGGAGCGTGAAACGGAAGCCAGAGCCTCCCACTCCCCGCCGTCCCCGCTCGCGTCACCTACTCACACGCGCCGCGAGACCCCAGCTGCACGCGGCCGCCGCCATCTTGGACCAAACCGAGCGCGGGCGGAGCTAAAGGGTCTCGGGGCGGTGGACGGGGCGGAAGGGGCGGGGTCTCAGGGCGGGCGGAAGGGGCGGGGTCGCTGGCCCCGGGCATGGCGCGGGGGAAGGGGTGGGGGCAGACGAGGCGGAAGTGACGACGTGGAGCGCGGGCCCGCGGCGGGCTGGGGCTGAGGCCGCCGGCGGCTCAATGGCTGAGCCTGGCCCGTGGTGCGGACACTTTCCGGCTTCGCTCGGCCACCCTCGTAACTGCTCTTGCTCTCCGCCACGCGCGGCAGTAGCGTCGCATTTCAGATCCGAAAGTGGGCTGATGGAGGAAATGCGCCCTGGGAGCTCGCGCCGTCCTGAAGAGGCAGAAGGGCCAAGGGAGGGGAAGGGCGCCTCTTCCCAGGTGTTGGGGCCCGCGCCTGAGACGAGGTGAGGAGATCCACCCAGGCCGCATCTCCCCGTCACAGCATCTACACACGCACACGAAACCGCGCTCTGACTCACAAGCAGAGAAGCGTGTTTTGGTTAAAACTACCCAGTGGTGAATCAGGCAGAGCGAAGGGTTTGGCCACGAGGGACCGTGACCTAGTAGCTAACTAGCCCTTGGGGAAGGAAAATTTTAAGTAATGTGGAAAGGGCGGGAGAGCAAGGAAAAAACCATGGGGATGTCGTAGGGTCTGCAACACTCAACTGTAATCAGAGGGGAAAGTAGCAACTCTGGATGTCTTATTTCAGAACTCTCCACAGTAAAGGAAAAAGCATGGGCTCTGGAGTATAGCAATCTTGGTACCTTCAGTTCCCTTATGTGTAAAATGGGCTTTAGTAATAGGACTTAACTTCATAGAGTGTTAAGATCAGGAGAGAATATTTAATAAATGATGGATGTTATTGGTTTTATTCGATTGAATCCTGTGAGGTTGCCAATATTGGGTCATTTTTTACCTACAAAAATGAGAATTTCATATGGTTCATCCTAATATTATTTGCATACTACTGTGGTTTACAAAGTGTTTTCATTGGTTTCCTGTGGGAGGACTAGATTATCATCTAGGTAGGCAGGGACATGAAGACACAGTGAGCTGGAGGTCACAGTGGAAGAGAGGAACCTGGACACTGGCCTCTTCACTTCTGGCCAGTACACTTTGCAGTATCAGGATTTCTTTGAACAAACTTGAAGCTGGGTCCTCCTAAAACCCATTAGTGAAGTTTTTCACTAATGTGAAAACTATTCAATTGTTCTACATATGGGATAAGGTGTGAACAGGTGATAGTGGGGAATTGTGTATTAAGAATTTTCCCCACATAAGCAGCTAGTAAATCTGTAATACCCCTTCCTAAAAGTAGCTGAGCTGGCTGTCTATTAATCTTCCCTCAATAGCTTATTAGTCCCACTTACAGGAATAAGACAATGTCTCATAAAACCAGACCAGATGGTTGTCCAGGGTCATCCTGTGGCTCAGTAAATCAGTGACTTCCCTCTTAAGGACTGAAGGCTGGACATGCCTGTGTGGTCAACAGAAAAAGGAGTTACGGAAGCCCTGAGCCTAGGTACCTGCACATGGAGATCTAACACTGAGCTGTGATTGATTAATCACTGAAATCGGGATAGCAAGGATAAGGCTGACATGCTTGAGGGAAAACAAAATTAAGAAGTGTCTCCTGTTCCTCATTACAAGACCCTTGAAGAAATTCTGCATCTTTGCTGATCTGGCAAAACTGTGCCATGTAGCCTCACTTGTTTTTTTCTTTCTTTTTTTTTTCCTTTCCCTGCATATAAAAACCCCAACTCACATTCTCTCGGGAAACTGGTTTTGGGAAGATTCCGCCAGTTCTTTGCTTGTGCATTTGCAATAAATCACTTTCTCAATGACAGAAATGTTTCTCTTTTGTATCCAGGGATGGGGCAGTCCCTTCTGTTGGGAATATCGTGCTTAAGGGAACAGGGATGAAATGTTCTCCAATCCTCAGTTCTTTCCAAGTTTGAGAACTTTGAGCTTTTCCTAAAGAATCCTTCTAGACCAGGGAACCTTTTTTGTTCACGGACCGCTTTGCCAGTCAGGTGAAAACCACGGACCCCTTACTAAGTCCACACCATACTGCGTATTATTTAATAAACAGATCACACCCGCACCAACACGTCCCCACAGGAATAATGTTTTTTTGAATTTCAACTCAAACTCGCCGATCTCTTGTTAAAAACCCCTGTTCTAGACTTTTTTTTTTCTTTTTGTCCCTTTTTCTGTTTCTGAAAGTTCTGATAATTTTATTATTTGGTAAATTTTATATACTTGCTCCAAGGGGGTGAGGAATGTGGGATCTGGTATCTGTTCCTGGGCCCACTGTGCTCTGGCTGTGTAATTTGGGCAAGTGACTTAACCTTTTTCAGCCTCCGTTTCTGTCATCTGTAAAATGGGTATAAAAAATGGTTGTTGTGAAAATTGTCTTGTAAAATGCTTGGCACAGAGTGAGCAGCTAATAAGTGTTTTAAAAAAGAATGGTGGGAGCAGAGGTGGCTCAGGTGATTAGCGCCTCCCTCCCACATAGGAGGTCCCCGGGTTCTGTTCCTAGGGCCTCCTAGAAAGAGAAGATCAACACAACAAATGGACACAGCAAATGCAAACAAGGAGGAGATGGGGAGAAATAAATAAAATAAATCTTTAAATAAAAAAAAAAGAATGGTGCCCTGATATCTCCAGCCTCTTAGGGAGATGGACTAGCTATGGAGGGTTCTGTGAGAACTCACAGGAACGGCACGCTGACCAGAGAAAACAGGCAAGGGGTAAGAACAGATATTTGGGCTGAGTCTTGAAGCAGATATAAGTCAGATACAGGACAAAAGGGGACTGGTTTTCTCACAAAGGTGACAAAGGCATGTTGAGAGCCCACATCACTGCAGCAGGGGACAGTTCAGGCTAGCTGGGCAAAGCTGCATCACCAGTGCTGTGCTTGGGAGCTCAGATTTTGTCCTCTGTTAGGCCTGAGGTGTTTCCTGGGAATTCCAAATTGATCTAGGTCTTTCCAAGAGTCACAATGACAATTTCAGTCAGCAAATGTTTCCATGGTTCAAATACCTTGTCACCTACACTTTATTCACTATCCTTGTTCCTATTCTACCTTGTTGCAAAAAGGGTTGAGGGGATCATGTGAGTCTGTCTGCAGGATTAAAATTTTTATACTAATTTTTTTTTTTTTTTTTTTTTAGGAAGCGATTTCTTTGATTTTATCGGAATTCAGGACACAACAAGAAAAACACCCAAAACAACATGGAGACAGAAAACGAGACACCCTCCTCCCCCACTGCCTCCCTGGCCCTAGAGCAGGGATAGTGTGGATGGCACAGCTGGGGGAGACCGCGAGCCTCAGCCCAGGCCTGCGAGGAGGAGGGTGAGAGGAAGCAGGGCCCAACCCCTGAGTGGGGAGGGCACCGCCAGGGCAGGCCCTCCTGGGACTTTGCCCTCACCAGCACTCTTGCCCAGGGCAGGCGGACCACAGCAGCAAGGGGCCCCGGGGCCAGGGACCCATTCATGATTGAGAAGCAGCTGGAGTGGAAGCAGGAGACACACAATTATCTGGGCAGAATCGGTTGGGGGGATCGGTAGGTGGGGCCTGGGAGGGCCCCGTGGGCCAAACCCTGAGGTCACAGGAGGGGGCCCAAAGCGGGGCTAGTGAGTGAGGCCCTGAGTGAGGGGGTCAGCGACTGGGCCCCTTTGTCCCGCTGCCTCCAGCCCCTCCAATACTGTCAGGGCCTGCCTCCAGGGAAGGGGATAAGAGAGCTGCCCACCGCCTGCTACAGACAGAATGGGTGGCTGAGGCCAGGAGGGAGGGCCTGACCAGGCCCACAGGCCTATGGGAAGAGGCGGGTCGGGGAGAGTAGGGACAGGGGCTCGACCGGCTCAGATCCAAGATGGTGCCACGCGTGCTGGGTCCCCCACAAGGTGGGGGATATACTAATTTTTATACGTAGTATGACTTGTTGCATTGTTTTAAATCATGAGGGGAATTTTTAATACATTTTGTACTTGCAGTTTATATACAATTTGTAGATTGCTTTCTTACCAAACAAACTATCACGAATATATTCTCCTTTTATTATGTATTCTTTAAAATATATTTTAAATTGCTGTGTCACATTCCAGCATCTGAGAGTAACACAACTTACTCTCCTTTTGTGTAATTACTCTGCCAGTTTGTGGCTTTTGTAAGTAATACTGAGATTGAAATTCTTTTCCCCCCATAGTGTGTGACTGCTGATTTCTCTGCTCATTTATTTTGTTTTTCGTTTTTTTTTTTGTTTTTTTTTTAGGAGGTACCGGAGATTGAACCCAGGACCTCGTACGTGCAAAGCAGGCACTGAACCACTGAGCTACACCCGCGCTGCTCATTTTTTTAAATTGTTTTATCTTTAAATCTGGAATCCTAAGAGTCATCCCTGACTCAGCATAGTTTAGTGGTCTGCCAGTGATTGGCCAGAGACTGTGCTTAAATACCTTGAGCCAGTAAGTCTTTGCCAGTGGATTTGTGTGTGGGTCGGGTTCTCATTCAAAGTTCAGGCAGTTTACAGGTTTGCTGTGGCTTTTGCTTTCTAAGTGCATAAAGACTCACAGTCAGAGAGGGGTAGATAGTCAGGGCCTTCCCTGGTCTCCCCTGAACACATGTGCAGCCCTAGGCATGCACCGAGGCTTTCAGAGGCCCAGGAATATGTACAGGTGCTTATCAAAGCCCACGATGGCCATCTCAACCAGTGTGCTGTTGGCCTTCTCTGTTGGTTCACCATGAGAGCACCATTGTTTCTGGGTTGGGTTGGGTTGGGTTGGGTTGGGTTGGGTTGGTGTGGTGTGGTGTGGTGTGTGTGGTGTGGTTTTGCAAGCAATCTATATCCACCAAGCAACAACAACTCCTTTCTCCCCAAATCCATCCACTGGCAACTTCAAACTTACTCTCTCTGTATTTCATGTAATTGAAGTCACACAGTATTTAACCTTATGTGCCTTGCTTACTTCACTCAGCATAATGTTTAAAGGTTCATCCATATTGCAGCATGTCTCAGAATTTCATTCCTTCTTACTGCTGCCAAGTAATATTCCATTCTGTGGATATACCACTTTGTTTATGCGTTCATCTGGTGATGGTCACTTGGGTTGCTTCTGCCTTTTGGCTATTGTGAACAACGCTGCTGTAAACATTGTTGTACAAGCACCTGTTCAAGTCCCTAATTTAAGTTTTGTTGCATATAGACCTTGGAGTAGAATTGCTGGGTCATCTGATAATGCTATATTTAATTTCATAAGAAACTATTATATTGCTTTCCACAGTGGCTGCACCATTTTACAGTCCCACTAATAATATAAAAGTTTTCCAATTTCTCCACATCCTCACCAACACTTGCTATTTAGTACATTTTTAAAAAATAATACACCATTGTGGATGTGAATAAGTATTTCATTGTGCTTTTGATTTGTATTTCCCTAATGGCTAATGATGTTGAACATACTTTCATGTGCTTATTGGCCATTTGTATATCTTCTTTAGTGAATGTCTATTCAAGTCCTTTATGAACTTTTCCATTGAAGTATCTTTTTGTTGTTGAGTTGTAAGGATTCTTTATATATTTTGGATATTAAACTCTTACCTGATATATGATTTGCAACTATTTCTACCATTAGATAGGTTGTCTTTCCACCTTCTACATAATACCCTTTGATGCTCAAGAGTTTCTAATTTCAATGAACTACAATATATCTATTGTTTCATTTGTTGCTTGAATATCTAAGAATACAATGCCAAATTCAAGTTCATAGAGATTTGCTCCTGTGTTATCTTCTAAGAGTTTTATGGTTTAGTCCTTATTATTCAGGTCATTGATTCATTTTAAGTTAAATTTTCTATGTGGTGTGATGTAGGGATCCAACTTCATTCTTTTGCATCTGGATATCCAGTTTTCCCAGCACCATTTGTTGAAGAGACTATTCTTTCTTCATTGACTGAACTTGGCCCCCTTGTTGAAAATTAATTGGCCATGTGTGGATTTATTTCTGGGCTTTCAGTTCTATTCCATTTGTCTATACATCATCCTATGTCACTACCATACTGCTTTTTGTTTTGCTTTGTTTTATTTTTATTAATCATTCATCCTACTGTTTGTTTATTTATTTATTTTTTAGGGTAGGCAAGGGAGTAAAGAGTTTATTAAGAAACAAGAAAATGAGGAAAGTACACAGTCCGAGGCATGGGCCATGGGCATGCTGCAGAATGAGATACACTATCCCACTGTTTTGATTACTGTAGGCTTTGTAGTAAGTTTTGGAATCAGGGTATGTAGTCCTCCAAGTTTGTCCTTTTTCACAATTGTTTTGGCTATTTGGGACTCTTTACAATTCCATTTGAATATGAGGATTACATTTCCCATTTCTGCAAAAAAGGCTGCTGGAATTTTTATAGAGATTACATTGAACCTGTAGACCACTTTGGATAGTACTGGCATCTTAACAATATTGTTTTTCAATTCATGGATATGGATGTTGTTTTAGTTTGTCAAAAGACTGCCAATGCAAAGTACCAGAAATGTGTTGGCTTTTATAAAAGGAATTTATTTGGGGTAAAACTTATAGTTCCAAGGCCGTGAAATATCCAAATTAAGACCCCATCAGAGGTGCTTTCTCACCAAAGTCAGCTGCCACGTGGCGAAGCAAGATGGCCACCAATCTCTGCTGAGGTTTGAGCTCAGCTGAGGGCAATCAGGAATGGGGTTTATCTTTTCTTGAGCCTCTCCTATCAGTCTTGGCTGCTCCGCATTCTTCCCAAGTTCAGCTGCAAGCTATCACGCATCTGGCTTCTCTCTCCCTGTGCCTTAGCTCTTCAAAAGGGATATTGGTCTGTCATTTTCTTTTCTTGTGCTGTCTTTATCATACTTTGATATTAGAGTAATGCTGGCCTCACAGAATGAATTAGTAACTGTTTCCTCTTCTTGAATTTTTTATAAGGGTTTGATAAAGATTGTGGTGTCAATTCTTCTTTAAATGGTGGGTAGACTTCACCAATGAATCCATCTGGTCCTAGACTTTTCTTCATTGGGAGACTTGGGGGGAGCCAGGCAGGGAGTACAGGAGGCCAGAGATTGAACCCAGAACCTCGTATGTGGGAAACGCACTCAACCACTGAGCCACATTAGCTTCCCTGAGTTCGTTTTTTGTTTGCTTGTTTTGTTTTTTGGGGGAGGCACTGGGACCCAAACCCAGCACCTCCCGTGTGGGAGGCGAGCGCTCAACTGCTTGAGCCACATCTGCTCCCTGGAAGATTTTTGATGAGTAATATAATGCTTTTAGTTACTTGTAATCAACATATAGTAGGATGATACTTCTTTATCCATTCTGTCAGTCTCTGCCATTTGATTGGAGTGTTTAATCCACTTACATTTAAGATAATTACTGATAAGGCAAGACTTCTGCTATATTGCTAATTGTTTTTGTATGTTTTATACCTTGGGAAAAATTTTAATGGAGTGTTTCATTTTTCTATAACTTCCATTTGTTAGCATTTTGATGCACTTGACTTCTCCCAACAATCTTATAAAGGAGGCGATAGTATTCGGGTTTTATAGATTGGAAGATGGAGGCTCAGAGACTCACCTAAAGTTACAGAGATAAACTTGAGGCAAGTCTTCTTGTTCCAAATCATGTGCTCTTTCCAAATCTAGGGTCCCACAGCATCTTTGGTTCCACTGCATCACTGAGTCTGAAGTGGGGGTTCAGAAATACATTCAGATGGGGAAATGGCCTAGATTTCTGTGGTTGGCAGCAGACCTTCAGACTGGCTTTTGTGGATTTCCTGGATATGGAGAAGCCATATCCAGAAATGCAGAAAATCCTCCTGATGGTGACCCCACATGGCAGGCCTACCCATGCCCCTACTGCGGGATATGGGACCAGAGGCCTGGGGCCATGGAGGAGACAGAGATGTAAAACCAATCTTATTTTTTTAATAAAGATTTATTTATTCCTCCCCCTCTCGTTTGCACTCGCTGTCTGCTCTCTGTCCATTTGCTGTGTGCTCTCTGTGTCTGTTCGTCTTCTCTTTTGGAGGCACCAGGAACCAAACCTGGGTCTTCCCATGTGGGAGAGAGGCACTCAATCGCTTGAACTACCTCAGCTCCCTGCTTTGTTGTGTCTCTCATTGTCTTTCCTCTTTGTGTCTCTTTGTTGCATCATCTTGTTGCATCAGCTCGGTGTGCCTGCCCGTCGCACCAGCTCAATGTCTTGCTCTTCTTTTCTAGGAGGCACCAGGAACTGAACTCGGGACCTCCCATTTGGTAGGCAGGAGCTCATTTGCTTCAGCCACATCCACTTCCCTAAAACCAAGTTTATCAGGCAAGAAGCTCTTTCCTTCCCACATGATAACCAGAAGGAAAGAGAAGTCACTTCTAGGCTTTAAAGCCAGTGGTTCTTACCTCTGGGGCTGCATGGTAGAATTGCTTGGACAGGTTTTAAATATCCTGTCTGATGTCCCATCCCCAGAACACCAGAACAATTAAATAAGTCGGGGGGGAAGCGGATGTGGCTCAAGCGGTTGAACACCATGTATTAGTCAGCCAAAGGGGTACTGATGCAAAGTACCAGAAATCTGTAGGCTTTTATAAGGGGTATTTATTTGGGGTAGAAGCTTACAGTTACTAGGCCATAAAGCGTAAATTACTTCCCTCACCAAAGTCTGTTGCCACATGTTGGAGCAAGATGGCTGCCGATGGCTGCAAGAGTTCAGACTTACTCTTCTTCTTAAGGATCCGTGGTCCCAGCCTCTTCCAACCTCAGCTGTAGGCTTGGGTAAGTCTTGTCTCTCTCCCAGGGCTCATTTCTCTCTGGGCTCAGCTGCTCTGCTCTCTCCACAAGGCCAGCTGTAAACTCTGAAGCAAATGGCTCGTCTCTCTTCTCAGGGCCTCTGCTGTGTCTAATGGAGCCTTCTGTCTTCCTCTGTGTTCTTCTCCTGTGTGTTTACTTCCTGGGGCTCCAGCCTCAAAAAACTCCAATTAACTCCTCTGCCATGTAGTATTCTCTGTGAGTCCCCACCCACCAATGGGGCTGGGCCTCAGTGTACTACTGACATGGCCCAATCAAAACCTTAATCATAATTTAATCAAGTCAAAGTGAAATCTCTGAATTTAATACAATCTAATACAACCAGAGGAACAGACCAGTTTATAAACATAATCCAATATCTATTTTTGGAATTCATAAATATCAAACTGCTACAGCCCACCTCCCACATGGGAGGTCCCAGGTTCAGTCCCCAGTGCCTCCTGAAAAAAAAAAAAAACAAGCAACAAGAAAAGCAAACGAAAAGACCAACTCAGGGAAGCTGATGTGGCTCAGTGGTTGAGCACTGGCTTCTCACATACGAGGTCCCAGGGGCCCCCGGTACTCAAAAATAAATAAGTCTTGGGGGCTGGGACCAGGCACCACACTTTTAAAATGCTTCTTAGATTAATTCCCATTTGCACCCAGGGTTGAGAATCAGTGCCCTAAATTCAAAATTTAGTTGGCAGGCTTCCAGAACCTGTATGTGCAGAGAAGGGAGTGAAGGCTAGTTGGATGCTCCTTACACCTCTTTCCTCCCACTTGTCCTGGAAGACCCAGGCAGCCGAGGTTTGGATGGAGGAAGACTCAAAGGATAAGTTTTAGGAACTAAGGTGGCGCAGTTGGTAGGATGCCTCTCTCCCACATCACAGGTTCCCAGGATCGAATCCCAGTGAAAACAGGAAGAGAAGGATGAGAAAGGAGGGAAGGAAACAGACACAGAGAATTGCCCAGCGAATGGACACAAAAAACAGAAAAAACGGGGTGGGGGGAGGGGTTAGATGGATAAAAGTAAATAAAGGATAAGTTTTAACCTTGAGAAGTCTGGCCTCAGTCCAAGCCCACCTCTCTTGGGTCACAAGGCAGGCAAGGGGCCTGTGGGTTGTCTGAAGTTCTCTGAGATGGTCTGTCCAACTGGGTCGAGTGCAGGCCACCATAGGCTCACCAGGAGGATTGCTCAGAGGATACAGCAGAGCCGGCAGCGGCCCAGCAGTGTGAACACCCTGTGTGAGGGGCAGATCCATAGAGCACAGTATAGCCTGGAACACAGTGTTTATTCCCTGGAACTCCCCAGAATCTAGCCTCAGGGGAGGGCTCCCCAGCTTGAGTCACATCTACCTCCCTACTGGCAAGGATTGTTAGCCAAGACAATTCCACTCACAACAGTCTATTTACAAGCCCTGGCTTACCCTAACTCAGAACTGCTGATTTTAAGTTCTGTAAATCTATGTTTTTTACACTACTCCCGGCAATCCATTTTCTCCTAATACTCAACCCGTTCACCAAGAAGAATCCCAGAGGCTCTCAGCTCTAATTTAGGAAACAAGTTGAGCAACCACTGAAATCCTATGAGTTAAAGCAGAGAGGTGTTTCAAAACCATCCTCACTCACATAAAGGCAACCAGAGTAACTCTGATCACATATTTCCCCTTGAATAAAGGCTAAATCGAGTAGGACCCACAGGCTTGCCCCTTGAGTTCATGCTCCATGCTGCCACCCCTATTCTTCCTCTTTTGGGGCAAAGGAAAAGAGAGCAGAGGTGGGTTCCTACCTGAAAATCCATTGAGCTATAATTACTTCAGCTTTGAGTAATATATTTCCTCCACCCAGTAAGAGGAGCCCCAGGAATATCCTCTCTCCTGACATTGGAACCACAGGGAATTAGAAACAAATTTCCAGCACCACACTAAGTCAGAACCCAAAGGAGCCAAACCATGGCTGGGAGCAGATGCGTAGGAGTCTGCACCAGCAAAGACAAGATGGAGGAATGTGCTTCACATGAGCCAGCAATTGTTTGACAGCTGCAATGTGCCAGACACTGCATATCTGGACACAAACGTGAAACACCCTGCCTTCCTTAGGGAGTTCTAACAGGGAGGACAGAAAAGGAGATAATTAAAATGCAGCCAGTAAGGATGACAATAGGAGCATAAAAAGGCTCCTCGGGGAGAGACCTTTGGGATGGGGCTGGCATGAGGACAAGCAGAGTCAGCCAGAGCCAAAGAAGGCAGGAGGAGGTCCCAGGCAGAGAAGAGCATAAAGAAAGGATGCAAGGTGCGTGCTGTGGACAAGAGGCAGCAGTCACTGAGACCGTTCTAGAGAACCAAGGTCCAGATGCTTTTTGGCTCTCGTCTATGGTCTGGACTCGGCAGTGCCCATAAAGTCACACTCTGAGGTAACTTGTTGGGAGTTTTAGAGGAGCTCAGGATAGGTTTATAGCTAAATCATTTTTTATTACTGTCTCAGAAAAGAGATTTTTCTTTATTGGGCTAACACACCACATCTGGGGAGTTGAGGGTAGCAACCATATACACTGGTAAAGATTTCTCAATGCTATCTTTGCCTAGGTACTGTCTTTCAATAAATCTAAGAAAACATCAATTAGAAGATACAACATTGTTTTATATACCATTAAGAAAAAAGGCTGCCAATTAATTTTAAAATACCACTGTTTATAACACAAATCCTGATTTGACATGTTAAAGTAAAAAAAATAAAAACTGTGCCTCTCAGAATAGATAAAATATAGCAAGTGAGAGACCAATACAGAAGGTAGAACATTTCCTTCATGTGAGGTTCATGAGTGGGAAGGCTGGTGGTCAACACTGCCTTGTCCATGACCAGTCTGGAGCAGCGTCACCACATGCACAGGTGGGCTTCTTCCTTATTTATGACATGAAGGCACTTTCCAATACTAAGCAGGTACTAGGTAGGGGGAGCTAATGCTCAGAGAAGTTGTGTAACATAGCTTGCTCAATGGTCATGTAATTAATAGGCAGGAAGGCCAAGATATGAAACCATGCCAGATATCCCTCTCTTTCTTGTTCCTTGTCTCACTCAATCCAAGATTGTATTTTCTGGTCAGAGGAGGATTTTGGGAAGTGAAATTTGTCCTTCCACCAAAACATTTATTGAACTGGCAGGAACTGTCTGAATCAACTATTTTGGAATTCTGGAGTCTAGTGGAATACTTGCAGCATCTAGGGAAAAGCTGGATGAAGAGGCTGGCAAATGTCAGCAAATAACAGTGAATTTCTCCTTCTGTGTAGCAGCTGCTAACCCCAACCCCATCTCCCATCCTTGTGGCAGACAGCTGGAAGGACCACAGCCCACAATCCTGATGTGGCTTGCTTAGCGAGGTTATGCGTAAGGACCTTGCCTTCCAAAAATTGGAAGTGTGTAGCCTGACTGTTGATCGTGGCTTTTGATCACTGGGAGGCTTGCACAAAGATTAGCCACTGTTTCAACCCCAACAGACTCAAATGGCAGAGGCAACTTAAAGAGACAATACACTTCTTTCCTTTCCTTTCCACATCTGGGAGCAAGAATAGTTTGGAAAAGCCAAAAACAGATGGCTCTAGCCCTCAATACCAAAAACCCAGCAATCCCAGAGGACTGAGAGAATTAGATTTCCAGAAGTACAACAAGAATGTTCAGTTTTCAACAGAAAATTTTAAAACATGAAGAGAAACAGGAAAGTATGGTCCATTTACAGGAGGGAAAATTGACAGAAAAAACCCCTGAGGAAACTCATACTATGGAATTATTAGTCAAAGATATTAAATCAACTGCCTTGAATGTGTCCAATGAACTAAAGGAGTTCATGGGAAAAGATCTAAAGGAAATTAAGAATATGTCTGAACAAATAGATGGAAATTATAAAAAGGAATGAAACAAATACTGGAACTGAAAAGTACAGTAATTGAAATGAAAAACTCACTATAGGAAATCAATACCATATATGAGCAGGCGAAAGAAAGAATCCACAAACTTGAAACTAAAATGATTAAATTATCCAGTGAGATAAATACCCGTGAGAGACTGTTTTAATTTCCTCGCTGCTACAACAAATATCATACAATGAGTTGGCTTAACAACAGGAATAGATTGGCTCACAGTTTCAGAGGCTAGAAGGCTTGCTTCCTCCTGGGGTCAGTATATTCTGTCTTGCAAGCCATCTTTGGGGTTTCTTGGCTTTTCTGTTACATGGCAATGCACATGGCAGCATCTTCTCCTTCTCTTTCGGTTTCCATTGTCTTCCAGCTTCTTGCTTCTTCCTGTGACTTCTTCTGTGTCCAATTTCCTTTCCTCATAAGGACTTCAGCTATATTGGATAAAGGCCTACCCTCATTCAGTCTGGGCGCATGTTGACTCATAACATATTCAGAGGTCCTATGTACAAAGGGATTCACACCCACAGGACAGAGGTTGGGAACTGAACATGCCTTTTATGGTGATATGATTCAATACCCAACAGATACCATCAAGTGTACTAACATATGCATCCTAGGAGTCCAGAAAGAGAGAGGGAGGGAGGCAGGGAGGGAGGTGGGGGGAGAGAGAGAGAGAGAGAGAAGACAGAGGACAGAAAAAGTACTTGAAGAAATAATGGCCAAACACTTCACAAATCTGATGAAAGACATGAACATACATAGCCAAGAAGCTCAACAAACAGTATCTTCTCTGACAAAGTAGAATGAAGCTGGACATCAATAACAAAAAGAAAAACTGGAAATTTTATAAATATATAGAAATTAACATCATACTCTAATTTGACTAACAACCAATTAGTCAAAGAAGAAATAATAAGAAATTAAAATATTTAGAGATTAATGAAAAGGAAAACAATATACAAAAATTTATGGGATGCAGTGAAGGCAATGCTCAGAGGGAAATTTTAGTTGTAAATGCTTACACTGAAAAAGAAGAAAGATTTCAAATCAAAAAGCTAAATTTACATATTGAGAAGCTAGGGGGCAAAGGGCAAAGTAAACTGAAAGTTAACAGAAAGAAGGAAATAATAAAGATTAGAGTAGAGAAAAAGGAAAGAAAGAATAGAAAAACAATTAAGAGCCTCAACAAAACTAAAAGCTGGCTGTTTGTAAAGATTGATACAATGGACAAACCTTTGGGTAAACTGACAAGGATAAAAAAGAGAAAAGGGAAGTGGATGTGGCTCAAGCAGTTGAGTGCCTGCTTTCCACATGGGAGGTCCTGGGTTTAGTTCCCAGGCCTCCTAAAAAAAAACAAGCAAACAAACAATAAAACAACAATTCTGGGAAGCTGATGTGGCTCAGTGGTTGAGCGTGAGCTTCCCACGTATGAGGTCCTGAGTTCAATCCCCGGCCCACCAAAAAAAAAAAAAAAAAGCAAGAAAAGGCACAAATAATTAAAATCCGAAGTGAAAATGGTGACATCATTACTCTCCTTACAAAAATTAAAGGGATTATAATAGAATACAATGAATAAAGTAGGTAACCTGAATGAAATGGATAAATTCCTAAAAACACACAAATCACCAAAATTGACTCAAGAAGAAAATCTCAACAGACCAACAACTAAAGAGATTGAATCAGTAATCAGAAACTCCCAACCAAGGAAACTCCATGACCTGAATTCTACCAAACATTTAAAGAAGTATTAACACCAATCCTCAAACTCTTCCAAAAAATTAAAGGAGAGGGAACAGTTACTAATTCTTCTGTGTGGCCAACATTACCCTGATGATCAAAGCATGATAAAGACACCACAAGGAAAGAAAATGACAGGCCAATATCCCTTATGAATATAGATGCAAAAATCCTCAGCAAAATACTAGAAAATGGAATCCAACAGGATATTAAAAAGATTATACACCTGAAATTTATTCCAGGAAGGCAAGAGTGGTTTAACATACAAAAATCAATATAGGGGAGTGGATGTAGCTCAAGTGGTTGAGGACCTGCTTCCCATGTAGAGGGTCCTGGGTTCGATCCCTGGTACCTTCTAAAAAGAACAGACAAACGAAAAAACCAATTCTCATTGGGGAGCAGATATAGCACAGTGGTTGAGTGCCTGTTTCCCATGTGTGAAGTCCCGGATTCAATCCTCTTTACCACTTAAAAAAAAAAAAAATCAATAATATATGACATTAAAAGAACAAAGGGAAAAAAGCATATAATTCCTCAATTGATGCAGAAAAGGCATTTAACAAAATCCAACGTCCTTTCCTGATAAACTCAGAGTGAACATTGTACTTGTGCAATCGTGAAACATAAAGTTTTTCCTAAGATCAGGAACAAAACAAGAATGCCTGCTTCCACCATTGTTATTCAACATTGTATTGGAAGTTCTAGTTGTAGTAATTAGATAAAGAAATAAATGGCATTCAAATTAGAAAAGAAGAAGTAAAAACTATAAAACTATATCTATTCATAGATTACATTATGCTTTATATTGAAAAGGCCAAAGAATCCACAAGGAAGTACTAAGGCTAATGAATTCAGCAAGGTTTCAGGGTACAAGAGCAACCAAAAATCAATTGTGTTTCTATTCACTAGCAAGGAACGATCCAAAGAGGAAATCAAGAAAACAATTCCATTTACAATAGCATCTAAAAGAATAAAATATCTAGAAATAAATCTAACTAAGGAGGTTAAAGAGTCGTACACTGAAAACTATAAAATATTGCTGAAAGGAATTAAAGAAGACCTAAATAAGTTGAAATACACCCCATTTCCATGGATTGGAAGATGTAATATTAAGATCTCAATACTACCTGTATTAGGGTTCTCTCCGGAAACAATCAACAGGAGATATGTCAATAATATGAGATTTTATGAGAGTCTCTCACGTGACCGTTGGGATGCACAAGTCCAGGTTCTGCAGGCAGGCTGCAAACCAGGGGTTCTGATTAAAGTCCAATGAAAGGTCCTTGATGAGTTTCTGGGAGAAGTTGGCTGTCCAAAGACGAGCTTGGAAATTCTCTCTGAATATTGAAATCACTTCCCCTTTTAAGGTATTCAGCTGATTGGATAAAAGCATCAACCATTGCTGATGTAATCTCCTTGATTGATGCAGATGTAATCAGCCATCCACCCCGTAAACTCACTGGTGACCAAAGTCCATAAATATTATTGTATTACAATTAGCCCAGTGCTTGCTGGACCAAACACCTGGACACCATTACCTGGCTGAGTTAACACATTAGCCTAGCCATCACACTACCTAAAGCTATTTACGGATTTAATGCAATCCTTATCAAAATTCTAGGAGACTTTTTTGCAGAAATGGAAAAGCCAATCCTGAAATTCATATGCAATTGCAAGGGGCCCTAAATAGCCAAAACAATCTTGAAAAAGAACAGGATTGGAAGTATCACTCTTCCTGATTTCAGAATTTATTACAAAGCTACAGTAATCAAAACAGTGTAATACTGGCATATGGATAGACAGATCAATGGAATAGAATTGAGAGTTCAGAAATAAACCCAAACATCTATGACCATTTGTTCTTAACAAGCCCATCCAATGAGGAAAGAATATTCTCTTAAACAAATGGAACCGTAGCAACTGTGAATCCACGTGCAAAAGAATGAATTTGGGGGAGCAGATGTAGCTCAAGCAATTGGGCTTCCACCTACCACATGGGAAGTCCCGGGTTTGGAGAAGCGGAGCTGGTGTGGCAGGCAGGCATGGCAAGCTGATGCAACAAGATGACACAACAAAAGAGACACAAAGAGGAAAGACAGTGAGAGACACAACAGGCCAGGGAACTGAGGTGGCTCAAGCGATTGGGTACCTCTTTCCTACATGGGAGGTCCCAGGTTTGGTTCCCAGTGCCTCCTAAAGAGAAGATGAGCAGACACAGAGAGCAGCCAGCAAAATGGACACAGAGAGCAGATAGTGACTGCAAACAATGGGGCAGGGGGGCGGAGTAAATAAATAAAATAAATCTTAAAAAAATAAATGATTTTGGACCCCTCCCTCTTACCAAATAAAAATTAACTCAAAATGGATCAATGACCTAAATACAAGAGCTAAAACCATAAAACTCTTAGAAGGAAATTTAGGGGGAATCTTCAGTGCCTTGTATTCTTGGTTATGACACCGAAAGCATGAGCAACAAAAGAAATGGTAGATAGATTGGACTTCATCAAAATTAAAACCTCTTGTGTATTAAAGGACATTATCGAGAAAGTAAAAAGAAAACTTATGGAGTGGGCGAAATAGTTGTAAATCATATATCTGATAAGGGTTTAAGATCCAGAATATATTCGAAACTATTACAACTCACAACAAAAATACAATAAAGAGGACAAAGGACTTGAATTGGCATTTCACCAAAGTGAATATACAAACAGCCAATAAGCATATGAACAGAAACTTATTGGGAAGCAGATGTGGCTCAAACAATTGGGCTCCCATCTACCATATAGGAGGTCCAGGGTTGGATTCTCGGGGCCTCCTCGTGAAAGGCAAGCTGGCCCACACAGAGAGCTGGCGCAGCAAGATGACGCAACAAAAGGAGAAACAAGAGAGACAATAAGAGATGCAGCAGACCAGGGAGCTGAGGTGGCGCAAGAGATTGAGCGCCTCTCCCCCACTCTGGAACATCCCAGGATCGGTTCCTGGTGCTGCCTAAAGAAAAGACAAGCAGACACAGAAGAACACACAGAGCAGACAGTGAGCGTAAAACAACGAGGTCGGGGTGGGGATAAATAAATAAATCTTTAAAAAAAAAAAAAAAAGAAAGAAACTTATTAGCCATTTAGGGAAATGCAAATCAAAATCACAATGAAATACCACTTCATACTCACTAGGATGGCTATTATTTAAAATGGAAAATAACAAGTATTAGCCAGGTTGTGGAAAAATAGGAACTCTTGTGCATTGTTTGTAGGAATTAAAATGGAATAGTCACTGTTGAAAATAGTTTGGTGGTTCCTCAAGAAGTTAAACATAGAATTACCATATAAACCAGCAATTCCACTTCTAGGAATTTACCCAAAAGAATTAAAAGTAACGACTTGAACAGGTACTTGTATATGCAAATTCATAGCAGCATTATCCACAGGAGCCAGACAGTGGCTATTCAATCCAACAACCCGTGTCCATCAAGATATGAATGAAAGACTAAACAAAACGTGGTCTACACATGCATCAAATATGAATTCTGTCATAAAAGGGAATGAAGTCTGATACATGCTACAACATGGATGAACTTTGAAAACATGCTAAATGAAATAAGCCAAACATGAAGACAAATATATGATTCCACTTATATAACTAATTTAGAATAGGCCAAAACGCAGAAACAGAAAGTACATGAGTACTTACCAGAGGGTAGTGGGAGTGGGTATGGGGAGTTACTGCTTAATAGGTACAGAATTGCTGTTTGGGATGATGAAAATGTTCTGGAAATAGACAGTCGTGAGAAAAATACATCATCATCAAAGTACTTTTAATATCACTGAATTGTGAATTGAAAAATGGTTAAAATGGTTTTTATGTTCTATCTATTTTACCACAATAAATTTCTTTTAAATGAATGAGTGGAATCAGAAAGTGGTGAGGCTACACAACAAAGTGTAGATACTGCAGATCACTGAACTATAGAATTTTAAATGGTGAGTTTTTTGTTATGTGACTTAAATTTCCATTTTTTAAAAAGGGAATATGGTAAAAACAAAAAAAGCAACAAGTCTGGATCCAACAAGTGAAGGACAGTCAAGAGGGAAATGTTATTCTAACATTTCTTAACTGCTAAATACAATTCCTATAACACAATGAAGGGTCGTGTAGAAAAGGAAAACTAGGAGGGAGGGAAGAACACAAAGGTCTGTACCTTGCAAAGGGTAGTAGTGGAACATCACGTTTGCAATGTTTTCCCAAGATTTGTCTACCTAAGCTGGGCCATCGGGAATCCCTGGCAGCCATCCCCTAGATCCACAGCCACCACCGTACAGTCCTCAAGCCTTGATGAGCACTGGCCACAGAGTCCCGACGGGGACATGCGGACAAACAGGCAGAGAGCCTCCAAAGAACTTATCAGGAAAGCCCATGTTGTAGTCAGGGAAATAGACTTTCAGTGTCTTGGAACTCAGGATTACAGAATGTGTTGTGGATTAATTGACACAGGTGTCAAATAATAAACATTTAAATGAATGACTTTAGATGAACGTGTTTTGAAACATGTTCTCAAAAATCCTCCACATGCATGCTCCAAAACATAAAATGCGAATGTTTTGACATTATTCATAATAGCCAAAAAGTGGAAACAACCCAAATAAACGGATATACAAAACATGGGATGGTCATACAATGGAGTATTACTCTGAAACCAAAAGGAATGAAGTTCTGACACATGCTACAAGTATAATAGCATGCTAACTGAAAGGAGCCAGGCACAGGTGGCTACTTACTGTATGAGTCTATTTGTATGAAATATCCAGAATAGGAAAATCCACAGAGACAGAAAGTAGACCGATAGTCACTGGGAGTGACTGCTCACGGGTACAGGGTTTCTTGTTAGGGTGGTAAAAAGTTTTGTATTTAGATAGTGGTGATGGTTGCACAAGCTTGTGAATTTTATGGTATGTGAACTATATCCCAATGAAATACATCCATAATTTTTTTAAAAATTAAATGATACAGAAGAAAACAACTCACATACACAACCACAGAAGATTATATTTACTTGGTTCAATTTTTCATGAAAGGAACCATATTCCTTAGGAGCCTGCGGCCCTTCTTGTGATCAACCTGCTCCACTGTCCATGGCTATCACTCATTACACAACTCTGAGAGGTTCTCCCACCACCAAGCTCTGCTCCAAGAACATCACCGCCTAGTAGCACCAGGCCCACGGCAAATTCTGGGGCTTCTCTGGCCCTGAAGATGTCTTCAAGTCTAAGGTAGGAGCAGCCTCTGGCTGGGATGGACATTCCAGAATGGGGAGGGAAGACTGAGATTTACCCATTTGACCCCAGGGCTGCCATGCAAGGCTTGGGTAATGTGGCAATTTGAGCAGCACTGGCCTTCAAGTCTGACCACTCATTCCTTTAGCAGGTTGGAGAATTTCAACATCAACCCTCAAAAGGGGAGTCTATGGAAAATTCCTCCGCTGCAGGTCAGCCTCCTGCTCTACCCCTGGGAGAGTCAGTCCTACACTACCCAGGGCAGAATTCTTGCCTGGGGCTGCCCAGATTAACCTCTAGATCGGTCTTTCCATTTAAAAGTTTAAATATTTGGGACAAATGTTTGCTAAGCAGTTATTAATCTATTTTGGACTCTGTACCTCTTCAAACATCTGAGGAAAGTGATACACTCCCAGAAAAAAATGCACACACCTAATATTCAGGAATTTAATGATTGGGTATTGTCTTTGGACAATGGATCGACCCCCGTGAAAAGAATCATTGATTCGTAGGGAGGCACCAGGGCTGGCTTCTGTTTTGGACTTTGGGATTCTGATAATATACTTTAAAACGATCCCCAGGGGAAAAGAAGTAGTTTGAATCAATCTTCAAAGGAACTGGTTAATACTCAGGGACACGAAGAAGAGAAGTTTCCAGTGCCTGAACCTGAGGTCCAGGAATAAGCTGGGTGAAATCCCTACTGGAGTTCAGTCTGGAGAAGCACCTGGGTAGGAGCCATGGCTCTAGGGGGTGAGGCAGGGGAAATTTTGGTACTTATAGGTCAAGGACATCTTAAAATTAGTGTAAACAATCCAGGGAGAGATGAAAGCTTCTAAAGCCTGAGGCTGTTAGAGATTCTATTTTGCATTTCAGAAGGGAAAAGTTTTTCTTAAATTTGTTAGCAAAATTTCAGAATTCCAGAGTTCCTGTCAGGGGAAACAGGCTTCCAGAAACCCAGGGGCGTGTCAGACATCAAGGGGGTGACCTGCGTAGCATCCTGGGGCTCCAGCCACCACGCAGGCAGGGGCACCGCTGGCCTGGACCCTTGTGGGTCTGGCCTAAGGGTCCAAGGGCCATGGCAGGAGCTCCCAGTCACCACCTGGGGGGAGCCTCGTGTTTCTGAAGCCAAGAAGTAAATAGAAAGGAAGGAGACAAGAGTCGGGGCACCAGGAGGGGCTCCGGAGCTGGGTGGTGCCGCTGGGTCAGGCCCCAGCTTCAGTGAGTGGCGGGTGGCCCCTGATTGAGGGCCCACTGGGCAGGAAGATGGGCTCCAGTGGCAGCACGTGGGCCCAGGATGGTGTCAGGGAGGCCTGGCCCAGGACCGAGGAAGTCCAGTAAGGAGTTAACATGGGAGGGACCAGGCTGGGGCTCAGGCTGGAAAGCAGGCAGTTTGGGAGAAGGTAAGCAGCAGGTGGGAGAGCCCCAGAGCCCAGGAGTGCAGAGCACGGGCTCATCCGCTCAGCTGGAAGCATGCAGCCCAGCTCCAGGCTTCCTTTCCCTCGTCTATAAACAACCAGCATCAGTTACAGTGGTGAGACCTGTAAACCCAGGTCCAGGGTTTGCTCCCCAGCTTTCCAGCCGAGGAGCCTGATTTTTTTTTCCTGTGCGGCAAACAGAAAACTCTCTCAGGAAGGGTCCTCACACAAGCCGAGCTTACAAAGGCTGGCACTATGTGTGTGAGAGGGTGGGTACTCGGGAACGCTGTACTTCCTGCGTGATATTTCTGTAAACCTACAACAGTTCTAATGGAAAAAATGAAAAAATTGCAGAGTGTGTAGCTCAGTGGCTGAGCGCCTGCTTCACGTGTACAAGGTCCCGGGTTCAATCCCCGGTACCTCCTGAAATAAAAAATAAAAAAATTAAATTTAAAAAGCAAACAACAAAAAACAGTGAACACTCTGACCTAAACCTGACCGCCAATGTACAGGTTTCTGAGAAATGTGGACTGGCCAGCTGGCCACACACCCATTCTCACACGGAGGCGGGGGGGGGGGGCTGGCTGGCCACCCCCTTGGTGGCCTGGGCCAAGTGCCACGATGCACCCGTCTGCCCCGGGAGTTAGACCCCTGCCACCTGCAGGCCCAGGGAGGCACCGGCAGCCGCCGCCACTGTGAGGCTGCAGGCTCGGGACCATCCCCCGTCAGCGGGAGGCAAAGGGTCAAGAGCCTGGGCTGAGCAGCAAGGCTGGTGGTCAGAAGGATCTGGACGGTCAAGCCAAAGGGCCGAAGTCCACCCAGTGGGAGCAGCAGGGAGGTCTTAACCCAGCTGTGAAAAAGGGGGTGGCAAGGGCCTGAGCCTGCGGCGTGTCTGGACTGCTCACTGGTCAGAGAAGCCTGCCAGGAAGCACCAGTGAAGAGGCTGGCGGCAGGCAGCATCAAACAAGGGACTCTGAGGCCGTCCTGGTGAGCAGGCAGGCGTCTGTGGGACAGGGCGGCACAGCCACAAACGGCTCCTGCAGGGGAGGACGCCATGCTGTGCCCCCAGCTGCCTCCAAAGGTGCCTCTACCCTGGGGGGGACACTGGCCAGGCATCGCTTCAGCCCCTTGCTGACTCAGCACCTGGGGGGAACTGGCAGCACAGCAGGTGCCCAAGCAAGACGCTTTAGGCGTCAGCAGCAAGGAAGGGATGTGAAGCCAAGCCAAAGCTGTCTTTCCGCATCAGCAGGTCCCCAGATTCCTGTCAAGGTCCGCACTAGTTTCAGTGTCGGGAAAAGACACCAGGCAAACCTACAAGGCAGGAGAGGAGAAAGCACTGACACGCTCGCCGAGACGGGAGAGACAGGCAGATGGAGCAGGCATGGCTGGAGCCCCCTGGAAGACCATCTACAGGGAGGTCAGAGAAGCTGACGTGGCAGAGACGAGGGGCAGCACCTGGGAAGAGAGGACACGCGCTTCAGGGCAGGACGGCACGTGTGCTGGCCTTAATAATGGCCCCTAGGACGGGGCACGCAGGGCAGACAGAGGCATTCTGCCTAAAGGAGCCACGGGAGCAGAGGCGAGGAGGAGGGAAGTGGGATTCTACAGGGCTTAACAGGAAGCTCTTTCTGGCTGCATCAAGGACTCTGCAAAGCCGGGCCACCTCTGGCCCATGCCTGCTCTTGCATGGCCTGCAGACTAAGGGCGCTTTTGAAGTCGGCAGAGTATTTCATGAATTCAAATCCCAGCGTCCAAAATAAAGTTTTACTGGAACACAGCCACGCCCACTTGTTTCCGTGTTGTCTGCTGGCTGCTTCTGCTGGCAGAGCTGAGTAACTCGGCAGCCCGGCAGACCCGCGAGCCTAAATATGCACTATCTGGCCCTTTACAGTTTGCCAGCCCCTGTGCTAGATGATGATTATAGAAAGAAGCACTGACGTGGGAGCAGCGAGCAACGCTGGCTGATGACACCAAGTTACCCTAGCATGACGAGAGGAATTGTACCAAAGGATGGAAGCCATATCCTTCAGATGTGAGCCAACCCTGGTTTGGCATAATTACAACTGTCCAGAGCCCAGGACTCCTCCAAGTCCTGGCAAGGAGGCCCCTGGAGTGCAGCTGGAGCCTCCAGACTAGAGTAGGGAGTGGGAGTGTGTTTCCCTCTAAGCGTTGTTTTGAGCATGTATCTGTATTCGCGAATAAAAAGTATTTTCTCTCCATGCCCCATCGAACCATCCGTCCTTCACATCCCGTTTTAATTATGCTCCTAAGCCTTTGCTTGGCACCATGTCGAGCCTGCCCCTGCGGTGCCTTCCCACGCAGAGGCCACAGGGGCCCTTTCCCGGATGGCATTTCTCCGGGTGCCCCATTTCAGACACATGGATGCGGACTCCCGAGGCAGGCACCATCGTCGTCCTGGAGGAAAAGGGGAAACTAAGGCACACAGAGGTGGGAGGACTGCCCGCTACTGCCCTCCATGCATGCACGCACTCACTCACTCGCCACACGTTTATTAAGCGCTGGGGGTACAATGGTGGGTGCTGCGCAGTCGGTCCCTGCCCTCAAGGAGCGCACAGTCTCGGGGCAGACGTGTAAACAGGTAAATCACAACGCGCCGTGTTGAGTGTTGTCGTGGAGGTAAAAACAAAGTGCTGTGGGCACGCAAGCGAGCAGCGACACTTCCCGGGATGGGGGCCGGGGAGGGCGTCGCAGCTCAGTCAATAAATACCGCGCCAGGCCTTCCTCTGCACAGCCTCGTCCGCCTCTACCCTGGGCCCCCCTGCCCGGGGGGAGGTGGAGGAGCGCAACTCCCGCCACACGGGTCAGTGGGACCCTGAGAGGGGCTCCAAGCCAGGGAGCCTCTTCCTGCCTGTGTGTCCTCCCCCACCCCACCCCCAGGCCCTGGGGGCCTCCTAGGAGCTCACCAGGGGCCCTTTCACTCCACGAGCTTTGGAGCTTCTCTTGCTAACACCGTCCAGAGACCCTGAGCTCCCCACCTGCTCCGTCTTCTGTCCAGGCTGCGCAGCATCCCAGGCGGAGCGGCAGCCCCTGCGGTGCACCGTCCTTGGGTCTCACAGCCGCCTCACCACCTCGATGAGTTGCTGGATGTTCTTGTTCTGGTTGGAAAGCCCGTTCCGGATGTTCTCAAGCAGGCACCTCTTGAGTTCCAGCACAGCCTCACTGTACCCCCGGCTCACCGAGGCCATGGGGGGCGCGCCCTGCCACAGGCCCGGGATGTGCCACACGTGCTGCCGCGCGGGGTCACAGAAGGCCCTGTTGGCCGGCGTCCGGGCGCTGGCCCCCGGCCTCTCCGGCTGGGCCGCGGCTCTGCCCGCGTCGCCCAGCTGCTCCAGGAGCAGCTGCCGGCGCCTGGGGCTGGGGGCAGACGCATCCTGAAGGTTCTGGAACACAAACTGATAGCTGGGCAGGTGCCCCGTCTTCTCCAGCCTCAGGAAGGCGTGCAGGACAGCCAGTGGCACGTCCCGCACCTCGGCCAGGCTGACCACCGTGACGGTGCTCAGGCCCATCAGCAGGGTGGCCAGGGACGTCTCCAGCTCGAGCCGCTCCCCGGCCGCGGGTGCGACTGCGCCGATCAGGCCCCCCGAGTCTATCACCAGGATGTGGTCGCAGCCCAGGTCCTGGCTGAAGCCCTCAGCCACCCCGACCAGCTGCATGAAGGCCCCTCGGGGGCGGCAGCTCCTGCCCGTGGCAAACCGCAGGCCAAACATGGTGTTGAGCAGCGTGGACTTGCCCGTGCCCGGCGCCCCCAGGGCCGCCAGCACCACCAGGCGCGCCCGCCTCTCCAGCCGCAGGTGCAGCTCCTTCAGGAGCGCCGTGACCCAGCGCAGCGGCACGCTCAGCGCACTGCCGTCCACCAGCTCCAGCGCCAGCCCCTGCAGCAGCAGCTCCAGCGCCAGCCCCGGGAAGTGCGCGAAGCGCCGCTGGCCCGCGGGCAGCCTTCCCGCTTCCACCAGGTGGCTCTCGGCCTCGTAGCACTGGCCCATCTCCCGCAGGAAGTGCTCCACGCCCACGGGGTCCGGACGCTCCTGCACGTCCAGCGCCCCGCAGCGCTTGGAGCGCAGACCCAGGAGGGCCTCGGGGGGCGGCCGCGGCCTGCGCTGGGCCACACGGGCCAGCCCCAGCTCCATCCACCGCAGGAAGTACTGCCTCTCGCCCGGTGAGGCGCTGCTGACACCCGCCACGAACTCCTGCACGCCGCCCGCGGGCGCGTGGCGGTCCTGCTGCAGCCGCAGCTCCAGCAGCCGGCCCCGCAGCTCTGCACGCTGCCGCTCGGTGGGGTCCCCGGCCCAGGGCAGGCGGCCCAGCTCCTTCTCCACCTGCGCCGCCTTCCTCCACGGCTCCCCCTGCAGCCGCAGCTCGTCCCTCCAGTAGCCCTCGGGGTCCTTGACCTTGCGCGTGATCTTCTCTGCCCGGTCCTTGGCCTTCTGGCACTCCTCGCAGTCCTCGTCCACCTTGAGGCCCAGCCTGCGCGCGGCGCTGGCCATGTCCTCCACGGACACGCGCCGGCAGGGCGGCCTCAGCACGTCACGCACGATGGCCTGCAGCCTCCTGACGAAGCCCTCGCTGTCCGTGCTGCTGACCTTGACGAGCACGTGCGAGCAGTCCATCTTCAGCACGGGGATCAGCTTGTTCAGGAAGCGCAGGTTCGCGTTCCGCTTGCCGCGGTAGGGGCTCAGGATAAAGTAGAACTTGGTGGCCGACTCCTTCATGGAGTAGAGCAGCTTGTACTCCTTCTTACTGATGTTGTCGGTCAGGATGAACACGGCCGAGGAGACCTCGGTCAGCAGCTTGAACTGCAGCCAGTGGGAGCCGATGTCGCCACGCAGGTTCAGGAAGGCCACGGGCTCCGGGAAAACGTCCACGTCCTCCCTGCCACTCGGGGAAAACCAGGAGATCTCCACCAGCCCATCCGCGATCTCCCGGGGGCTGGCACCCAGGCTGAGGTCGCGGTGCCAGAAGCAGTCCCAGCGCCCCGGGCCGGGGCCGAGCACGGCGTTGAGCAGCTGGGACTTGGAGTTGCTGCTGATGTCCATGCGCACAAAGGCAAAGGCGGGCATTCTGGAGAGCACCACGCCGTCCTCCCGGAAGCCCCCCGCCCCCCGCAGGGGCTGCGACCACCACGTCCTCACCACACCCCGCAGGGCCCACAGCAGAAACGTGTGGTAGTGGTTGTCGGGGTCCGGCAGGACAAGCGGGAGCGCAAACTGGCAGAGCGACATCCGCAGGAGTATCTCCTGCTGCAGGAAGCTGTCCGAGGAGAGCAGGAGGGCACAGAGCAGGTCCAAGGGGTTCACTGGCGCGTCGGGGGTGGGCAGCTCAGAGAAGGAGTAGATGTCGTCCGCGAGGTCGTCGGCCGCGTCCCAGTACACGATCTCCTCCTCCGCCTGGCTCTCCTTCTCCACGGGCCTGGCATCCAGGGGCACGTCCAGCACCATCGTGGTGTTTCTGGCCTCGGCGTTGAGGGCCTGCAGCTTTCTGAGGAAATTCCAGGGCAAGTCTTTGGGTACCTGAGGAGCCCAGTTCTTCAGGCTGTCAAAACTGATCTGCAGGGAATCCTGGAGGCTAAGTTTCTGGACCTGGTACCTCTCGAGTCCCAAAAGCGCCAGCATTTCTTGAAGTCTGCTTCTCTCCACTGTGGAAAGAAGCGAATACGTCAGTGCTTGCTCTGCGTGCCCTGTGCCGGGGACCCACACGGAGGGAGGCTCCTGGTGGCCACGCTCCAGAGATAGACCTGCGCCGATACCCAGCCCACCAGAGATCAGAGCGGTGACCCCTACGCCAGAGGTGCAAACAGACGCAGCCCAAGAGCCAAAAGCGACCGCAGGAAACCGTGGCATTACACAAAAGAAAAGAAAATGGCCACTGAAGGGCCCACCTAGGAAATGGGAGATTTCACGTGAAAGTCTGGACTCCTGTTTGTCTTGAAAAGCTGGGCATTTCCAGCAACACTAAGCCCGAATTTAAGTGGCTCCACTGAACAGGCCGCTCCCGAGACGGTGCACTCAGTCTCGGCTCCCAGGCCACATGCCAACCCTCTCACGGAGGTTTCTGTGCTTGGGGCCACACACTGAGGCCCGGCAGAGGACTCAGAATCGGAGCAAAACAACCATTTTGTAAATCTGGGGCCAATAACACAGCTTTAAACTTCTACCATATTAAAAATGTTCACTGCAACCCACAGATGGATGAGAATTGTGGTTAACAATACAAATGCAAGAATGTCCCTCTGTGAACTAGAACGGATGGTCTCCACTATTGCAGGGTGGTGGGAATGTGGAGAAGCATGGGAAAAATACAACTGGAGTGACCTATGGACTGTGGTTAACAGCAATGCTGTAATATTCATGCACCTATGCCAAAGATGTCCTGTGTTGATAATGGAGGAGTATGGAAAAAGTGTGCCAGTGTATGCCATGGGCCATGGTTGGTGGTAACAGTCTGATGATATTATCTCATAATCTGTAACAAATGTTCCACCACGGTGTGGCGTGTTGGTGAAGGGATTTTATATGGGAATTCCACACATGTGTATGATTGTTTTGTAAGCTCACAACTTCTGTAACAAAAATATATTTTTTAAAAATGAAACTGATAAAAAAAAAACGCTCAGTGCAGAATGTTTTAAGTCTACACTTATTTGTGCAAATCTACAAACGTCACCACTGCAATCCAATATAAAATCTTACAACTAGTAAATGTCCAGAACAGCAAAGCTACTTCCAAAGTGCAGTGCCTCCACCCCCAGTGCCTGCCCACTGCACCTTACCGACTTTCACACCAGTGCAACTGGCACACTGTGCTAGTGCACAAAATAGATCAATACATATCTCCCTGCGCTCCAGGCTTTCCCCAGCACCTCCCTAAAGGAGGACGCAGCGCTTGTGATCTGCTGCCTTCGATGCTCACAGCAAATACTGGATGAGCAGGGGCTAGCTGGCCATTTTCTGATCTTGCCCTAGAAGGTAAAATGACAGATCCACGAGCATCTCTTTCCTGGGCAGGGCCTCCATATACTGCCTAATGTCTTTTCTTTCTTTTTTTTTTTCCCCCCCAATTATTTTTTCTTTTCTTATATCTTTCCTTAAATTCGGGCCACCCAGGGGATCAGACGTCCAAGGGCAGCGTGGCTAGAGAGCACAGAATGCTGGGGAATTGGGGCACAAAACAAAAAGAACTGCGCAAGGCGAGCCACGCTGCATAGAAACGCTGGTTTCCGAGTTTTGCCTGAAGGAAAGCAGGCCTGGAAGTGAAGGGCAATGAGGAAAAGGTGGAGCAAACAGAACCTGCTGGCATACAGGGCCACGCCTTGCAGGTGGGGTGGGCTCTGGGCTTGGGGCTCCTGCTCTGTGGAATGCACCAGCTGGACGGCTCTCACACCTGGCTGCCCGGGCAGTCGCTTTCACTTTCGGGAGCGTGGTGAAAGTAACAGCCTCCTGGCTTGTCTCCAGAGATGCTTATCGCTGTGTCTCAGTGGAGCCCGGTTATTCTAGGTTGTTAACAAGCTCCCCAGAGGCAGTGGCAGTTTATTATAACTGACACACAGCGGGTTAGTGGCCTAGGGCATCGGTAAACTGGAGTGGCCGAGCACACGCCTCCCCAGGTAACTCATGCACAGTCAGGTTTGGAAACCAGCGGCCTAGAGGACATCGCCTTTCAGTAGAATGGAGAAAAAAACTAGAGAGAGAAAATGGCATACCTGTCGGAAAGTCATTGTCCTGAGCCTCACTTGAACCATCTAGGGGAAAGAAAGGAAAAAGGAAGTGTCAATCAAATAATGTGACTTTGACTGACAAAAATGTAATTTGAGCTGAACCCAGAACCCTCCCGCTTTCTTACTAAGATAGCAACTTCTCTCAATTGTTCAAACTACAACATTCCAGTTGTTTGCCACTTTACCCATTCCCTCTCTCTGCCCCCAATCCAATCTGCTGCCAAACCCCCCGAAGTTTCTACCTCCATAATGAAACTCGCAATCATCTCCTTCCATCTCTCTCCATTCCAAATCTAGAAGGAAAAAAAAAAACACATACACATCTGCCTTTAATTTCATCAGCAAGTTAGAACCTTTCAGTCAAAAAGCTCAAGAGAAGCTCTAGTGGTGGGTTTTTATTTTTTTGTACTATTATTGGCTTCAGTTTGTCCTATGTAAACTTTATTTTTTCAACCCAAAATATGGAGCAAAGAAGTAATAGGTACCACACAGGAAAGTGTTTTTTTCTAAAGACTTGAGCAGAATTTACTAAACTTTGTGAAAACAAAATACAAATAGTTTGGTAAAACTTCTATAGGATTACAATTTAAGTTGGTATAAATTCTTCGGCTCAGGGGGGTCAGATGTGGCTCAACTGGTTGGGCATCCGTCTCCCATATGGAGGGACCCAGGTTCGATCCCTGGGACCTCCCGGTAAAAAAAAAAAAAATTCTTCGGCTCAATTTCAAGATTCACCACCTCCTATGAATATTTTTACTCTGTCACAAGAAGTTTTGTAATCACTTAAAATGATACTTATATCGACATGTAAATACAGTGGGGGGATGGTTTGCAGAGTGGGGGAAGGCTTGGGACAAGTATAGTGAGATCCGTCCAACATCACCAATGCCTAGAGATGTCCCTCTACACTAATATTTCAGTTACAGAATGTATAGTGTTATTCAAGTATTTACATTGGGGGGAAAAGAGACCCTAAAAACCCCATATCTTCGCTCACAAATAAATGAGAACGACAGGAGACGGCTGAGAGCAAGCACATCTGCTTTTCTTGTTTTGACTTTTGATCCTCTCCCAAATCCTCAGAGAAAGAAAAAGTAGAAAGACCACCAGTCCCAGTCTGCCCCAAGACAATTCCAGTTTACACCTGTTGTCCCAAAATAACTCCCCTTTCAACTCCGAGCAGGACCCAGTGTGCGGCCGCACCACGCTCAAGTGGGGGGACAGTGCCCCTGACGAGCTGTTGATATTCACTGGTTTAAGGCTGAACCCTATCTTGAACATGTAAGGGAAGCTCAGAAGACCCTTAGACCAAGTCTTCCTGTAGAAGCAAAAACAAAAGCCTCGAGTTTCTGTCATTTTTGAGGCCTGTGACTTCCGCCCACGGGCTATGCCGATGCCCAGATCCCAACGGGACAGGAGAGACGCATCTGCTTCGGGGAGGGCCCATCCGCCAACTCTACCTGCAATGGCCAGGGCTGTTCGTCCTTCTGATGCCTTTATTTCCGGGACCACTTCTCCCAAATCTGAATGTCTGAAACAATTTCAAAAGAAAACAATTAAAATAATGAAATACCACTTCCACCTGTCAAATCGGCTACATATGAAAAATCTCTTGGAGAGCTTTTAAAAACCACAAACCCTGGGTCCCACCCCCAGATCCACCGAATCATAATCTCTGGGAGCTCAGCCTGGGTGGCACTGCTTTAACAGCGCCCTCGACGGCACCAGTGTGCAGCCATGGTGAGCAATGCTGGTCCAGGACAGCCAGCTCTCTCTCAGACAGCTGGCCAGGGCGCAGAGACAGCCGTTCAGAAAGAGAGAAAAGTGTACATACCCTTTGACCAGTAATTCCACTTCTAGCCTAAGGAAATAATTAAGATTTAGTTACAAAGGTGTTGATGCCAGCTTTATATATAATAGTGAAAAACTGGACGCCTTTTAAAACTCAAAAGTCCAACATGGGGCATTTTGGTACAGCCTTAACTCTGCGGCCGCGACAGAACAGCCTGTGGGTCTCTTCTGGTGGCTGTGGACAGGGGTTAATGATGCGTTCATCGGTGGGTGGAAAGCCAGGTGACAGAAAGTCTGTATAAAACGGTCACAATTTAATAAGAGGGGGTGTGTGCGTATCTGCAGGTGTAGAGCTCTAGAGCTCTAGAAGGATGCTGGTCGAAAGTTAATTGTGTGGGCAGGGACGGGTGGAGGAGGGGCAGAACCGCAAACAAATCTGGGACTCTCAAATACACCTGATCGTGGCAGTGCAGCTCAAACCATCTGAAGCACATCATAGGGATGAGCAAACGAGCGCATGTGTTGATGGTGCCAGGAGCCGGCGGTCTGGGGAAGAAAGGCCGCGCAACTACGGAATGGAGGAAGTCAAAACTGACCAGTGCTGTGGAGGGAGGCCAGAATTGGAGGCACGGTGTGAACGCGTGGTTTCCAGGTGTACGTCCATGCACACACACATCTGTGACGTGTGCACGCGCATACACGTGCATATGGGTGTGTGAGCACATGGCTCCTAGCTCTGTCCAGTGAAAGGGCCAAGAAGTGGCGACGTTACAGTAGCAGTGAGAGTCCCCAGTGCCCCCGGACACCGTTCCCCACTAAAGGGAATCTGGTCCCCCCGGGAAATGGCTGATTCCCAGCCTGGGGAAGGGAAAGTGCAACACAAGCCTGAGCAAATTATTTCAGAAAGCATAGAAGTGCCTAAAAAAAATAATAATAATGGGCACCTCAAAGGATAGCGCACCCTCCTCACGAAATCTGGGACCATTTGGGCACCAAAAGAATGACGTACAGTAATCGATCAGAAACCATTGAAAAATGGGAATTAATGAGTCCAGACAGACAATAAATAGGTGGATAAATAAACAGGGGGAGAAGGGAAGACTCTTGCTTACAACAGAATGCTAAACATGGAGGGAAAGCTGTGGTTAGAACTATCCTTTTGCCATAAATGTTGGTTCAGGCAAGAAGCATTGACTAAAGCTAACTCTCAGGGGAAAATGTTGGTGAGGAGCAAGCTATTTCCCCAGGCTTAAAATGTCTCCTCCTTCTCCCATATGCAAGGGAGAAAGAGAGTAACAATTATACAAAGGAGAATGCAGGCAATGACTGGATGATCAAAACTCACATCCCCAACAGGGACAGATGGCCACAGTGGACCTCCAGCTGTGTTAGCTGAGCAAGGACACAGCAGGACCTGTGCAGTGTTCTGGCTGCAAACCCAAAACCCTGCTCTAAGCAGGTGGACAAGCCCAAAATGAAAACGTTCTGTGAGAGCAGGAGAACAGCAGTATTCCAAAATGTCAGTCATAAGCAACAAAGATTTGACTGAGGAAATGTTTCAGATGAAAAGGTGCTAAAGAGACATGAAAACAAAACACAATACCTGACCCCAGCAGGGGCCCTGAACTGGAGGAGGGAATTTAGGGGTCACGGAAATAGGGATGCTAACAATGTTAAATTTACTGACACTAATAACAGTACTATATTATGTAAGAGAATATTTTTATTATTAGGAAGCAGATACCGAAGAGTTTAGGCATAAAGAGTCATGATGTATGCAGCTTACATGCAAATAGCTCAGAAAAAAACAAAGCATGTTGTTTATATATCTGCTGATGTGTATTATACACAAACACATATGCAAATATATAGAGAAAGACAGAGAGAAAATGATAAACGAGAATGGTAAACGAGGCAAAGTGTTAAGAATAGGAGAATCTGCATAAGGGATATTTTTATTTTTGTAACTTATTGATCAGTGGATCCCAAATAAAAAGTTTAAAGAGTTAACAGTGGTTGGTTATGACTGGGCAGTAGGACTTCAGCTTACTTTTGTCTTATGAACTTTTTAAATAGAAGACGTGTGTGTGAATTTCATAAAACCAATAGAGCAATTAAAATGACAAGAGTGGGGGATCAGGGCCAGAATGAGACAGCCGGGTGCTTCCAGAAGCCGTGATCAGTCGATTCCCTTTCAAACCAGTATTCTTCAGACAGCAAACTTCAGTCCATCCCAGGTCCCAGGGACTGGCTGGTGGGGAACAGAGCTCAGCAGCCCCCCCGTGGAGAGTCTTCAGCAAAACACAGGTTTTGTGTTGATCAAATCCACCGTCCCAGAAAGAACTTCTAAGGACCCTTCGTTGTTATTCCAGCATAGTCCTTGGGGATCTCATCCTCTCCTCCAGGAAGTGTTTCCCACTCTTCTGAGAGTTTGTCATTGTCACTATTTTCATAGCTGTCTCCCCCCTGCAACTGACTGTCTGAGTCTGCCTCTGGTGCTGATAAAAATGGAAGATTTCATTGTCTTCTCTTCACCTTTCTGCAAATTTTTCTGTACAGAGCACACATCACTTTTGCAATAAGAAAAAAAAAGAGAAAAGAAAAGAGAACAACACAACTGGTTTAAACTTGCTCCCAGCCCCGGGGACCCCAGGCAGGGGATGTACACCCTGGCGCGTTGGTCTGGACTTTCTCCCCAAGGACGCACCTCCCAGGCAGGTGCCATCCCCGCCCAGTGGCTAAACTTTGACCCTTATTTCCCACGCAAGAGAGCATCGAGTCAGTGACATCACAGGCATGACCTGAGTTCTGATTCACTTTTTAAAAACTCATCTGCGCTTTTCCCACAGGGGTGACCTCCCGGTGAGAGTATACCACTCGCAAGGAACCTCTTTTATCCCAGCCCAGAGGAGAAGAGGAAACACAAGCAGCAGCATCTGGCCCACGCACCATGCCAGGGAAGCCGCGAAATTGCCACCGCCTCCGGCCTTCCACAGCGACGGGTCTGCGAGCCGGCTGCTCCCTGTCCCCTGCCAGGACGCGGGAGCAAAAGCAAGACTTGCAGGTGGAGGCAGCACTGAAAGCACCCTGACTCAGGAAGAGGGGACCACATTGCAAACACGCATCTTAGATGAAAAGAACCACCGGCAAATGGTGCGCTTGATTCTTGGACTCAGATTCCTGGAGGTGCCTTGTAGCCGGGGGTGGGGGGCTGGGGGGGGGCAGTGGCTGTCAGCCGGCGATGGCAGGGCAAAGCTGGCAGGAGGGGCGGTGACAGTGCGTCCCTGTTTGTCAGACGGCCTAAGCTGCAGCTTTATTGCAGGCACGTCTTGTACCACTCAGAGCTGCCCTGCCCGGGGGAGGCTGCCTGCCGTCGTCCCATCGGGGTGGCCAGCATCAGCAGAGCAGCCCGCCACGGGGCCGCGGCTGTGCCCTCCGGCTCCCCCCTGCCTCCCCCAGCTCGCAGGTGAGCTTCAGGTAACTTATACCTATAGCCAGCCACTGGGGGAGCGGGTCCCTCTGCCCTGCTGCACCCCAGCAACCCCGACACGGCTCCTAAGGGGCCCCAGACTCAGGCAGGGTGGGGCTGCCTTTCTGGAAAGCAGTTTTTGAAACTAATATCACTAGTATTTTTTTTTTGATTCTCAAAATAAGACAAATGGAAAAGACAGAAAATTACCAAGATAATGCCTTCATCCTTTTTCCTATTTGAAAATGACACAATATATTAATCCATCTCTCCCCTTTTACCTATTCCAGCTGCCCTAGTCCATTCCGTTACCTGATAAGAGAACTGTATGCACCCTGTTTTATTCCCCCCGGCTTTCTAGTCTTTTCCTGGGGGCACACGTACTGGCCTTGCGCTCCTTTTCTTAATTAGCATATTTTACTCTACATACTGTTTAGCTGCCTTCCTGATTGATCCAAATAATCACGAATATTTCCTTATATCCCTAACTACTCTTGGAAAATTCTGTTAATATCAGAGACATTTTTTAAAGGCCAATCGTCTCCTTGGTCATTCAGAATATATGTGACTCCAAAACACGGAGGGAACAGCTCTCAAAGTGAAACTAACGTGAACCTACACTTCCTAGCTGAGCTCTGTCCTTTGCAGAAGTAGCCTAACCCTGTCTCAGAGATGGGTCTGGAAGTAACCGCTTAAAACCAACAGCTAAAGTCCTCTCGAGAGCAAGGGCCGTCCAGGGAGGGAGGACTCTGGGAAACAACTGTCAGGATATCTGTAGGATGAAGGAAAGGCTTGTATGGGGGAAACAAGGCAGAGCTTACTTGCTCAAGGCCTCCCGTGGGAACCAGCTGGAATTTAAGATTTAGAAGACCCCAACTTTGCTGCTCCCTCATGGCTCCCCAAGTGGCGTCAACACCAACCATTTCCCTGGCCTGGTTTTAGCCTGTGAGTTTATTTTCTTCTCTTCAAATATATTCTCATTTTCTATTAGTGGTGATCCCGGGGCGTCTCGCCAAGACCAGAGACGGTGGAGACTGAGCTGCCTGGAGAGCACCTCGGCCACTGGCCCAGCCCCTGCCTGCTCAGGGGCCTTCCCGGCCACGCGTCCCTCCAGGCAGGGCCACAGGCTGACCACGAGGTAAGCCTCAGAAGAGGCGCCCGGCAGCCCCCACCCAGGCTCCTCTTCTCGGTCACCCCCGTGATGGGCCCGATACCCCCTTTCTGGAAGCTGGGCCCAGGCCCACTGCAGCCACGAGGCACCTGCCACGCCAATTCCCTCCCCACAGGAGAGGGAGGCAGCAAGCTTTCCTTTGCTTGCTTGCTTTTCTTTTAGCCCCTTTTCTTTCCTTTTTTTTTTTTTTCTCACTGACCAACAGAGCTTCTCTGCTTATACCAGGAGATTCTGACTGAGGAGACCTGGGGGGAGGGGCCGTCAGTGCATAAGAAATGACCCCCAGCTGTGTTACCTGGGGCCAAACATGCCTCTGTCCCTTTCTCCCACACGTTTAACACTTCAGCCACTCCTTCCGGTCTCCATCAAGGCACCGTTAGCAGGGCGGTGCACTGAGTTGCAGGCTGTTTGGCCTTGGCCTGGTCCGCATTCTGGCCAGGTGGACCCACTATACACGGACCTCTCCAAACGCGCAGCAGGGGAGGGGTGGCCCAGCGAGTCCAGGTGGCTGGACCCTTGGTAAA
Organism: Tolypeutes matacus; assembly: GCA_026826555.1. NCBI lineage: Eukaryota > Metazoa > Chordata > Mammalia > Cingulata > Chlamyphoridae > Tolypeutes > Tolypeutes matacus. The sequence continues at coordinate 798,778 of JAKSZT010053798.1, forward strand.
CAGAGCGAAAGTCAGACGGAGGTAGAAGCCACGGGCAGCGGCCAGAAGTGGACGTCAGCGGGACCCGTTACAGAGAGGGGAACACGCCGCCATGTGCACTGCTCTGTGACGGGAAAGCCAAGGGCCTAAGGCGACTGCCTGGCCAGAAGCCACCGGCCCAGGAGGAAGCCAGCCTCCCAGCCCCGACACCACAGGCCAATAATGCCCACAGCTGAGCCAGCCCGTCCTACAGCATTTGATTTAGCAGCCGCGAAACTAAACCAGTTTTTGGTACCGGAAAGAGGGGTGCTGGAAATGACTTTGAAATTGGATAATGGGTCAAGGTTGGAAGAACTGTGAGATGCTTGCTAGAAAAAGCCTAGACTGCCCTGGAGAGACCTTTGGCAGAGATATGGACGTCAGAGGTACTTCTGAGGAGGCCTGAGAAGGAGACGATGAAGTGTGTTAGTGGAAATGGAGGAAAGGCGATCCTTGTTTTAAAGTGGCAGAGATGGGGGTCGGATGTGGCTCAACTGGTTGGGCGTCCGTCTCCCATATGGAGGGACCCGGGTTCGATCCCCGGGACCTCCCGGTAAAAAAATAAAAAAATAAAGTGGCAGAGAACGTGGCAAAATTGTGTTCTGCTGTTGGTTGAAAGGCAGAATTTAAAAGCGACCAAGTTGGATCTTTAGCTGAGGAGATGTCCAAGCTAAGTGTGGGAGGTGCGGCCTGGCTTCTCCTTGCAGCTCATAGTGACACGCAAGCGCAGAGAGATAAGCCGAGGAAGAAACTTAAGCAGAAGAAAACGAGTGACTAATAATTCGGAAAATTCTCAGCCTATCCAGATAAGGGTGCTCTGAGCCTAGGGCCAGGAGCAGCTCCATGGGGGAGATGGGTCTCCAGAGCGCCGGGCTCCACGTGGGGGTTTACGTGCACGACGCCTTGCTAGAGAAGCAGTGGCCGAACGTGCATCCAGTCAGGAAGTCAGGGTCGGAAGCGCGGCTATCCAGGAAGGATCCGCGGGAGTCCTTCTGTCTGACTGTCTGGATCCCCGTGAACTGCACACAAAGCCAAGAAAGCTTTTGAAAAATTTGTACAAATAGAAGCAGGGCCTGGAAGGGACAGAGAAGGGAGGACTTGAAGAACGACTCCGAGGGTGGGCCACGGAAGCCGAAGACTGGGCTGAAGAGCTCTCGGGGCCCACGAGGGGGCCCACCCACGTGTGAAGGGCAGACGGCCCCCGAGGGTGGGCCTTGTCCCTGTTGTGAGGAGGGGGCTGCCACCCCAGTGCCTGGAGATGGAGGGCCTGCGCCCCCTTCGTGGAGAGCCTGGCCGCCATTCTGCGGCTCGGAGAAGGGGGCTTCACCCCAGCGTACAGGAGTGCCAGCAATGGGAAGGGGGGGCTGCCGCTCCACCAGTCCACAGACGACCCTCAGACCTGGAGATCCCGTGGCATTTGCCCTACTGGATTTCAGAATTGTTCGGGGCCCATGACCCCTGTTCTCCTTCCAATTTCTCCCTTCTGGAAGGGGAATGTTTACCCTATGCCTGTCCCACTAGTGCATTTTGAAATCAAATAACCTTTTTCTAGGTTTAGATCCACATGCGGAAAGGAATTTTTACCAAGGACAGACCACAGCCCTAATGGATTCTGATGAGACCCTGTCCTTGGCACTGCTACGGAAGCAACCCAAGGCTTTGGGTGCTGTGACAGGCTGTGCGTGTGCTGTGAGTGTCCAGAGGACAGACTGCGCTGGACGGACCTGCACCCCAGCCTGGCCCTGCGTCCTGCTTTGGGTCTGGGCTCTGGTGGGTGTGGGCCCTGTGTGACGTTATTTCGGATAAAGTGAGGACTGCGCTGGGCTTTAATCCAAAGCACAGAGTCCTTTCTAGACAGCGAGAAGCCACGGGGAGCTGCAGACCCCGGAAGTCAAGGGGACCCAGGAGAGAGAGGAAAAACCAAAACAACCACGAATTCCCAGCAGCGAACCCGGGTCCCTCATGGGTTCAGAGCCTAAAACACAAGATGCCATGGGAAAACCATGCTGAGCACCACACAAATCCCCAGCCAGGTCAGCAACACTGACAATGAATTGCTTTGGGTCATAAAGCCTCCCGTTTTGAAGTTTAAGTGCTGACAGCTTTCCAGCCCCACCAAGAACTCGATAGCTGACAAAACGTTTTTTCAGAAATGAAGGCGGGATTAAGACATTTCCAGATAGACAAAAGCTGACGGAATTCATCACCACTAGACTGGCCCTACAAGAAACGATAAAGGGCACTAGACTGGCGAAAACTGGACTGAAGCCACATGCAAAAAGAAAGACGTCTGGTAAAGATAGCTCTCTGGGTAAATAGAAATACCAGTACTATGGAATTTTTGATTTGTAACTTCACTTTTTACTTCCTACAGAGTCTAAAAGGCAAATGCGTAAAATGTCACGATAAGGCAGTGGTTCTGGAACAAGAACTACATAAATGTGGGGAAATGGAAGGGCATAGGAACATGGCTCATACATGCTGTTGGGTTGGCATCAAAGCAAAGGGGATTGTATGGACTTAGGATGTTAAATGTAAGCCCCATGGTAACCACAAAGAAAATATCAGAGAATGTGCAAGCTCAGAGACAGAAAGCAGAGTGCATCTTACCAGGGGAGGAGAGCAGGGCGCAGGGGGAGGTGATGCAAAATGAGTGTAGGGTTTCTGTCGGGGTAAAGGGAAAGTTCTAGTAATGATGGTGGGGAGGGTACTGCAACCTTGAGAATGTGCTTAATCCCAAAGAATGGCATTTTTGGGAAGGACTGGGATGGGACGATTGATGCTGTCTCTATGTTCCACATTAAAAACAAAAAAGAAAGAGAAACTAAAGAGATGATGACAGTGAAATACAATACAGGATATTGGATGGCATCTAAGAATGAGGAGAAAAGTGATATTATTGGGACATAGAAAAAAATGTAATCTAGAATGTAAGCTTTATATCAGTGAATGCCCTTGTTCCTAGGAAATGTATGTGGCAATATTAAATGTTCAAGGAGTATGGTATGTGCAGCCTGCTCTCAAATGTTCAGAAGATAGAGATGGAGGGATGGATGGACGGATGGAGGGACAGACAGGAGAGAGAGAGAGGGAGGGAGGGAGGGACGGAGGAAGAGGGCAAAGGTAGCAAAATGTTAAAATGGGTATCTGCAGGATGGGGATATGTTGGATCTCTCTGTGTGGGGTTTGAATTACTTTGTAACTGCCCTGTAAGTTTGAAAGTGTCTCTAAATAAAAAGTCTAAAAACATTGTGCCGGAGGGTGCGGGGAGCGCCCCACTGCTGCGCTCCTGCTCTTCTGCAGCCAGAGCTCCCGGGAGGACAGCAGAGGTGCCCCCAGCTGAGCCGGAGGCCCAGGCCAGCGTGGCCCTGCGTGGCTCGGGCAGTCAGGGGCTCCCTCTCCCCTTCTGCGGACGTGGGACAACAAACACCCCGGCGCTCCAAGGAAGACAGAAACCGCCCTAACCAGAAGCCCGGTGCCTGTCGAGGGGTCCGCTCCGCGCAGTGGGAAGTGCTCACCTGGAGCGAGGACAGCACCCACCAGCCATCCACAGGGACCCAAGGCCCAGCACTCTGCCCAGCATGCTTAAGGTCGCCATGAAATTCCGATGCGTTTAAGCAAGTTTATGTAAGGCAGCTGATGTGCTCTTGGATTTGCCCACGTTTATTTACTGCTAGGAACTTTTCTAGGGGTTTGTGATTCATCAGTGAACAAAACAAATATCCTTGCTCTGGTAAGCTTATGTCCAACACAGTGGGGGAGACGGACAACAGGCAAATTTCCAAGTACACAGGGTATGTTAGAAGGTGTTAAATGCAAGGGGAAAAGGAGTAGACTAAGGTAAAGGGGAGCAGGTAGCAGGGGATGGTGTGGGGGGCAGGTGGCCACATGAAAAGGGCTGGTCCGGGCGGGCTTCTTGGACAGGGGCCATGTGAACAGAGCCCTGGCAGGAGGTGAGAGAGGCGTCCTTGGGGGGAGCACCCCCGTGGGGAGGGAGCAAGCGGAGGCAGGAGGCTGGAGCCCGGAGCCCCTCAGAGCTGCTCAGCTGGCGGCCTGGGTGGGGAATAGTCAGAAGAGGTTCTGGGGGGCGGATGTGGCTCAAATGGTTGGGCGTCCCGTCTGCCATATGGAGGGACCTGGGTTCAATCCCCGGGACCTCCTGGTAAAATAAAAAACATATATATATAGAAGGCACATGGGCTGCCAGGCTCTGTGTGCCAGTGAGCTGCCAGGCCCCGGGAGCCATGCAGCAAGATGATGACGTAACAGGGGAGAGACAAGAGAAGATGCTCCAAAAGCTCCGAAAACCAGGAACCGAGGTGGCGCAGGTGGCAGAACACCTCTCTCCTACATCGGAGGTCTCCAGGATCGAATCCTGGTGAAGACTGGAGGAGAAGGATGAGAAGAGATGGCAGGAAACAGACACAGAGAATTGCCCAGCAAATGGACACAAAACAGCAAATGGGGAAGGGGGGTTTAAAATGGATAAAGTATGGGAAGCGGCTGTGGCTCAATCAGTAGGGCTCCCGTTTGCCATATGGGAGGCACCGGGTTCAGTTCCCGGGGCCTCCTGGTGAGGGCAGGCCCGCCCGCACGGCGTGGTTGGCTGGCCCGGCGAGCACAAGCAGCAAGGGGGGGATAGATGAATAAATAAATAAAATCTTTTTTAAAAATAAATAAATAAATAAATAAAATAAAATGGATAAAGTAAATAAATAAATCTTTAAAAAAAAAAAAGAAGAAGAAGAGGTTCTGGCTTCCATCCTGGAGGAAGCAGGGAGCCTTCTGGAGTTCTGGGGCAAGGGTGGCACAGCTGGCTCTGGCCACCGGTGGCTGGGCTGAGAACAGACGAGAGATGAAGAGGGCCTGGTGGAGCAGCAGGCAGGGCAGGTGGGGGGAATCTGAAGATCTAGCTGAAGGATTTCAACAGACCCGACAGGGAGGGTTCCAGGAAGACAGGGGCCCAAGGGGGATGCCAGGATTTTAGGCTCCAAAGAACTGCTGCTGCCTTGAGACAGAGCTTGAGGGGATCACGCAAGGCAGCAGGTCTGGCTGCCCAGATGCCTTTCAGGCATCATGGGGGGTCCCTGGCAGGTACCTGGAGGGAGGGGCTCGGAGGGCTTGTGAAAGTCAGCCCTGGATTATGCACCAGGCAGGCACCGTCCACTCTTCATAAAGATACACAGTCCACAATTGCCACCTGGCAACAAGGTGTTAGCCACGACAAAGATGGAGTCTTCTTGCTACTTATCCAGATAACAGAAAGATATTATGATGTCTAGAAATTATGGTACTGGAAACCCCAAGAGAATCCCCGGGAAGACCATTGCAAATGAGGGACTCCTGTAATCTAGGGGACACATGAAAATTAAAATACAAGACCAGTTGTCTTCCTATATACAAATAGCAGGTTAGAAATGTGGAAGGCAAACCCCCGTTTATAATAGCTAGCAACAGCAAGGACAAAATATTTAAGAATATACGTAATAAATGTGCAAGCTCTATATGAAAAAAAAATTAAATGCTGAAGAATATAAAAAACTTGAGCAAATGAAAAAGCATACCCTGATTCTGGAAATAAAAGTTTTAATATAATTTTTAAGTCAATTCTCTCCTAAATCAACCTGTAAATGAATTTCAGCTGGGAAAAAAAACAGATAAGCTGATTCTATGGAAAAATATTTGTATAACAGTTACAATTCTGAAAAAGAACAATAATGAATGAGGACTAAACCTGCCAGATAATAGAACATATTACAAACTGCAATAATTTAAGGTCAGAGCACTGGTACATGAACAGCCAGAAAGTTCAGTAAAATAGGGGCCCAGAAATAGGTCCAAACACAGTTGGAAATACAGTCTCTGAGCACCAGGGGTTATTCAATCACAACAACCTGGAAAATACTAAAGGTAGGCCCCTGCTACAGTGCTCCTTTCATCAGAAGGAGTGCCAATTGAATCTGAGGCTAAATGCAAAAAAAAAAAAAAAAATTTTTTTTTAAAGGAACTGAGACAAATCATTAAAAACTTTAATCATCCCTCCATAGGGAAAGGCACCATAAAATCAAAAGGTGAATGACCAACTGAGGGAAAATATTTCTGACACAATGACGAAGGGCTCATTTTCTTAATGTATAAAGAGCACCTACAAATCCAAAAGAAGCGCAAAGAATCAAAACAGAAACAAAAATGATCAAAGGACATCTCTAAAATATATTTTGGGTTAAAAAAAACCCAGTCTCCTACCTTTTGCGCTGCATGTGCACTGACTGATCCTGGAAGGATCCAGAGACTCAGCTAGAGCTTCTCAGCTTTTCTGGACAGGGAAAGACAGGAGGCCCTTTAATTTTCATTATAAGTCCCTTTCATACCTTTTGAGACTTGTACAATGTGCATATATTACTTATTTTAAAAAATAGAGCAACTAACAGTTTTACGAAAAATTACAATGCAGAGACTCTAAAAAATAGGTAAAAGCACATCTGCACTACATTCCTGAACATGGAGGTGAAACTAATGGGCTGCACACAGAAGCCTCACTGCCTGCAGCCGTGCTGCTGTGCCTCCTTCTTTAGAGGAAAGCATTGCTTCTAATTCATTCCGTTTTCAGGCATCTTTTGTAAAACCATAATTGAAGGTATTAGCTGCTCTGTCAACACAGATTCATGAGAACCCACATGAACATTCTCATTTTAGCCTAATCCATGTGCTCTGCAGTCGGAAGACAAAACTACATAACCCAACTCTTTTGTCCATGCTCCAGCAGTGAAATTTAAAACAACTGTAATATCCTGCTTAGCTGGGTCTCAGTTTCCTCAAATGTAAAATGGAGATAATGCTATTATTACATAGGCTTGTGATAAAGACTAAATAACTTATTCAATGCAAAAGCACTTACAACAGTGCCTGACAGCATAGTATTAAGTGTTGACTATTATTAAATTATTATTGCTATTACTTTAAGACTTCTTAGAAGTAGCCAGGGTCTAAATTTAAAAAAACAAAACACCCCACAAGATTCCCATGCCACGATCTCTCTGGTAAGAGGTGCACTGCTGCACTGGGTGGGCTCTTCTGTCTTCCGCCCATCCGATCAGACGAAGCTATAGCACGTGCCGCCATCTGTGGCGAGATCAGCGAAATCTGGTGAGCCCTTGTCTGCGGAGCTAGGGGAGTATCTGGCCTATTCTACCCCTCCCACCATCTCGTGTGGAAACCCAGGAGAGTATCTGCTCTTTGGGGCATCCTAGATCTAAGATGGGAAGAGACCCTAGAAAGCCGCCCTGGTGACAAAAACATGTCCCCTGTGTAGAAGCCTCAGCAGATACTTGGCAAGCCAAGCTTCCTGCTGCACTTCTCCCAGAGGCAAAGGTAAATAATATTTGAGTTTCTCAGCATTTCCTCCCACAAACTGTTGTTTATGGGGCCCCTTCCTATCCCTTGCCCCCAGCCTGGCCAGAGGGATCAATCTTTAAGTAAAAAGCACCTGTGGGCTCTGGGTGTGTGGTCCAAGTGAGGCCTCTAGTGGGAAACCTAAACCCTTCCAGAAAGGTGAAGTCCAGGATGCCCCATATTCCCCAAAGATAGTGTTGGGAGTCTCCATAGTTAGGGAAGACAAAAGATTAAAATAGGATTGGAGGGAAGCAGATGTGGCTCAAGCAATTGGACTCCCGTCTACCATATAGGAAGGAGGTCCAGGGTTAGATTCCCGGGGCCTCCTGGTGAAAGGCAAGCTTGCCCGCACAGCGAGCTGGCCCAAGAAAAGTGCTGGCCTACGCAGAGTGCTGACCTGTGCAGTAGTACTGGCCTGCACAGGAAAGCTGGTGCAGCAAGATGATGCAACAAAAAGAGACACAGAAGAGAGACAGTAAGACCCGGGGACTGAGGTGGCGCAGGAGATTGAGCGCCTCTCTCCACTCCAGAAGGTCCCAGGATTGGTTCCTGGTGCCGCCTAAAGAGAAGACAAGCAGACACAGAAGAACACACAGCAAATGGACACAGAGAGCAGACAGTGAGCACAAAACAACAAGGGGGGGAGATAAATAAGTAAATAAATAAATTTTAAAATAGGGTTGAAGACCACTCAACCAATATGCTCAAGGCCGCCACCTCACAAGCCCTGCCCCAGAATCTTATGCAACTAGCGACTGGCAGAGTAATCTTCCTCAAAACTCTGGAAAACAGTTAAAGGGTTTGAGAGACTGGACAAGTGCCAAATCAAGAAAAGACAGTATTCTCTCTTCATACCTCTCCTAGCTGTCCTAAGCATAACCACTGCCGTAGGAACTAGGGTTGGCTGTTCACTTTTTTTCAATATTTTTCCTTTGTGCTCCTCAGCCTGAATCATTTCAATTATCTTAAATTTCAGTTCACTGATTCTTTCTTCTGCCAGCTCCAATCTGTTGTTGAAACCCTCCAGGGAATTTTTTGTTTCAGTTATTGTGGTCTTCAACTCCAGAATTTATTTCTGATTTGTTCCTTTTTAAAATTCCTGTCTTATTGATATTCTCATAATATTCATTCATCATTTTCCTGATATCTTTTCATTCTTTCTCTATGCTTTCTTTTATCTTCTTGAGTATACTGAAGAACATTTTTTAAAAGTTCATCTGGTATATCCAAAGTCTGTTGTTTTTTGTTGTTGGTTTCTGAAGTTTTATCTTGTTCATTTGGATGGACCATCATTTCATGTTTCTTTCTCTTGCAATATTTTGTTTCACGCTGGACATTTTAGTATTTTTAAATGTTAACTCTGGGATGTAGTCCCTCAACTGTCTGTTCCTTGAGTTTGTATCCAGATAGTGATAGGACAGAGATTTCCTTGAATGCCAGGAGCTAAAACAACAAAGACACCCATGCAAAAAATACCTTTCACTGTCTTTGCAAATTGGGGAAGGGAGGGGAGGGGGGCAAGGGGAGGGGTGGGGACAACAACAACAACAACAAAAGGTGCACAGTGCCTCCGAGACCTGTGGGACACCACCAAGGTCCCAATCTACGCACTATAGGAATCGCAGAAGAAGAAAGAAAGGCACAGAGAGAATATTCAAAGATCTAATGGCTGAAAACTAACCAAAAATAGTGAAAGACATGAATATACACATTCAAAAAGCCCAACTGACCCCACACAGGATAAACTCTAAGAGAACCATGCCCAGACACATAGTTGTCAAATTACAGAATGCCAAGGACAAGGAAAAGTTCCAAGAGCTGAAACAGAAAAGCATTGTGCTATGTATAAGGGAGCCCAATAAGATTAAGTGCTAATTTCTCATCAGAAACCATGGAGGCGAGAAGGCAGTGGGACATGATATTTAGAGTGCTGACAGAAAAAAAATTGCCAACCAAGAATTATTTAAGTTGGTACCAAATCAAATGTGATAGTTATGATTTAGAGTGTTAAATTTAAGCCCCATGGTAACCACAAAGAAATACCGGATAAATATGCACAGAAGGAAATGGGAAGGGACTAAAAATAGTATACTATTAAAAATCAAATAAAAATGAAAATAAGCAATAATGGGAGAACTGAGGGACACAAAAAAGGTATAAGACTCACAAGGACCACATAGCAATAAGGCAGAAGAAAGTCCTGCATAATCAGCAGTTACTTTAAATGTAAATGGTTAAACTCTTCAGTCAAAAGACAGAGATAGGCAAAATGGATAAAAAGAAAAGCATGACCTAAATATACGCTGTTTATAAAAGACTTGCCTTAAATTCAAAGACACAAGCAGGTGGAAAGTGAAAAGATGGAAAAAAATATACCATGCAAATAGTAACCAAAGAGAGAGCTGAGGCAGCTATTCTAATATGTACCTAATAGCAGAGCCCCAAAATATATGAAGCAAATATTGGCAGAGTAGAAGGTAGAAATAGAAGGTTCTACATCAATAACCGGAAACTTCAAGAAACCACATTCAATAATGGACAGAACATCTAGACAGAATATAAATAAGGAATTAGAAGACTTGAACATTTTATAAACCAACTAAACCTAACAGACATATAGTACACTTCAGTGAACAGCAGCACAATACACATTCTTCTCTAGTGCACATGGGTCATTCTCCAGGATAGACTCTATGTCAGGTCATAAAGCAAGTCTCAATAAATTTTACAATATTGAAATGATATAATGTATATACTCCAACCACAATGGAATGAAACTAGAAATCAATAACAGAGAGAGAGGTGGAAAATTCACAATTATGTAGAAATTAAATAACACACTCTTAAACAACCAATGGACCAAAGGAAAAATTCCCAAAGGAAATTAGGAAATATCTTGAGATGGACAAAAATGAAAACAACATACCAAAACTTCTGGGATGCAACAAAGGCAGTGCTAATAGGGAAATTTATAGTTCTAAATGCTTATATTAAAAAAGAAGAAAGACTTCAAATCAGATACTAGTCCTCAAAACCGGAAAAACTAGAAAAAGTAGAGCAAATTAAACCCAGAGCAAGCAGAAGGAAGGAAATAAAGATTAGGGCAGAGATAAATGAAATAGAAACAAACAAACAAACAAAAAATTGAGAGATTAGACAAAACCAAAAGTTGGTTCTTTGAAAAGAACAACAAAACTGACAAACATTTAGCTAGACTGACGAAGGAAAAAAACAGAGGATAAAATAACAAAAATCAGAAATGAAAAGAGGGACATTATTACCAACCCCACTAAAATAAAAAGGACTATACGTAGATACTATGCACAACTGCATGCCAATAAATTAGATAGCCTAGATGAAATAAATTGGATAGCCTAGATGAAATGGACAAATGCTTAGAGACACACAAACTACCTACACTGACTCAAGAAGAAACAGAAGATTTCAACAAACCAAAAACTAGTAAAGAGATTGAATCAATAATTAAAAACCTCCCAAAAAGGAAGAGCCCAGGACTAGATGGCTTCACAGGGGAAATTTTCCCAAACATTCCGAGAAGACTTAACTCCAATTCTGCTCAAACTCTTCAAAAAAATATGAAGAGGAGGGAACACTTCCTAACTCATTCTACAAGGCCAACATCACCCCTAAAGATACCACAAGAAAAAAAATTACAGATCAATATAATTTATGAATATAATTTACAGATGCATAAATCTCCAACAAAATACTAGTAAGCCACCTCCAACAGCACATTAAAAGAATTATATACCATGATCAAGTGATATTTTCCCCAGGCAAGGGTAGATAAGAAAATCAACTACTGTGTCTACACCACATTAACAGAACAAAGGGGGGGGGATCACATGATCATTTTAACTGACACAGAAAGGCTTTTGACAAAATCCAGTTTCCTTTCTTGATTAAAAAAATTTAGGACTAGAGGAACACTTCCTCAACATGATAAAGGGCACATATGAAAAATCCACAGTAAACATCTAAGATCAGAAACACGACAAGCATGCCTCCTGTCACTATAGTTATTCAGCGTTGGACTCTAAGTTCTAGCCAAAGCAATTAGGCATGAAAAGAAATGGGCATCCAAATTGGAAAGGAAGAACTAAAACTTCCCATACTTTCAGATGATATGATCCTATTATAGAAAATCCTGAAAAATCCACAACAAATCTACCAGAGAGAATAAACAAATTCGGCAGAGTGGAGGGGTACATGATCAACTCAAAAACATCAGTAAAGTTTCTATACATTAAAGAGGAAATCAAGAAAAAAAATTCCACAATCAACAGGCACAAGCAATGAAAGAAAAAATAGATAAATGGGACCTCCTCAGAATTAAAAAACTTTTGTGCATCAAAGACTTTATCACGAGGGAAGTGGATGTGGCTCGAGCAATTGGGCTCCCACTACCACACAGGAGGTCCGTGGTTCGGTTCCCAGTGCTTCCTAAAGAAGACAGCAGGCTGGCACGACGGGCAGGTTCAGCAAGCTGACACAAGATGACGCAACAAGATTCACAAGAAGAAAAACATACTGAGAGACACAACAAAGCAGGGAACAGAGGTTCCAGGTGCCTCCTAAAGAGGACGAGCAAGACAGTGAGCTGGCACGATGGGCAGGCATGGCAAGCTGACGCAACAAGATGACTCAACAAGAGACATGAGGAAAAAACATAACGGGACACAACAAAGCAGGGAACAGAGGTGGTTTAAGCGATTAGGCACCTCCTTCCCACATGAGAGGTCCCAGGTTTGGTTCCCGGTGCCTCCTCAAGAAACAAAGACGAACAGACACAGCAAGTACAAACAATGAGAGGGTGAGGAGAGATAAATAAATAAAAATAAATCTTAAAAAAGAAAAAAAAAAAAAAAACTGTCACGAAAATGAAAAGACAACTTACACAATGGGAGAAAATATTTGGAAGCCACATATCTGATAAAAGTTTAATATCCAGAATATATAAAGAAATCCTATACCTCAACAACAAAAAGACAAACAACCAAATAACAGCAAAAGACTTGAATAGACATTGCTCCAAAGATGCATTTGAATGTTATTAAAACGGGAAATTTTAGTTGTATTCATGTTACTAGAATAAAATCCTTTTAACAATCATAGGACTGTACAGCACAGTGAACCCTAATATAAACTATAGGCTATAGTTAACAGTAATTATATGGGGGATGGATGTGGCTCAAATGGTTGGGTATCCATCTCCCATGTGGAGGGACCTGGGTTCGATCCCTGGGACCTCTTGGTAAAATTAAAAAAAAAACAAAACAGTAATTATAATAATATTGTTTCACCAGTTGTAATAAAGTTACCACACTAATGCAAAGTGTTATAATAGTGATAACTGGGGGGGAGGGGGGCTATTTGGGATCTTTGTATTTTCTGTTTGCTTTTTCTGTAAACCTACAACTTATCTAACAAAAATTTTTATTTTTCAATATAGCTGGAGAGTCTTGTAAATATCCAATGAATGTTACTGGGAGTGCTTTTAATTGCCAAAATCGAATGAATCCTTGTGAAATGCAAGGCACAGTGATGTTGGGGTGAACGGAAGGTGGCGGCAATGGAGGACACCTGCAGATCTTAGGGAGGTGAGTGCTAGCTGCTAAAGGAGCAGGGGTAGAAAGGATCTGCTGGGTCCCACGAGAGGAAAGAGGGCCATGCCCCCGTCCTGCACTGTGTTCTCCCTCCTTCTGGGCGCCCAGATCTTGGTCCAACGGTCTTTTCTTTCTGCCACAGAGGAAACCACTGGTCTTGGGTCTGTCATCCAGTTGGATGACTTCTCCCTGATCAGTCACAGTCTTCACAGACTGGCAGTGTCTTCTTCGAACTCACACCTTTGACACTGTCCCTCTCCCCCACTTCTGATCAGACCTGTTGAGTCTTCCCTTACACTGTCTTAGCCCAAGTTCCTCCTTCCCATCCACTTCCATTCTAGAACAGTTTTCATTCCATCACTCCTGGCCTCCTGTAGGAATTACTTAAGTGCTACAATGACCATATTTTCTGAAACAAAATTCTGAGGCATATGAGTTTACTTATGGGGATCAGACATTACTCATGGAACGTGGGCAGTTAGAACCTGATGTTCCGGATCAGATAAAAGAAATTGGGACTGACTATTTCTGAGAAAATACAAAGGGTCAGGAATGAGCTTTCTATCTTCAAAGACTGGGTGAATGTAGATGCTATTAGCTTCCTATTTCTTGACTCAATAATTACATTTTATTCCAAAGAAAGAATCAGAAAAGCGCACCAAGATTTTTGCATAAAGATGTTCAACAGAGCATTATGCATAAACTTTTTTGGGAAACAACCTAAATGCACAAAAAAGAATGGCTAATTTAGGTATCATACAATACAGTGGAATATTATGCAGGGACTTAAATCACACTTTAGATTACTTAATGGCAGAGGAAAACGGTCGTGTGTGTGTGTGTGTGTGTGTGTATTTTTTTATTTTTTTATTTTTTTTTGAGGTACCCGGGAACAAACTTGGGACCGCCTACGTGGGAAGCCAGCGCTCAACCACTGAGTCACACTGGCTTCCCTGAATTGGTTTTTTTGTCTGTTTTGCTTGTGGTTTGCTTTTGTTTTTTAGGAGGCACCGGGAACTGAACCGGGGATCTCCCATGTGGGAGGCGGGCACTCAACTGCTTGAGCCACATCGGCTCTTCGTGATATTTTATAAATGAAAAAAGCTCTTTCTAACCATAAGTTGATCTCAATTTTAAAGTAGCTCGTTTTAAAGTATCTCACACATATATGCATTAGAAAAAGACTGGAAGAATAAATACATAAGTTAAATTCAATCCCAACCAAAATTCCAGCGGGATTTGTCATGGAACTTGGTAAGTTTATTCTTTTCTTAGAATTCACATGGAAGAATTAATGAGCAAGAACAACCAGTAAAATTCTGAAAAAGAATAAGGAAGACGTGCTTTATCAGACCAAAACCAAAGCTTCCATAATGAAGAGAAATTAAACTGTGTAATATTCACACAGAAATAAAGATCAACTGATTTGAAGAGATACAAAAATAGGTTCACTTTTGTCATAAGACCTAAAAATCAAGGTGCAACATCATGTGCTGACTCAACATCTGGGAATCCCAAGAGGGCCTCGAATGATTTCACCACAAGTTCTCTTCTTCCTCTGCTCCTGTGGATAAGGCCCCCTAGCCAAACTACCCTCCTAGCAAATGGACTAGGTGCAATTCCTGCTCCTTAGTAATGGGCTTCAGTTCCCTGCCAGCCTGCAGAATTATTCAAAGAAGCCAATCACATCTTGGCCAACTAACTGGTTCCATGATATGGTGAAGGCCACCTGAGG
>JAKSZT010053798.1:821281-990297 GCA_026826555.1 Tolypeutes matacus
AGCCCCCGCGCCCCTGGCGCACCGCCTGCGCACGGAACCCGGCCCCCGCCCCGCACCGCCCGACGGCCCCGACCCGGCCGCGCCCGCCAAGGTCGGCGGGGACGGACCCCGGCCGGGGGGAGCGCCGGGGCGGGGGGCCCGGGGCGCGCGCCCCTTGGGCCGGGGTCTGAGCCCCGGGGCCCCAGGCCCTCCTGCCCGTGCGCTCCCGCAGGCGCTGGCGCCGCCCGGCCCCGCGATCGCCACACTCACCCGGGAGACGCCATGAGCGCGGTGAGGTCTCGGCGCGGCGCCTCCCCCGCTTCCTCCGCGCGGCGACTCCGCGCCGGGGAGGGGCCTCCGCCCGCCTGGCCGCCCCGGACGGCCGCGCTCGGGGCGGGGGCGGGGGCCCGGGGATCACGGGCCGGGGCGGGGCAGCCTGGGGAGGCCCAAGGGCCTGGGGAAGGGGGTCGGGGGCGACGGTCGGGAGCCCGGGCCCGGCAGGCCTGGGGGCCGGGGGAGGGTCGGGAGCCCCAGCGCCGGGGTCCCGGGCGGCCCGGGGCCACGAACCAGCGGGGGCCGCGGACTAGCGGTTTGGGTTTGATTTCCGTAAGAAAAGCCTTTTGTTGGGCCCTGGAGGGGAAGGCATTGCTATCATCAGGCAACAGTAACCTCCCCGGTTCCGGACTTACTGTGTGGTCTTGGCCAAGTTGCCTCTCTGAGCCTGTGTTATCCTTCGTAAAACGAGCGTAAAAGCGTACTGTGGAGCCCTGAGGTATGCGAGACATTTTTATTATTTTCATATTGAATTGCTTAGCAAGAGTAATAATACCATAATATAATAATACTGGGGCTGCATCCCTGCTTCCAGGTTTCTTAGTACCACCCACGAGCTGTATGTATTTGGGCAAGTACAATTCCTGTCTCCGCAAAAATTAGATGTTCAGAAATAGGTGGTCTCTTTAAGTGAACCCTTAAATAAAAAGCTCTGGATCAAGGGTAAACCATTGTTGATAGAATCTGTCAAAAGACAAATGGGAGTGAGTTTGCAGAATACAGCATTTTATTTGGACAACAGTTTTGCAGCAACAAAGGAAGGCATATCAAGTGGAAAACCAGAAGTAGCTTCTGGTTGTAGGGATAGCAAACGTTTTTAATAGACGTAAAAAGAAGGCAGCTTCACTCCCATTGATTGGAGGAAGGTTTGTCCATCTTACAGGGTGGGTTCAGGGCAGGTGGGCTTCACTTTGTATTGGGTCAAACCTAACAAGCCAGGGGCTTGGTGGGCTCTCTGGGTCAGCTGCCTTGGTGGGGATTTCAAATTTCAAAGGATAAAGAGGAAACTCAAGAGGTAATTCAGGGAGGAAGCAGGGCATGGGTTTGGGGGCTCTGAGGTATCCCCAGGGCTTTATATATCAATGTTATGTATTATTAATATTCATTTTATTATTTTTTTTAAACTCCTAATAATAGGAAAAAGCAAAGTAATGATTGAAATCCTTGTCTCTGGAGCCAGAAAACCACTTACCCGCTCTGTGACCTTGGGCAAGATAGAACCTTCCCAAGGCCACAGTTTCCTCACCTGAAAAATGGGGCTAATAATAATAAGTACCTTCCTCTCTGTGTTAATATTTGTAAAGTGACTACTACTTTGCCACATGGCCTCTGCCCCTCTCTGCAGAAGCCACTCGACTTTTCTGAGTCTAATTGTCTCCTTCAGTAAAATGGAAGCTCACAGTTGCTGCCTTGTGTTCAGAAACTAATGCTCAGTAGATTAGAGCTGATATAATAGCCAAAGACCCAAATCCCAGAAAAATCAGGATTGGGAAGGGTGTGGGGAGTAGGCAACATCTAAATGGCCTGGTGGGAGTCTGGCATGTGCCACCGGAGTCAGGGAGGGCAGATAATTTTTTTTTTAAATCAGCTGTTTTAGTTCCTTGGCTGCTAAAGCAAATGCCATGCAATGGGTGGGCTCAAACAATAGGAATTCATTAGCTCATGGTTTTGAAGATAAAAGAAAACCAAATCTAGGCATCATCAAGGCGATGCTTTCTTCTGAACACCAGCTTTCCGGGGATGGATGGCTGCCGGCGATCCCTAGCTCCTCTGCCACATGGCAAGGCGCCCGGCAGTGTCTGCTGGTCTCTCCCTTCTCGTCCACGTTTCCTTGCTTTCAGCTTCCTGCTTCCGTGGCTCTCTCTCTCTCTCTCTCTCTCTCTCTCTCTCTCTCTCTCTCTCTCTCTCTCTCTCTCTCTGAAATTCATTCTCTTATAAAGGCCTCCAGTAATAGGATTAAGACCCACCCTGATTGGGCTTGGCCACCCCTTAACTGAAGCAACCTCATCAAAAGGTCCTACTTCCAATTGGATCACACCCACAGGGATGGAAAAAGTTTAAGAACATGTTTTTCTGAGCTAATACAGCTTCAATCCACCACACTACACCCTCTGGACACCCCTCCACCCCCCAAACTACCTGTTTTTCCTACATGCAAAATACATTCATTCCATCACTATACTCTAAAAGCCTTAAGTCATTTCTGAAACAATGCTTAGTACAAAGTCTCATCAAAATTGGTTCTGGGTGTGATCTGTCCTGGGGCACAATTCCCCTATGCCTGTGAACTGTGAAACCTAGAGAACAAGTTAATCTGCTTCCAATATACAAGGGAGGGACAGGCAGAGGTTAAATATTCCCATTCCCATAGGGAGAAACTGGAAGGAAAACAGGGGTCATGGGTCCCAAACAATTCCAAAACCAGCAGGGCATCCTCCATTAGATTTCAAGGTCTGAGAGTCATCTGTGGAATGAAGTTCTATCTTCCAGGCCTGATGGAGAGGCAGCCCTACCCTTTTCCATGCTCTCCCCAGCCACTGGGTAAAAGCACTCTTCAAGCATTGGGTGACAGCCAGGCTCTCCACAATCCCTGGGGTACAGGCTCCAACCTCTCAGAGCACAGGGGTGGCAACATTTTTCCTGAACGATGGGGTGGAAGGTCTGCCCTCTCCAAGTGCCAGGGCAGACTGACCGGCTCTACACACATGGGTGACCCACTTTCTTGGTTCAAGATGTTTCTTGAGCCAGCTCTCACCTTCCATTGTTCTGCCTTTGAAGTCATTTTCCCTTCAGTCTTTCCCTTCTCTGTCCCTTTTAGTCCAGGCTGGCAATGGTTCCATTCACACAAATGACGCAAAAACCTTGTTGGTTTTGCATGTAGTGCATGAGGGTCCAAACCATCCGACAAAGAACTTTCCACAGATCCTTCCTGGAAAACTGCAACTCCAAACCTGACCTGCAGAGAAATTGCTGACTAGCTCCATGTTCAGTTAGACTCACACATGGAACACTGTTTTCTGGGACTTCCTTTCCAGAAACTCCGAATTTTCCAAACCACCAATTTCTGGGTGTTCTGTTTCTGTGTGTGTGTGCTCAGGAGTTCAGCTCTCAGCTCATCCCTTTCCTCTCGCTTTTTACTATAAGCTGCAAGGAGAAACCAGGCTGCACTTTCCACACTTAGCTCAGAAATCTCCTCAGCTAAATAGCCAAGCTTATTACTTTCAAATTCTGCCTTCCATCTGACATCAAGGCTCAATTTTGCCAAGTTCTCTGCCACTTTAAAACAATGACACATTCATCATTTCCATCCAAGGCCTCATCAGAAGTGCCTTTAATGTCTGATCTCTACCAAGCAATCTAGTCCTTTTCTATCAAGCACCTCAAAATCCTTCCAGCCTCCACCCATTGCCCACTTCCAAATGCCACATTTTTTGGT
This sequence comes from Tolypeutes matacus, assembly GCA_026826555.1. Taxonomy (NCBI): domain Eukaryota; kingdom Metazoa; phylum Chordata; class Mammalia; order Cingulata; family Chlamyphoridae; genus Tolypeutes; species Tolypeutes matacus. Next base: position 825,030 of record JAKSZT010053798.1, read on the forward strand.
ATTTGCAGCAGCAGCACCCCACTCTCCTGGTACCAAAATATGTTTTCATTTCCTAGGATGCTCAAGCAAACACCATGAGATGGATCGAGTTAAACAATGGGAATTTATTTCCCTATGATTTTGAGGCTAAAGGAACGCCCAAATCAAGGCATGATGCTTTCTTCCCAAAGGCCAGTGTTCTGGGGATGGCTGCCACCGATCCTTGGCTCCTCTGTCACATGGCAAGGCACGTTGCAGTGTCTCCTTGTCTCTCCCTTCTCTTCCAGGTTCTGTGATGTCCAATCTCTTGCTTCCTGTGGCTCTTTCTCTCTCTGTCTGAATTTTATTCCTCTTACAAAGGACTCCAGTAATAAGATTAAGACCCCTCCTGATTGATGTGGGTCACACCTTAACTGAATAGCCTCATCAAAAGTTCCTACTTACAATGGATCACACCCACAGGAATGGATTAAATTTAAAAACATGTTTTTCTGGGGTACATACAGCTTCAAACCACTGCATAAGCTCTGCTGGTTTTTTAAAATGTATTTTAAAATAATAAGTAATACAAGTTCAATGAAGTTAAATCTCCTTCCCCTATGAGCCTATGAGCATTCATTGCATGGGGAATCATCGAATGTTTGAACCAGCCCCTACTACTGCTGCATATAAATATTCCTGCCAGTATTTGTTGTTATAGGGAATGTGGGTGTTTTCATTTGCTAAAGGCTGCCAAGGCAATATACCAGAAATGCATTGACTTTTACGATGGGGATTTATTAACTTATAAGCTGGGGAAAATGTCCAAATCAAGGCACCAGGTAACGGTCTCTCCCTGAAGACCAGCTGCCAGCGATCCTGGACACCTCTGTCAAATGGGAAGGCACATGGCGCATCTCCCTTCTCCTCCAGGTCTTGTCGCTTTCAGCTTCCTGGTTTCCATGGCTTCCTCTTCCAGCTTCTGAGGGTTTCTCTCCGTTTCTCTCTCCATATTCATCCTGTTCATAGAGGACTCCAATAAGAGGATTAAGATCCACCCTGGGCTATGCCTTACTGATCTAATCAAATGACCCTTAACTGAATCTAATCAAAAGGTCCAATCTATGGTAGGTTCACACCCACAGGAGTTGATTAACTCTAAGGACATGATCTTTTTCTGGGGTCCACAAAAGCCTCAAACTACCACAGTGGGCAATAAACATCCTTGTAGCCAAGACTCCCCATACTCTTCCATGATAATTTCCTTAACCCAAATTTCTAGGCATTGAATTTCTAGGTCAGAGGATATAGTATATTCAGGCTTTTGAGATATATTTAATCTATGTATGGATATACAGAAAGCCCTCCCAGCATGCTCACCAATGTTGAATGATAGGGCCAGTTTGCCAAAACACTCTCTAAATTTTACAGTTATTTTTATCATTTCCAATTTGATACATTAAAAATAGTATATCACTAAAATTTTAATTTGCATTTTTCTGAAGAAAGCCTATTGCAATAGGGAGAATGCTTTAAACTCAGGAACTAACTGTGAGAATCTCAAAACCAAACAGAAAAGGCTTTTTGTTTATAGGTTGGGAGGGGTAGGCAAAACTTCAGCAGATACTTTTAAGGCGGAAGTGGGGCAAGCAAGGGGAAAGACCAGCGGGGTCTCCCTGCAGTCAGCTGATTCTCAGGATAAGCTGATAAGAGGGCACTTCCTGCATTTTAGTTCTTGCTCAGGCTTGGGGGCAAACAGAGTTACAGGGTTTGTGGGGAGCAGAGAAGCCTGACTGAGGTTTGGTCAAGAGAAAGCAGAGGGTAAGAAAAGAGCAATTGTGAACATTTGGTGAATGTCCCTGTTATCAAGACAGTCTGCCCAAAAACATGATTAGGGATAGAATAAGAATTACTGGAAGACTGAGATTGGTCCAGGTAGTTTTCAGGAATGGGCTGGTCTTCACATTCTGTTGTCTCTGAAGGACTAGTGTGCTGCTGGAGGGTTAAAAAAAACAGGCGTTTAACAAGAGACATACTTGAGAATATCATGAAAAGAATAGCTATTAAAGGGAGTAAAATCAAGAGTTGAAGTTTGGAGGGAGCCAGTGGAGAAGATTCTGAGGTATTGGGCCCACAGCATCATTAGATGGTGAAGTGAGACAGCAGAGGCAAGCCAGTGAACTTTTCAGTTTGCGATCTGGATATTTTTGGTGATGGCATAAACATCAGCGAGGTTTCAGGGATTATACGCACAGCAGTCCCCCTAACCGTTGCACAGTACCGCCTTGGGAAGGCATAAGCATGTCTGATGCCAGGTGGTTGTAGAGTACCACTCACTGGAGTTCCTGGCGTTCTCTGGTGACGGTGTTGGTGGTTTAGTTCTGGTTATCTCCCAGAGTGAAGCATGGAAAATGTAGAATTTCTGGCAAACTTCCTGTGTGGCCCACAGAGCTGCAGCTCCAGACACAAAGGTTACCTATGCGTGATCTGCTACAGCAGTCAAGTCTTTTTTAGTTTTTCCATAACTGAGTAGTCTTTATTAGACATTCCACACATGCAATGATAAAACCTGGATAAAATAGTCAAAACACTGTTGAAGGCGCTGGAGAACAGCCAACATATACAGGATTTGTGGAGGTATAATCTCTGCGTAAAGGGGGAGCATAGTGATGTGAGTGCCAAGTCTATCAGGCTTTTCTGCTGAGGCATCTGGCAACTTTCAGAGTGAGATTAAAAAGTCCCAGAAGGAAGAGCTAAACTTTCTGGGATAAGGACAAATACGGTGACTTTTTTGGAAGCAAAATATAGGGACTTCTGATTCCAGGTAAGATGTGGTGGTAGGGGCAAGACAAATAAAATAAATAATGATTTATTAAAACATGCATGCTTTAAGGGCCAGGGAATTATGCATCTCCACACATGGATGAACTTGCTTTGTGTAGACAGTGGAAACCACAGAGAGAAGACACTACTCGGGCATTAAAACAAGCAGATGGACAGGTGGACTGTCAGCATGTTGAGTTTGGATTGAAATCTAGAGAATCCCCAAACGCAGAGATGGTTCTCCCCACATAGTCTATTAGTTGGGTGCTGCACCAGAAAAGCAGATTCATAGCTTCTGCAGAGCCATGGTTCCATGTAGTCAAGTCATTTTTTTTTTTTTTTTTTTTTAAAGATTTTATTTATTTATTCATTTATCCCCCCCTTGCTGCCCGTGCTCACCGGGTCAGCCAACCACGCCGCGCGGGCGGGCCCGCCCCCACCAGGAGGCCCCAGGAACCGAACCCGGGGCCCCCCACATGGCAAACGGGAGCCCCACTGATTGAGCCACAGCCGCCTCCCTAGTCAAGTCATTTTAAGTCAATATTTCTTGAGAAAGGAATGTCACAGCCTCCTTCCAGGGCTGGGATTTTAAGCCTAAGCTTATAGTTGGAACATGTTTTTGTACACCTTTTGGATTGCATAATGCCTGGAAAACTTAGAGTTAATGGAGTAGTGGAGGTAAGAAAAGAAGGCAATCTGGTTAAAGATTTGATAGCAGGAGCCAGTCTAGTTTTTTTTTTTTTTTTTTTTTTAAGATTTACTTATTTATTACCCCCTTCCCCCCGCCCCAATTGTGTTGCACTCACAGTCTGCTCTCTGTGTGTTCTGTGTCTGCTTGTCTTCTCCTTAGGCAGCACCAGGAACCAATCCTGGGACCTTCCGGAGTGGAGAGAGGCACCCAGTCTCTTGCACCACCTCAGCTCCTGGTCTGCCGCACCTTTTATTGTCTCTCTTCTGTGTCTCTTTTTGTCGTCTTGCTGCACCAGCTCTCCACACGGGCCAGCACTCCACAGGGGTCAGCTCTCCACTCGGGCCATCGCCACGCAGGCCAGCTTGCTTTTCACCAGGAGGCTCCAGGAATCGAACCCGGGACCTCCCATATGGTAGACAGGAGCCCAATCACTTGAGCCACATCCACCTCCCAGGATCCAGTCTAATTAGCAGGCAAATACTAACAGGTGCAGATGCCATAAATAAAATATGTCTCATTAGGACTGATTATGGAGAAGTTGTCTCATGGATATACATTTTGGAAGGTTTTTGGAAAGGACTCCATTTTGGAAAGTACTGAGGTTTAAGAGGGTTCCTTCTGAAGTCTATAGAGAAAAGCTAAATGGTCCTCAGAAACCCTGCGACAGATATAGGAATCTGGGGGAAACTTGGGGCTTCCAAAGGAAAGGGAGTGAGGCAGGTTAGTCCAGGAAGCGAGGACAGGCCTCCCGTCACAGCCAGGACCCCACAGAGAACAAGGCCATGAGGCCCCGCCCGGAACCCCCGCAAGGAAAGGCTGCTACTTGAGAGAAAGCTGGAAAAGCCCACCAAGACCCTGGTCACAAGGTCCCTTTTGAAACTCCCGGGCTCTAAAGAAGCCCCGATCCCTCCAAACAGGAAGGGCTCCCCACTGGTACCCTGAAAGCTGGCAGGTGAGGAGCGAGGCAGCCAGTCAGGAGAGCAACCGGCTGGGGCCCCTCCTAGACGTGGGGCATGGGAGGAGGGAAGCGCGGCTTTAACAAAGGCAGCCCCCAGACCCCAGGTGCTTCTCCCTGCCTGGAGGACACCCGCCCTCACGGCTGGCTCAGGTGCTCACTAACACTTCCCTCCTTTCTCTCTTTTCTCTCGATAAACTTGTTGCTGGCCTAATTAAACTGGCACATTTCTGAATTCTTTCCCGCCTTGTAGCCAAGAACCTAGAGAACCCAGCGTGTTCCAATGACAGGAGTACATAACCAGCCATGAAAAGTGAGGTTGTGGGGAGCAGATGTAGCTCAAGCGGTTAAGCTCCCTGCTTCCTGTGTACAAGGTCCCAATTTCAAGCCCTGGTACCTCCTAAAACAAACAAAAAAATAAACCAAAAAAACAACTCTCATTAGGGAGCGGATGTAGCTCAGTGCTTGGGCACCTGCTTCCCTTGTATGATATCTCGGCTTGAGCCCTGGTACTTCCTTTAAAAAAAAAAAAAGTGAGATTGTGAGACTGTCCTATGAGTTAAGTGAAGGAATGCCATAGATTCAGGCGTCCTTGGAGGGATGGGGGATTACCAAAGAGGTAAGGGGGAGAGGAGATAATACAAAGTAAGGCTTGTTATGGAAGGCTGAGGTTGCAATGGTATAAGTTATGTAGATAGCAAAGGTGATCCTGAAGGGGTAAAAGAAGAAGAAAGATACAGAAAAAAAAAAGAACATTAAAAATAGTGAAGATGGGGGAAGTGGATGTGGCTCAAGTGACTGAGCTCCCGCCTAGCACATGGGAAGTCCCGAGTTCAGTTCCCAGTGCCTCCTAGAGAAGACGAGCAAGACAGTGAGCCTGTACGACAGGCAAGTGCAGAGCTGATGCAACAAGATGATGCAACAAAGAGACACACAGAGGAAAGACAATGAGAGACACAAGAAACCAGGAATTGAGGTGGCTCAAGTGATTGAGCTTCTCTCTCCCACATAGGAGGTCCCAGGTTTGGTTCCCAGTGCCTCCTAAAGAGAAGACACAGAGCACACGGTGAATGGAAACAGAGAGCAGACAGCGAGTGCAAAGAACCTGGGGCGCGGGGAGGGAGGAATAAATAAATAAAATAAATCTTTAAAAAAGAATGATGAAAATGGGAAGTAGACAGAGTTCTCCTAGGAGGTCTTGTTCCAGCAGCTTGGATGGGTGCCGACCACCTCATGGTGTCATCTGCTTGGTCCCCAAGCAGGTTCTTGGGGAAGTGCCTGCACATGGCATCGTCTGCTGCTCTGAGTCCTTGAGAGAGCCTCAGTTTAAGGTCTTCCGTCGGGGCAAACTTCCACCCAGAGTAGCTTTTGTGACCTTTTAGCTGTGGAACATGAAATCAGAGTGGGGCCCCCTGGAGTTTGGCAGCAGTGTTGGGGGTAAAGAGGGTGATGTAGGGACCCTTCCAAGGGAGCTCAGGAACAGTTTTCTGGTGATGTTGCTTCCGAGGGTCTAAGTCTCCAATGCCTGGTTGGCAGCCTGGCAATTTGATGTAATTATGAATTCCAAAAATATAATTGGATCATGCTTGTAAACTGATCTGTTCATCTGGGCATGATTAAGTTATGATTAGGGCGTTGAGCCCCACCCCTTGGTGGGTGGGGGAATTGAATATAAAAGGCAAGGCAAAGGACAGAGGGAGCAGTTTTTGAGAATCAGTTTTGATGTTGGAAAGAAGGCCCCAGAAGAAAAGTGAGCCATTCACAGCTGACCTTGTGGAGGAAACAGAGGAGCTAAGCCCAGAGAGAAACGCAGCCCCGGGAAGAGAAGAACCCAAGAAGCCTGAACCCTGGCAAATGCCGGCAGCTGTCTTGCTCTAACACATGGCAATGGACTGTGGTGAGAGAAGAAACTTAACGCTTTATGGCCTGGTATCTGTGGACTTCTACCCCAAATAAATACCCTTTATAAAGACCAACCCATTTTTGGTATTTCACATTAGCACCCCTTTGGCTGAGTAATACAGAATTTGGTACCGAGGAGTGGGGAAGTGCTTTTGTAGTTACCGAAATGTTGGAACGGTTTTATAAATGGGTAAGGGGTATTTTTTGGACGAATTGTGAAATGCTTGATGGAAAAGGCCTAGATCGCTTTGAAGAAACTGTTGATAGTAATATGGATGCTAAAGAGACTTTCTATGATGCCTTAGAAGTAAATGATGAAACTATTATTGGAAACTGGAGGAAAGGTGATCCATGTTTTAAAGTTGTGGAGAACTTAGCAAGATTAACTCCTGGTGTTATATGGAAGACAGAATTTGAGAATGGTGAACTGGAGCAGTTAGCTGAAGAACTTTCCAAGGTAAACTCGGAGAATGTGGCTTGGCTTCTCCTTGCAGCTTATAGCAAAATACTAGATGAGCGAAATACACTAAGGACTGAAATTTTGGACACAAAGAAAACAGAAACTGATTCCAGAACTTCCAAGTTTCTGGAATCAAATTCCCAGATGAAAATGCCCTATTTGAAGACTTTACTAAACTTGGAACTTGTAAATCAAAATTGAAGATGCAGTTATCTAGGAAAGGCTTGTGGAAAGTCTTACTGTCTGATGGCTTGGACCCCTGCTTCCTGCATGCTAAACCAACAAAGTTTTTGAGAGAGCTGTATGAACAAAACCACTGTCAGCTTGGACAAAAGAGGACATGGAAAGGAGAGACTGATGGAGAATCAGCTTTAAGAAGAAAACCGTGGAAGCAGAGATCTGGACTTAAGACATCTCCTTTGGCCAAGAGAGGAGCCCCACCCATGTGTACAGAGAGGGTGAGTTTGCCCCTGCAGTTGAAGAGGGTGGATGTCCCCAACTGATGTTCTGGGAGAGTTTTGCCACCCCAGGGTGCAGAGAGAGTGGAGCACATTCCTCAAAAATTAGGGCTGTTAAGGTAACACCCCATAGGTCTGAGAGGGTTGTACCTGTCCCCCATGGATTAGAGAAGGCAGGTGGTCAACCCATTGCTCTGAGAGGGTTGAGCCTGTATGCCAAAGGTCAGGGGGAATGTTGTCTTCACCTCACTGTGCTAGGGGGGCTAAGACTCTAACTCAAAGATTGGGTAAGGTGTGACAATCACCCCAACACTCATGAAGGGTGAGGTCTGGAGCTTGGTCGACACCCAGATTCTTGATGAGGGTGGAACCAAGAAAATGGCCGTTGGGCAAGCCTGTGGAAAGGGTGGGTTACCATGTGGCCCCAAGGAGAAGAAACCATCATCTTAAGAATGACTCTTAGACTTTGAAATCGAATGGAGGATGCTCTGCAAGTTTACTGAACTGTAGAGGATCCATGACTCATGTTTAACACCCCAATTTCTCCTTATGATAGTGAAAATGTTTATCCTTTCTCTGTCCATTTGTGTATTGGAAGCAGTTAAATGGTTTTGTAAGTTTCAGAGGTCTATAGCAGATGGGATTTTGCCTGAAGATGAAGTGTATTTCTTTAAACTGCCTATGATATGATTTTGTACTTGAATTGTTACTGATTTAAGTTTTTTTTTTAATATTGTAATGTATTTTTGGAATTCAGAGGGTGGAATGTGGCAGTCTGGCAATTTGATGTAATTATGAATTCCAAAAATATAATTGGATCATGCTTGTAAACTGGTCTGTTAATCTGGGCATGATTAAGTTGTGATTAGGGCGTTGACTGGGCCACGTCAGTAGGGTGTTGAGCCTTACCCCTTGGTGGGTGGGGAATGAAATATAAAAGGCATCACAAAGAACAGAGTTGAAGCAGTTTTGATGTTGGAGAGAAGGCCCCAGGAGAAGAGAAGTGAGCCGTTCGCCTGATCGTCTACAGCTGACCTTGTGGAGGAAACAGGAGCTAAGCCTGGAGAGAAACACAGCCCCGGGAAGAGAGGAACCCAAGAAGCCTGAACCCTGGCAAACACCGGCAGCTATCTTGCTCTAACACGTGGCAATGGACTGTGGTGAGAGAAGAAACAACGCTTTATGGCTTGGTATCTGTGGACTTCTACCCCAAATAAATACCCTTTATAAAGACCAACCTATTTTTGGTATTTCACATTAGCAACCCTTTGGCTGACTAATATATCTGGGATATGGAGTGGCTTGGAGGGAGGAATGGGGAAAAGACAGCCTCAAGCATACGATGAAAAGTATGGGTACAATTAAGTCCCTCGCGATAGTTCCCTATTTCTGATTTAACCAAGTTAGAATCTTTGAGAGCCCAGGTCAGTCGTTTTATGTTGTTTTTTTTTTAAGGAGGTACCAGGGCTCGAACCTCGGACCTTGAACACAGGATGCAGGCTCTCAACCACTTGAGCTACATCCGCTCCCCAGTCAGTTATTATTTTAATATGGAGACAGTTGGTGTGACCCAGCAGGAGAGGACAAAGGGCCATCAGGGTTGACAGTAAAACCTTCATCCATGGGAGACTTGAGTTCTTCTGTCAGTTTAACAAGCTTTATTTTTTTTTTAGGAGGTACAGGGGATTGAACCTGGTACCTCATAGGTAGGAGGCAGGCACTCAACCATTAAGGTACAATCTGCTCCCCAACAAGCTTTAATTTTTTGTTTTGTTTTCTTTTGTATCTTAATTTATTTCCATATCTGTATACACACACACATAAAACCATGACAAGCTTTAATTTTAATAGTCCACTAGTTCTATCATTCCAGATAACAGGGGATGAAAAGGACAATGTAATTTTGGGGATAAAGGAAGACCATGTATTCTTAGTTTATCGGTAAAATGGGTCCCTCAGTCACTTGAAAGAGCCAGTTGAATTTCCCAGGTGGAGAATGCTCATTTTAATTACAGTTTAGCAACAGTAGTGGAAGTGGCCGTTTTACAAGGCAAAGTTTCAAGCCAATGAGAGAACATGTACATGATGGTAAGAACATATTTGTAACTGTGAGACTTAGGAGCTGAAGGAAATCTAATTGCCAATGGATGCAATGCCCTAAATATTGTGATAAAGTTTCATAGGTAAATGATGCAAATCCCCAATGGAAAACTACTGGCCTAGAATATAATGGATTTAAATTAAGGAATTAAACTTGCAACCAAGTTAACATTTTAAGAAAATGGTTGAAATTCTAACTGATAACATTATATCGCTAATAGTAATATATTGTCTAATATCAGGCAAAGCGGTACCAAGACTCTAATAAATAGAAACATATCATAGACAGTGAGGGCACTGACAAGTCTCTAGGAATCTTACATAATTTAAAAAATATTTATATTAACATTTTACCCATATAAATTTAATCCAGGGAAGGCTAAGCATTTTTTTTTTTTTTATTTAGCAATGCTTCCCATGCAATTTATACAATATCAAATAAACCTAATTATTTTTAGCACCTCTCTTTTTACAAGGTGAAAGCACAAATCCTTTGTAAAAGAAACATCAAAGTCAGTTCTAGGAATAAAAGATATCATTTTGGGTTAGATTTTGGGAAGCAAATCAAGTCAACGTAATGCATAGGAAATTATTCTAAGACCCAGAATCTTTGCCTTCTACAACTTTTAATATCCACTCATGTTTTGTCCTATATTTTCCTCTTCTTCATTCTGGGCAGTCAGTTTATTCCAGGAAAAAATTACTCTTCTTTATGCTCGTATTATACTTAATGCTGATAACTCAGGAAACATAGATGTTTGTATTAAACCAATAATATTTAGCTAGTCTTGCTTGCCAAAGATTTACTTGAATTTTTAAAACACTTGTATTTGGTTTTATTAAAAAATCTTTTTTTAATCATTGGAAGTATTATACATTCAGTTTCCTTAATTTCTGGGAATTTTAGGAATATTTAATTTATGTAAGTACTTTTTTTTATCTCCAAGCCAATTAGAATAGAGCTCCTTTAAGGGATTTTATAAGTTAATATGGTGATTCCTCTCAGAGATAGGAAAATTATACATACATAATATACATATGTACATAAACATACAGACAGAAACAAAAAGAGAGCTAATAGCTTCAATTCTAAAAATTTCAGCCATGAGTCAGACATAGACACAGATGTACTAAACTCACGGATTTATTTACGACTCTCATCTTTGCTCCACTGTATATTTTCACCAGGCAGATGGGACAAGCTGAGGTTACCTGCTCCGTGTGAAGGTGAGAACTTCCCTGCCAATATTCGTGGAGAAGCCTAAGATTTTTTTTTTTTTTTTTTTTTTTTTTTTTTTGCCCTGATATGTAATTTAATAGAGGCTGTGGACTGAATTTTGGGTGAGGGACCAAGGAGACACCAAGTAGTCATCTGGGTTTCCCTAAAGCCCATCTAAGTAGATAAAATATCTAGTCTGTTTCCAAGTTTTTCCAGTCTCAGAACTTTGTTTTGGGGCCCCTGCGACCCTTGAGAACCCCCAAGGGGGTTGGGGGTATAAAGCTCTAGTGACTGTAGGGAGCTGAGAAGCTGGAGAGGGAAGGGAAAGCTGGCAGGGGTGGATAAAGGGTTGGAGGAGGGAGAGGTACTGAAGGGGTCCATCAGAGGGTTCAGGGGAGGTGAGGGGAGGCTGAGGGCTGAGAGGAGGAGGAAGGGCATGAGTGGGGGAGGGGGGATGGACAGAGAAAGCTCTTCTATGAGCCACCGCGAGGAGCTCTCAAGTTTCCCAAAGTCATTGATGTTCCAAATTGTCCTCTGTGAAATTTTTCCATTTTGGGAGATATTGGACCAACAGGGAGGAGCACAGTGGGCTCCCAGGAGACTGCGAATCACCCGTGGGAGGAGGAAGATCAAGTAGAGAAGGGAGCCAGGCAGGAAAAAGCCTTGCTGGAAAGTTCCGCGCAGTCCCCACCATGGAGCCAAGGAGGTCTGTTGTCCAGTCCTCCCTGAGGAGTCGAGGGTTTGGGCCCCTCAATCCCTAGAAAAGTCGGGCAAATCAAAGAGGCCTCACAGAAGGCTGGAAAGTTGCTACTTGAGAATCAGGCAGTAAATCCGCACTTGAACCAAGACTTCCATCCCTGAAGATCCTTGCTCAAACAGAAAAGAGCCAGGAAGAGCCCCGTTTAAGAGAATTAAAGTGGCTTCCTGTTGTGCCACCACAGGAGCAGGAGCACAGGAGCACGGGGGTAGGACACGACTCGCCCCCCTGCAGCCCTGTTTCTCCTGCCAGGGGGGACATGAACACCCGGGCAAAGACTGTGGGGTCTGAGGGGTGGCCGGCTCGCCATGTGGGTCACAGGCCCAGAAAACAACTGGACTAATCAAATAACAGAGCCAGACCTGGATGAGGAGACACTTTATTCAGAAGAAAGACCTTTGCAATGGGGAGAATGTTTCAAACTCAGGACCTAACTGTAAGCATCTCACAGCCAGATAGAACAGGCTTTTCTTTTATAGTTGGGAGGGGTGGGCAAAGCTTTAGCAGGCACTTTTCTTTTAAATGAATTTTTAATTTTTAAATTGGCTTTAGATTACATAAATGCTACATAAAAAAAAATATAAGGGATTCCCAGGTGCCCCCTCTCTCCCCCTCCCATACTTTCCCACATTAACATCCTTCATTAGTGTGGTACATTTGTTACACTTGAGGAATCCATAAGGAAGCATTGTACTGACTGTGGACTAGTTTACATTATAGTTTACACTCTGTCCTGCACAATTTTGCAGGTTATGACAAAATATACAATGGCCTGTATGGGTCACTGCACTGTCATGCAGGACAAATCCAATGTCAGAAAAATGCCTCCAGGTTACACCTACTCTTACCTCTCCACCCCTCAGAGCCGCTGGTGGCCACTGCCTTTATATGAATAAGAGTTCTTCCATTGCTAGAGTAGTAAGTCTATAGTAGAATAATAATAAGTCTACTTTAGTCCATTGTTCACTCCCCAGTACTGAGGATTTGGGGATGGTGATGCCCACTCCACCTCTAATTGAGAGAGGGCTTAGATCCCACGGGGCAGATGGATGAGCTATCTTGCTTGCAGTTGCAGACACTCTATGTTCCTTGGGATGGGCGTTGACTATCATCATCTCCTTGTTAGTTGTCCTGGGTGAGTCCCATGAACTGGAGAGTAGGTACTGCAATTCTGCTGAGATTCATGGCTCAACTGGCACATGGACAGATCAAAGGTTGAAGTCTCTGGGACACAAGAGTATAGTAGCATGCATTTTTAGGGGGGAAGTTGGGCAAGCAGGGAGAAAGACCAGCAGGGTCTCCCTGCAGTCAGCTGATTCTCAGGATAAGCTGATAAAAGGGCATGTTCTGCATTTGAGCGCTTGCTCAGGCTGGGGGCAAACAGAGTTCAGGGGCCTGTGGCGGGGAGAGAAGCCTGAGTAAGGTTTGGTCAGGAGAAAGCAGAGGGTAAGAAATGGGCAATTGTGAATGCCTGGGCAATATTTTAAAATTTTTATTGCTGGGCAATATTTTAAAACTTTTATTGGCCATTAGTATTTCTCCTCTTTGCCTTGGTCCATTTTTACATGGTCATCATATTATCTTTTTTGCTTATTACAGAAAACTTAGGGATTTTTTTTATTTTAATATAGATAAGTTTAAATAAAAAACATAATCTTCCCACCCAGTGATATACATCCTTAGAAAATCTTGTCTTATACATGTATCTCTTATTTTTTTATTTTATTATTATTGTATTGCTAGTTCTAACTTGCTTTTTGAAAAATTTAGTTAAGTGAAAGTAAGCATGGTTCTGCGTCCATAAACATGCCACTATGCCATCCTGGCCCCTCACTCAACTACCTGATCCTCTCTTGTCTGACAAATATAAATACACACTTTCCAGTTTGGGGCCACGGTGAACATTGCTAGTGAGAAATGGCTCAATACATCTATCCTTGAGCAGTACCTTTTTTTTTCCTTACTGATATAATATTTAAAGTGAAATTACTGGGCAGGTCAAACTATGAAAGTATAAGGGTCTGAGGATTTTATATATTTATACACACACATACATATACACACAAAAAAAGAAACACATTTTTTATTTAATCCATGTGAAATTGAACTTGTTGTAAAATGTGAAGTGTAAGGAAGGAGTCTACCTTAATTTCCCCCCAAATGATTAGCCAGCTGTCCCAACAGGATGCATTAACTCTGGAGTTGGGAGAAGTAATTAGTAAATGTCTGAACCTTTTGCCACTTTGTGGACCAGCAGGATGAGCAGGACTTTGTGTTGGCACCTCATTTGGGGGTGCCCAGGAGGAAGGCATTAGGGCCAGGGATGGGGGTGCCCATTTAGACAGGGGGTGGGCAAGGGGGCTTGGAAATAAGCTTTCCCCTGCTCATTCAACACCAGTGGGATCATTTTACAAGCAAGTCTACAATCAACATGGCCTTGACATGGCCACGCCCACTGGCACCAGCCCACCTTCTCCCTGGGAATGTCCTGTCATCCCACAGGACACATCCCTGTGCTGGATTGGACTTGCGCTCAGGCACTGGGGTACCAAGGATGAGGAAAACAAGAACCACATTACACACCAAAAAAAGTGGGCAAAGGAAGTTGGCAGTTCATAAAATATGATACACAAAGGTCCAAAAACATATGAATAGTAATTTGGATTCCACCAGTAATTTAAAAATTGCAAATTGAAACTCAAGGTCATTCCATCTTTTAGTTGAGTAAAGGAAAAAGAAGAAGGATAAAACTAAATTTAAAGGATAAAACACATAGAAGAGGAAATAGAAATCTTCTGTATCAATATATTAAGTGATAAAAGTCAGTTATAGGGAAGCGGCTGTGGCTCAAGTGTTTGGGCTCCCGTCTACCATATGGGAGGTCTGGGGTTCGATTCCCAGGGCCTCCTAGTGAAAGCGACCTGGCCCGCACCCATGGAGAGCTGATGGCCTGCGCCTGCGGAGAGCTAGTGCAGCAAGATGACGCGAAAAAGGGAGACAAGCAGACACAGGAAAACATGCAGCAAATGGTCAAAGAGAACAGACAGCGAGCACAAGCGGCAAGAGGGGGGCATGAAAAAATAAAATAAATCTTAAAAAAAAATAGAAAGTCAGTTACAGGGAAGCGGATGTGGCCTAAGCGATTGGGCTTCCGCCTACCACATGAGGGGTCCCAGATTCTGTTTCCAGTGCTTACTGGAGAAGCCAAGCTGACACGATGGGCAGGCACGGTGAGCTGACGCAACAAAGAGACACAAAGAGGAAAGACAATGAGAGACACAACAAACCAGGAAGCTGAGGGGGCTCAGGTGATTGAGCGCTTCTCTTCCACATGGGAGGTCCCGGGTTTGGTTCCCAGTACCTCTTAGAGAAGATAAGCAGACAGCAAGCACAAACAACAGGGTTGGGGGAATAAATAAATAAAATGAATCTTAAAAAAAAAAAAATTCAGTTACACAACAATATCTTTAGTATAAACCCATTTATGTAAATATATTTTTGTTTATTCATACGTGCATTTGTAAGTCTAGAAGAAGATACCCTAACCCATTAACAGTGGTCATCTGGGGGAAGAATTATGGGTCTTGCTTTCACTTTCTCTATATTATTTGGATTTTTTACAATAAGCAGTATTGTCAGGGGGTGGAAATCAAGATATTTCCCTGAAAGAAAATAAATTCACTAAAATAAAACAAAAAGATAATGGTTTCCAAGCAACTACACTGTATTTACTTTTCAAATAGATGTGTGTATCTATGCACACCCACACATATGGATAAAAGGAGGACCTCAAAAGCTAACAATGGTTTATCTGGTGATGGAATTTGGGATTATGGGAGATACATTTTTAAAGCAATTTTTGCTTTTTTGTATCTTTAAACTCTCTAAATAAACCCTTTTGTCAAGAAAGAGTTACTTAAAATATATCCTAATATTTTAAAAGCTCTTAGAAAGCTATAAAAAAGAATTAGTAAGAAAAATCAACAAATGATGTATACAGACTTCATAAAATAAGAAATACAAATGGCCAATAAAACAGAAAAATTGGAAATATTCAAATAAATACAAATTAAAATGAGGTTGCATTTTCCCCCAATCAATATGTCAGAGCTGGAAAAGAAGCATGAGTCCCAGGGCTGATGTGTGTGACCAACGGATGCCGAATTTCCAGAGAGCAGTCTGGCAGTGTGCAGCAAAAGCCTCACGGGGTCTGGATTCTGGAACTGGGAAAGTCTGTGTCTAGGAATCTGTCCTAAGAAAGCAATCGTGGCTGGACTCAAGCCTTATCTCTAGGAGTTAGAAGCAGCTTTATGATAGCAAACCAAGAGAGGAAGAAACTGGACCTGGTTGAACAAGGGCGGGTGGGCTCTGCTCACACCAGAAAAGAGCGCTCTCCTGTCTGTCTGTCCACAGGGACCTGCCCAGGGCCGCCTGCTTCCTGCTTCCGCTTCCTGGCCCTGTTTCAGGCTGCCCCCACCCCGGCACTCACCCTGTGGCATTTCCTCCATCACACTTAGGAGGGATCCTTAACTCCCTCTTCCACCTGCCCTCTCACCCCCTCCCCTCCAACCGCCCACATTTGGGGGCAGGGTCCTTGTAGCTTGTTCCACTGCTCTAGCCCCAAGGCAGCACACAGTAGGTGCTCAATAATTACCTGTTGGCACTACAAATACAAAGTCGAAGAAAAGAGCATTTACACAACTACATACAGTGTGGTCTCATTTGTATCTTTAAAACGTACTGTAGAAATTCTTCTCTCTGTAAAGGGAAAGAACCGAAATTTTGCTGTTGTTTTAATCTGTGTACAGTACATTTGTAATGAGGAAACCAGTCCTGGGTGTGTAGCAGAAATGACACGTTTGCCACTCATCCTCAGGGCTCCTCATCTAACTTCACCTTTGTTTGGGCTGGGAGAATACACCACCTACAGCTCACTATGGATCAACCTGCTCTGAAATGCTGGGCGAAAGTTCCCTATGGGCTTGATTAATTTGGGAACAGGAATTATTACTTAAAAAATGCAAACTAATGTTTGTTTGGACATAGGAACGAGAAGAGAAGAAGAGAATATTAAGAAGCCTTGGCCACTCACCTGGCAGCGGAGACACCAGGACCACGAAGGTGCTTTTCCCAGGTGAGGCTTATCCCTTGCACTCCGGAGGTGCTGACCCCTGCGATTTCCCCAAGGGTGGGAAACTCAGCTGCCTAATTTGTGGCAGTGGGGAGAGTCTCGCTGTCCCCTGGGGGGGGGGAAGCAGCAGCCTTGGAGATGAAAACTGTGGGAACCTCCACTTTAGATTCAAAGTGAGGGCATACTGCCACCTGAAGACTGTTCAGAAAGGAAGGCAAAACGTCACTGAGTGCAAGTTTAAGCTTTAGATAATTAAATGGTTTGAGGGAAAATTGCTTTTTTTAAATTCACTTTAAAAGAAATGTGATTTTGAAATCAAAATTATACTTGTTAATTGTATAAAGTTTAGAAACTTATAGAAAGGAAAATCATCCATGAATCCCACCAGGCAGAGATAACCACTTTTAGTTTTTAAAATAAATTCTATTATTTTTCCCATGCATCTTTTTTACCTCATTTTTTATTACAGAGCCAGGACTCAAATCCAGGTTTTTTGGCTCTCCAAAAAAATTTTTTATTTATTTATTTATTTATTTTTTTTTTTTTTTTTAATTTATTTTTTTTTTAAGGATTTATTTATTTACTTTTATCCATTTTTACACCCCTTCCCCCTCCCCCCCCATTTTTGCTGTTTCTGTGTCCATTCGCTGGGCAACTCTGGGTCCATTTTCTGCCCTCTCTTCTCATCCTTCTCCTCCTGTCTTCACTGGGATTCAATCCTTGGAATCTCTGATGTAGGAGAGAGGCATCCTGCCCGCGCAACCTTAGTTGCTGGTTTTTCGGTGCGTCTCATCTTTCCTCTCCCTTGTGTCACTCTCCTATTATGTCATCATCTTGCTGTGTGGCTCGCAGGAACTGGTGGTGCGCCCGCGCACAGGGCCTGGCGGCCCACGCACCTTCTATATATTTTTTAAATTTTTACCAGGAGGTCCCGGGGATCGAACCCAGGTCCCTCCATATGGGAGATGGACGCCAACCAGATATAGCCCCCTGCTATATCTCTTAAGGTTGACCAGAGATACCTAGAGTTACAGTCTTTTCCCATACAGGATGGTCATATAATAAATCAGGCTTAGTTTATCACCAGCATTCTAAAAACCAGACCTAGGGAGAAAAACGAGGTCTGGGGACACATGCATGGTTTCTAATATAGCGAATGTTTAGCCCACCCTAATTATCACAGAATCAGGACAGTGAGAATATTCGCATAAAAATTTTTTTTAATTATACAAATAAAGCACACACACATTCACTTTGTGAAAAATGTAAACCACATAGAGGTACGTGGAATCAAACTCCTTTTCCCTCAAACTTTCTCCCTTCCCCAGAGGCAACTGTATCATCAGACTGGCCACTGGATGCCTTGGTCTAATCGCGTTTAGGGGTCGGGAGCTGCCGGCTGTGTTTGAATCCACCTCTGCTGTTATTTCTCTGTGCCACAGATTCCTCATCTGTACAATGGAAATAATAGCAGCACCTACCTGTAAGGCTGAGAAACTATATGTAAGGCACCTAGAGCCATGCCGGGCACCCAGAAGACGCTTTAGGATTGCCCATTTTTATTACCTGCTTGATGTTTATCCTCTTTTTTCCCTCCACATTTGCAGGGCGTTTTTAAAGGACAGGGTGCCAATACCTATTCAAACTTTAAATGTTGACCTAGCAATTCTCCTTCTAGGAATTCATCCCTCATACACAGTCTCACAATTGCGCAACTATGTGTGAACCATCATTTGAAAAAGGGGAAAAATGGCACCAGTTCAAAGTCCTTCAGTAGGAGGCTAAGTCAATCACAGAGGAGCGGGGTCAGGAGGTGGGAGACGCCCGTGCTCACTGCTCCTTCCCTCCCAACGCCCCAAATAACAAAAAGTTTAAAAAGTGATCACTGAAAAGCCCAGTCGACAACCACGACCTTATTTTGCCAGCGCTTCATCCACACCACAGAGCAGTTGGCTTAAGGAACCAGAATTTGCCTCGCAGGTTTGCAGGCTCAGGTCCAAAATCAAGGAGCCGGAAGCACCTGGGTGCTCAGGCCTGCGGCGCCTGGAGGTGACCTGCCAGCAGTCCCTCCCCAGTGCCGGCGCCACCCAGCGGCTCCTACTCCTCTTCCCACCCGTGCCCTCTGCTCATAAGACCCCCATCACCTTGGAGTAAGACCTGCCACGTTGACCTTGGCTTCATCCCTTTTTTAAAAAAAAAATTTTATTAGAGTGCTGTAAGTTTACAGAAGCATCTGCAAGAAGCATAGGCGTCTGCCCCCCTCTCACGGGCAGGTTTCTCTATTAAGAACATTTTTGAATCTGTGTGGCACCTTTGTTACAATTCATAAGACAGTGTCATCATTATGCTAGCAACTTTGGCCCGTGTTTGCATTAGGGTTAGGTCTGTATTGTGCAGTTCTTTGGGGTTGTATGTGTGTTTGTGGTGACTTACACACAACCTAACTTGTCCCTTTCTCCCCTTTTGACTATATGGTTCGGTGCTGTTAGTGCAGAGTTGTGCCTCCATCCCCATCTCCCATCACCAAAACTTCATCACCCCAAACAGAAAGTCCACACCAAGTGTCGTGGTTCAAGTCTTCTGTGCACCCCAGAAAATTACGTTCTTGAGCCGACCTGTTCCTCTGTGCGTGAGGTATGGGGACCTTTTCGTTAGACTCAGTTCAGGGACCTTTCGATTAGATCACCTTTGATTAGGTTGCTTCAGTTAAAGGCCTTTGATTAGATTGTGGGACCCAGGGTGGGTCTTTTATTTTTTAAAAAAAGATTTATTTTATTTATTTACCCCCCTCCTCGTTGTTTGCAGTCTTCTGCTCTCCGTGTCCATTCGCTGTCTGCTCTCCGTGTCTGCTCGTCTTCTCTTTAGGAGACACTGGGAACCGAACCCGGGGCCTCTCAGGTGGAAAGAGAGGTGCTCAATCGCCTGAGCCACCTCAGCTCCCTTGTCTGTTGTGTCTCTCATTGTCTTTCCTCTTTGTGTCTCTTTTGTTGCGTCATCTTGTTGAGTCAGCTCGCCGCACCTGCCCACCTCACCAACTCACCTTCTCCAGGAGGCACCAGAAACCGAACTCGGGACCTCCCATGTGGTAGGTGGGAGCCCAATTGCTTGAGCCACATTCCCTTCCCCAGGGTGGGTCTTAATCCTTTTATGACAGTCCTTTATAAATGGAAAAGAACAGAGAGAAAGACAGCTGCCATTTCACCCTGCCGCATGACGGAAGACTCCAGGATCACCTGCAGCCGCAGAAAGACAGAGAAACCCCTAGAGGCTGAGAGAGGCCAGAGGCTGGAATCAGTGGAGCAGCCCAAGTGAGGAGGAGGGAGAGACGAGCCTGTGCCTGATCCCCCACAGCAGAGCTCGGAGAGAAGTGGAGCCTGAAGGGAGAGGCAGGGGCCTTGGCAGAGGTCAGCCTCCATTTTGTTTACCACGTGGCAGGACTCCGGGATCGCCAGCAGCTGACCTTGGTGAGAAGGCATCTCCGAGGATACCTTGATTTGGACATTTTCACAGCCTTGGAATCGTAAGACCTTCTTCTAATAAATTCTCATTATAAAAGCCAGCCCTTTTCTGGTATTCTGCTCCCAGCAGCTTTAGAAAACTAAAACACCAATTAAACATTAAGTCCCTATTCCCTTCCCCAAACTCAGTCCCTGGAAAACTGTATTCTAGTTTCTGACTTTATGAATTAGCCATCTGTATATCTTCATATAAGTGAGCTCTTACAGCGTTTGTCCTTTTGTGCCTCTTTCACTCAACATGAAGTCCTCAAGGTTCAACCAAGTTATGGCACGTATCAGAACATCATTCCTTTCCACAGTCGAAAACTTTTCCGTTGTATCTATATACCAGATTTTGTTTATCCATTCATCAGCTGATGGACACTTGTATTGCTTCCACCTTTTGGAAATTGTGAATAATGCCACTATGAACATTGGTGTGCAAATGTCCATTCAAGTCCCTGCTTTCAATTTTTTTTGCATATATACCTAGTAGAGGGCTTGCAAGGCCTATGGTAATTCTATACTTAACTTTCTGAGGAATCAACAAACTTTTTTCTGCAGGGGCTGAAACATTTTATATTCTCACCGACAATGAATGAGTGTTCACCCTCTGCAACACTTATTATTTTCCAGTTTTTTAATGGTAGCAATTCTAGTGAGTGTGAGATAATATCTCATTGTGCTTTTGATTTGCATTTCTCTGATGACTAATAAATTTGAACATCTTTTCATGTGCTTATTAGCCATCTGTATATCTTCTTGGGAGAAATGTCTATTCTTTTTTTTTTTTTTTTTAGGAGGTACCAGGGATTGAACCCGGGACCTTGTACATGGAAGCAGGTGCTCAACTACTGAGCTACACCCACTCCCCAATTCTTTTTCACATTTTAAAATTCAGTTGTTTGTCCTTTTGTTTGTTGAGTTGTTTGTTGAGTTTGCATGTTAAGCCCTTATCAGATATATGGTTTCCAATAATTTTCTCCCATTCTCTAGGTTGTCTTTTTACTTTTTTGATAAAGTTCTTTAATGCACAAAAGTTTTTAATTTTGCTGAGATCTCATTTATCTATTTTTTTCTTTTGTTACTCATGCTTTTGGTGTAAAGTCTAAGAAACCACTAGCTAACACAAAGTCCTAAGGATGATTTCCTATGTTTTTCTTCTAGGAGTTTTAAAGCTTTAGGTCTTTGATCTAAATTTTTTGTATATGGTGTGAGGTAGGGGTCCATCTTCATTCTTTTGCATATACCTATCCAGTTCTCTCAGCACCATTTGTTGAAGAGACTATTCTTTCCACACTAAGTGGACTCGACATCTGTGTCAAAGATCAGTTGGCCAAGTTGTGAGAGAATATTTCTAAACTCCCAATTTGATTCCATTGGTCTATATGTCTGTCCTTCTGTCAATCCCATGTTGTTTGAGTACTGTAGCTTTTTTTTTTTTTTTTTTTTTTAAAGATTTTATTTTTATTTATTCATTCATCCCCCCCTTGCTGCTTGTGCTCGCTGGGTCAGCTAACCACGCCGCGCGGGCAGGCTTGCCTTCACCAGGAGGCCCCGGGAACCGAACCCGGGGCCTCCCATGTGGTAAACGGGAGCCCTACTGATTGAGCCACAGCCGCTTCCCAGTACTGTAGCTTTATAATAAGTTTTAACATCAGGAATACTCCAACTTTACTCTTTTTTCATGATGGTTTTGGTATTCAGGGTTGCTTACCTTTCCATATGAATTGGTATTCCATTTCTGCAAAGAATTTTATTGGAATTTTTATTGGAATATGCTGGATCTGTATATTGCTTTGGGTAGAATAGATATCTTAACCATAGTCTTCCAGTTTATAAACAAAGAATGTCCTTCCATTTATTTATGTCACGTTGAGGATTTCTTTTAGCAAAGTTTTATCGTTTTCCATGAATAAGTCCTTCACATCATTGGTTAAATTTAATTCTAGATATTTCATTCTTTTAGTTGCTATTGCAAATGAAATTTTTTCCCCTTAATTTCCTCTTTGAATGATTTTCATTACTAGAAACACCACTGGGTTTTTTTTTTTTTTTTTGGTTTTTTTTGAGTACCAGGCCAGGGATTGAACTCAGGACCTTGTATGTGGGAAGCCGGCGCTCAACCACTGAGCTACATCGGCTCCCCTGAGTTGGATTTTTCATGTTTGTTTACTGTTTTGCTTTTTGTTTTTAGGAGGTGCTAGAGATTAAACCCAGGACCTCCC
Source organism: Tolypeutes matacus (assembly GCA_026826555.1). Lineage (NCBI taxonomy): Eukaryota > Metazoa > Chordata > Mammalia > Cingulata > Chlamyphoridae > Tolypeutes > Tolypeutes matacus. The sequence goes on from JAKSZT010053798.1 coordinate 847,209, forward strand.
AGGTGGGAAGCAAGCACTCAACCACTCGAGCCACATCGGCTCCCACCACTGATTTTTGCATGCTAAACTTGTATGCCATCTCACTGCTGAATTCATGTATTACCTCTAATAGCTTTGTTGGGGAATTTTCAAGATTTTTTTTTTGTATAGGATCATGTCATCTGCAAATGGGGAGAGTTTTACTTCTTCCTTTCCCATTTAGATGCCTTTTATTTCTTTCTCTTGCCTGATTGCTCTAGCTAGGACTTCCAGTACAATGATGAATAACAGTAGTGACAGTGGGCATCTTTATTTTGTTCCAGATCTTAGGGGAAAGGCTTTCAGTCTTTCACCATTGAGCATGATGCTAGCTATGGGTTTTTCATATATGTCCTTTATCATATTAAGGGTGTTTCCTTCTATTCCTAGTTTCTGAGTGTTTTTATCTGGAAGAGGTACAGAATTGTGTCAAATGTCTTTTTGGCATCAGTTGAGATGATCATGAGGTTTTGTTCCTCCATCTATTAATATGGTATAGTACATTGATTTATTTTCTTATGTTGAACCACCTTACATACCTGGGATAAATCTCTCTAGATCATGGTATAAAGTTCTTTCAATGTGTTGTTGGATTTGGTTTGCTAGTATTTTTTTTTTTATTAGAGAGGTTGGAGGTTTACAGAAAAAAAATCACACATAAAATACAGAGTTCCTATATACAGTCTAGCATTAACACCTAGCGTTAGTGTGGCAGGGTATTTTTATAATTGCACTATTACCTATAGTCCATCATTTACAATAGGGTTCCCTGTTTGTGTTGTTCAGATCTATTTTGTTTTTCAAATTTTTATTCTAGTAACATATATTCAATCACATATTCCCCCTTTTAACCACATTCAAATATATAATTCAGTGGTGTTCATCACTCTCAAAATGCTGTGCCACCATCACCACCATCCATTACCAAACTTTATGAACAACCCAAATAGAAAATCTGTATAATTTAAGCATTAACTCCCCATTCCCAACCCGTACCCCATCCCCTGATAAACTATATTCTAGATTCTGGCTCTATGAGTTTATTTACTGTAATGATTTCATATCAATGAGGTCATACAATATTTGTCTGATTGTGTCTGGCTTATTTCACTCAATTTGACGTCTTCAAGGTTCATCCATGCTATTGCATGTATCAGAACTTAAGTCCTTTATACAGCTGAATAATATTCCATGTATTCTATATAGACCACATCTTATTTATCCAAAGTATGGTCCTCTTCATTGATGGTTTTTGAAGTTTGATCTTGTTCCTTTGGATGGGCCATCGTTTCCTGTTTCTTTGTTTGTCTTGTAATCTTTTCTTGTGCACTGTACCTTTTAATATTTTAAGGGGTTAACTCTGGCAGTTAGTCCCTAGGCTGTCCCTTAAGTTTGTATCTAGCTAATGATATGACAGAGATTTTCTTGAATGCCAGGAGCTCATCAAAGCAATGAAACCATGGCAGCAAGCACCTTCCACTCTCTTTGCAAATTGGCTCTGCTTTAGCTGTTTTTCTCCTTCAGATCTTTGCTCCTATTAAGCAGACCAGCATGAGGCAACTGAGCAGTACAGGGTCCTCTCTGTCTTACATGAGACTGCAGGGAGCTGTGGCCAGGGAGCCGGCTTCTTCTCCTGGGCCTGTGCTTGCTGGAGGCCCCAGGAATTCCCCATTTACAGTCCTGGGGAATTTGAGTGAACACCCCCTCCACTCCCTTTGGAAAAGACCTCCTACCTGTCCAGGGTGCTCTTTGCAGTGACTTAACGCAGATATTCCTTTGCCCCAGGCTGTTTCAACTTAATTGTTTCTCACACTGTTCCGGTTGTCTGTAAGCAGGTTCTCTGCCCTCAGGACAAACTCTGGGAGGGTGAGCCCCAGACAAATTCCCTGGGTCAGTCTCAGACTTTCATCCAATAGATTGGCACTGACATGCATGCACCCCAGTATGCACACAGGGACCACTCTGCTCCCTCTGGAACAGGGCCAGGAACCCACAGTGAGAATCCAGGTGACTCCACCCTGTTTTGTGGAGCGGGTATGGGAGGGGACATCAAGGGCACCAGGAGATTCTTCTCTGGCTTCTGAAGCTTCATTTTCTTAATCAACACTTGCCATTAATGCAGCCCTTTAACTTTTTCATGTTGCCTTGAGGAAGTTTACTGTCTTTAAGATTCCTCTGTCACTTTGTCCCAGGCAGGTTGAAACAATGGCTGCTCTCAGAGTGAGCCCCAAGTGATCTGAAGTAGCTGACCAAAGGTAGAGTTCTGCTATCAGACCCACTCATCGCCAGAGTTTGGAGGACTCTCTTCATATCCCACCTTCAGGCTGCTGCTTTGGCTGGCCCCACCCTATAACCTATGAACTATCAGGTGTGGTCCTGAGCTCACCACTGAAACAAAAGGCACTCCTATCACAGAAAATTCCAGGAGCTTCCCTCCTCATAGACTGAGGACAAAAACCATCCAACTCTTCCATTATACCACAATTATGTTTTAATTTTCATTTGTCTCAAGATAATTTCCTAATTTTCTTTGTAATTTATTCTTTGACCCATTGATTGTTTAACAGTGTGTTATTTAATTTCCAGATATTTGTGAATTTTCTAGTTTTCCTTCCTTTACTGATTTATAGCTTCATTCATTGTGGTCAAAGAAGATCCTCTGTATGACTTCAATCTTTTTAAACTTATTGAGACTTGTTTTGTGACCTAATATTTGGTCTATCCTGGAGAATGATCCATATGCCCTTGAGAAGAATATGTAATCTGCTGCTGTTGAGTGGAGGGTTGTGGATATGTCTGTTAGTTGGGTCTACTAGACATTCTGCCTAGATATTCTCTCCATTAATGAAAGTGAAGTTTTGAAGTCTCCAATTATTATTGTAGAAGTGTCTGTTTCCTTATTCAGTTTTGTCAGTGTTTGCTTTGTGTGTTTTTGGGCTCTCTGATCAGGTGCATATATATTTATAATTGTTATATCTTCTTGATGGAGTGACCTTTTATTAATATATAGTGTCTTTTTTGTCTCTTGTAAGAGCTTTTGACTTAGTCTATTTTGTTCCATTAGTATAGCCACCCCAGCTCTCTTTTTGTTACTATTTGCATGGAATATTTTTTCCTTTCTTTCACTTTCAATCTATGTGTTCTGGGGTCTAAAGTATCTTGGAAGCAGCATATAGTTGGATCATGCTTTTTAATCCATTCTGCCAATCTCTGCCTTTTGATTGGAGAGTTTAATCCATTTACACTCAGAATAATTTCAGATAAGGCAGGACTTAGTTCAGCCATTTTGTATTTTGTTTCTTGTATGTCTTAAACCTTTTTGTCCCTCATTTCCTCCATTGATGATTTCTTTTGTGTATAGTTGATTTTTTGTGGTGAAACAGATTGATCCCTTCACGTTTCCATTTCTGTATATGTATATGAGGCAGGTCAGTACAGGATAATGGAGGACAACATGGCTGCCAGACAACATGGCTGCCAGACCTCACTGGGACCTTGAGTTTAACATTGAGGTCCCAGTTTCTCTTTCCAGGACTTCCCCTTGGCCCTGAATATTCCAAAAAGGCCTCACCATTGGCCCCCGCCATAGGTGGGGTAACCAATAACCGGTGGGACCCATCCCCTTATCATTAGCAAGGGGGCGGAATAATTAACACTTTAAAAGACTATTACATGAAGCAGAGCTTGCTCTCTCTGCCTAGAAGGGCTGCACCAACTCTTGGTGTGTATTTCCATCTTTCTCTCCCATTTCTCAGCAAATTTATTTATTTCCCAAATAAATTCTTTTTACTAGCCTAACTAAACTGGCGAGTTCATAAATTCTTTTTTTTTTTTTTTTTTTAAGATTTATTTATTTTATTTCACTTTTATCCATTTTAACCTCCCCCCCTGCCATTTTTGCTGTTTTGTGTCCATTTGCTGGGCAATTCTCTGTGTGCCTGTTTCCTGCCCTCTCATCTCATCCTTCTCATCTTGTCTTCACTGGGATTCAATCCTGGGAACCTCCAATGTGACAGAGAGGCATCCTACCACCTGCACCACCTTAGTTCCTGGTTTTTCGGCAAATCTCATCTTGGCTCTCCCTTGTGTTACTCTCCTGTTACGTCATCATCTTGCTGCGTGGCCCATTGGGGCCTGGCATGCCCACACGTGGGGCCTGGCAGTGCACCCATGTGTGGGGCCTGGGGGCTTGCCTGCTCGTGGGGACTGATGGCACACCCACATGCCTTCTATATTTTTACTTTTTTTTTATTTTACTGAGAGGTCCCGAGGATTGAACCAAGGTCCCTCCATATGGGAGACGGACACCCAACCATTTGAGCCACATTCACCCCCCATAAATTCTTTTATGCATCATAGCCAAGAACATAGAGGAATCCAATATTTCCCTATCTTCATTTATATATAAATATTTTTTTAAAGATTTACTTTTATTTGTTTATTTTTCCCCACCTCCCTTGTTGTTTGCACTTGTTATGTCTGTCTGTCTTCCTTGTTTCTTTTTAGGAGGCACTGGTAGCTGAACCCAGGACCTCTGATGTGTAAGGGAGGTGTCTAATCACTTGAGCCAACTCCACCTCCTGCTTTGTTGTGTCTCTCATTGTTTTTCCTCACCTCGTCTCTTGTTACATCAACTTGTCACACCAGCTCGCCATGCCTGCCTGTCACGCCAGCTCGCTATCTTCTTTAGGAGGCACCAGGGACCTCTGCTCCCTGCTTTGTTGTGTCTCTCATTATGTTCCCTCTTCTTGTGTCTCTTGTGTCAGCTTGCCGTGCCTGCCCATCATGCCAGCCCTCTATCTTCTTTAGGAGGCACTGGAATCCGAACCAGCGACCTCCCATGTGGTAGGCGGGAGCCCAGGTGCCTGAGCCACATCTGCTTCCCTGTATATATTTTTAATACTTTGTGGTTAACATGGGGTTTGTATCTAACATCTCAAGTCTATAACAAATGAGTGTGAAATGATACCAAGTTAGTTTCATAATATACAGTCTCTGCTCCTGTACCCCTCCATGTTGTCTCTTTATGTTGTTTTTGTCACATATTACTTCATTATATTTTGTGTCCATAACATGATAATATGATTATTTCTTGTTCAATTGTATTCTAAATCTTGTAAGAAATAAAAATACTGACATTTGTGTATTTACCCATGTAGTTATTTAATTTTACTGAAGATATCTATTTCTTTATGTGGCTCCAAGCTACTGTCTACTATACTTTTCCTTCAACATGAAGAGCTCCCTTTAGCATTTCTTGCTAGGCAGGTCTCAAGGTGATGAACTTCCACCTCTTACCTAAGGTTTTGGTGTAGATTGGCTGTGCTTAGTCCAGTTATACTGAACCTATTGAGTAGTCCATTGTTAATAGTTCCAATATTCTCAGGTCTCTCTGAGCCTACATCCTGCACTGGGTGTGTGCAGTAACTTTCAAGAATTCCCCAGTATGTGCACCTTTTTCCTTTCCAGCAAGGGAGTTCCTCTCCTCAGCTCCTCCTCCCAGGGCCCTAGACTGTGCTTGTCATTTTTATACAGTTTTCTTCCCCAGCAGTGGTGTTCGGCTCAGCTCCACTCCCACACTCTGGTCTACCTTTCCACTCCAGCCTTCAGCACTGGGTCCACACTGCCGTTCCATAGCCCAGGTCCCCTTTTCTGTGCAGGTTTTCTGCGCCCAGTAACTCCCACACCCTGATTCATTTTTCCGTGGAGCCACTTGGGGTCAATATGTCATTCAGGTGCACCTGTAATTGGGCCCCAGGAACCTGGGCGGGGAGCACATGCAGACCACTGAGCCACTACTGGGCGTGGGTCGGACCCAAGGACCTGTGCTGTCACCAAAGCACCACTGTGGGTGCAGCGGACCTCAGGGAGCCACACATGTGTGCACGTGGGACACCCACTCACCACCGTGCGTCACACAAACTGCCACAGGGAGCCAAGCGTGAGGGAGGGATAGGAGGGAAGATGAATTCGTCCTGCCACTATCCTACCATTTTTAGGTGTTTTTGCTCCTTACTCAGAATTCAAGTTGTTCTCTAGTCTTGATCATCTTCCAGAGTTTTGAGAAGGCTGATGTTCCTTATTTTATTATTTTATTTTATTTATTTAATTTATTTTTTGCTATTACTTTTTTTTAAAACTTTATTATGTACATTTAATAATTAAAAATATAAACAATTAAAAACTAAAAAGAAAACACAGTTGAATAAAAACAATTAGAGGTACTGGATACCTATACATTTTTTTTTTAATCATACAATATGTTACACAAAATAGTTGGTTTATAGTAACGCATTCATACAGTATTTATCCTTTTGTGTCTGGCTTGCTTCACTCAACATAATGTCCTCCAGGTTCATCCATGTTGTCATATGCTTTATGACTTCATTTCTTCTTACAGCTGCATAATATTCCATCGTGTGAATAGACCACAGTTTGTTTATCCATTCGTCTGTTGATGGACACCTGGGTTGTTTCCAACTTTTGGCAATGGTGAATAATGTGGCTATGAACATCGGTGTGCAGATGTCTGTTCGTGTCACTGCTCTCAGTTCTTCTGGGTATATACCCAGTAGTGGTATTGCTGGGTCACGTGGCAAGTCTATATTCAAATTCTTTAGGAACTGCCAACAGTTCTCCACAGTGGCTGTAACATCCTGCATTCCCACCAACAGTGAAGAAGTGTTCCTATCTCTCCACATCCTCTCCAACACTTGTAGTTCTCTGTCTTTTTAATAGTGGCCATTCTGATAGGTGTGAAATGATATCTCATTGTAGTTTTGATTTGCATTTCCCTAATCATGAGTGATGTTGAGCAATTCTTCATGTGTTTTTTTTTTGCCATTTGTATTTCTTCTTTGGACAAATGTCTAGTCAAGTGTTTTGCCCATTTTTTGATTGAGTCGGTTGTCTTTTTATTGTTGAGTTGTAACATCTCTTTATATATCCTGGATATTAAACCCTTATCAGATATGTGATTTCCAAATAATTTTTCCCATTGAGTTGGCTGCCTTTTCACCTTCTTGACAAAGTCCTGTGAGGTGCAAAAGTGTTTAATTTTGAGGAGGTCCCATTTATCTACTTTTTCTTTTGTTGCACGTGCTTTGGGTATAAGGTCCAAGAAACCACCACCTCCTACAAGGTCTTGAAGATGTTTCCCTACATTTTCTTCTAGTAGTTTTATGGTCCTGGCTTTTATATTTTGATCTTTGATCCACTTTGAGTTGATTCTTGTATAAGGGGTGAGATAGGGGTCCTCTTTCATTCTTTTGCTTATAGATATCTAGTTGTTCCAACACCATTTGTCAAACAGACTGTTTTGTCCCATTAATGTTAACTTGGTAGGTTTGTCAAAAACCAGTTGATTGTATAGGTGAGGGTTTATTTCTGGATTCTCAATTCTATTCCACTGATCGATGTGTCTATCTTTATGCCAGTACCATGCTGTTTTAACCACTGTAGCTTTGTCATATGTTTCAAGGTCAGGCAGTGAAATTCCTCCCACATTGCTCTTCTTCTTTAGAATGCTTTTGGCTATTAGGGTACACTTTCCCTTCCAAATGAATTTGATAATTGCCTTTTCTAATTCTGTAAAGTAAGCTGTTGGGATTTTGATTGTTATTGCATTGAATCTATAAATCAGTTTGGGTAAGACTGACATCTTCATGATATTCTTCCAATCCATGAACATGGAATGTCTTTCCATTCATTTAGGTCTTTTAAAATCTCTTTCAGCATTATTTTGTAGTTTTCTGCATATAGGTCCTGTACTTCTTTGGTTAAATTAATTCCTAGGTATTTGAGTCTTTTTGTTGCTGTTGAAAATAGAATTTCCCCCCTGATTTCCTCCTCAGGTTGTTCAGTACTAGTGTACAAAAACACTACTGATTTTTGCATGTTGATCTTGTATCCTGCCACTTTGCTGAATTTGTTTATTAGGTCAAGTATCTTTGTCATGGATACTTCAGGATTTTCTAAGTACAGGATCATGTCATCCACAAACAGTGAGTTTTACTTCCTCTTTTCCTATTTGCATGCCTTTAATTTTTTTTTTTCTTGTCTAATTGCCCTTGCTAGAACTTCTAGTACAATACTGAATAACAATGGTGACAGTGGGCATCCTTGTCTTTTTCCTGATGTTAGAGGGAAAGCTTTCATCCTTTCTCCATTGAGTATGATGTTGGCTGTGGGTTTTTCATATATGCCTTTTATTATATTGAAGAATTTTCCTTCTATTCCTATCTTTTGAAGTATTTTTATCAAAAAAAGATGCTGGATTTTGTCGAATGCTTTCTCTGCATCTATTGAGATTATCGTGTTTTTTTTTTTCCTTCAATTTGTTAATGTGGTGAATTACATTGATTGATTTCTTTTTTTTTTTTTTTTTTTTTAGATTTTATTTATTTATTCATTTATCCCCCCCTTGCTGCTTGTGCTCGCTGGGTCAGCTAACCACGCCGTGCGGGCGGGCTTGCCTTCACCAGGAGGCCCGGGGAACCGAACCCGGGGCCTCCCATATGGTAAACGGGAGCCCCACTGATTGAGCCACAGCCGCTTCCCATTGATGGATTTCTTATTTTGAACCAGCATGCATACCACAAATAAATCCCACTTGGTCATGATGCATAAGTCTTTTGATATGCTGTTGGATTTGATTTGCAAGTATTTTGTTGAGAATATTTGCATCTATGTTCAATAGAGAGATTGGTCTGTAATTTTCTTTTCTTGTAGTATCTTTTTCTGGCTTTGGTATTAGGGTGATGTTGGCTTCATCCAATGTGTTGAGTAATTTTCCCTCCTCTTCAATCTTTTGGAAGAGTTTAAACAGGATTGGTATTAATTCTTTTCAAAATGCTTGGTAGAATTCACCTGTGAAGCCATCTGGTCCTGGGCTTTTCTTTCCTGGGAGGTTTTTGATGACGGATTCAAACTCCTTAAATGTGATTGGTTTGTTAAGTTTCTGTATTTTTTGTAGCATCAATTTAGGTTGGTTCTGCATTTCTAGGAATTTGTCCATTTCATTTAGGTTATTTAGTTTTTTAGCATATAGCTTCTCATAATATCCTTTTATGATTATTTTTATTTCTGTGGGGTCATTTGTAACTTCCCCCCTTTCATTTCTGATTGCATTTATTTGCATTTCTCTCTTTTTTTCTTTGTTAGTCTAGCTAAGGGCTTGTCAAAATTTTATTGATCTTCTCAAAGAACCAGCTTTTGGTTTTGTTGATTTTCTCTATTTTTTTCTTTGTTCAAATTTTCATTTATTTCTGCCCTAATCTTTATTATTTCTTTCCTTGCTTGCTTTGGGATAGGTTTGCTGTTTTTGTTTGTTTGTTTTGTTTGTAGTTTCTCTACTTGTTCAGTTAAGTGTTTGTGTTTAGCTCTTTCTCTTAAAATATAGGCATTTAGGGCTATAAATTTCCCTCTCGAGACTGCCTTTGCCATATCCCATAGGTTTTGATAAATTGTGTTCTTGTTTTCATTTTTCTCAATATATTTACTGATTTCATTTGCAATTTCTTCTTTGACCCACTGATTATTTAGGAGTGTGTTGTTCAGCTTCCACACATTTGCTAGTTTCCTTTTTTCCTGTCTATTACTGGTTTCCAGTTTCATTCCATTATTATCTGAGAAGGTGCTTTGTATAATTTCAATCTTTTTATATTTATTGAGAGCTGAATTGTGCCCTAACATGTTGCCTATCCTGGAGAAAGATCCATGGGCACTTGAGAAGAATGTATAACCTGCTGAGTTTGGATGCAGTGTTCTGTATATGTCTGTTAGGTCTAACTTGTTTAACATATTGTTCAAGTCCTCTGTTTACTGGTTGATCTTCTGTCTAGTTGTTCTATCTAATGATGTGAGTGAGGTGTTGAAGTCTTCAATGATTATTGTAGAAATGTCTATTTCTCCTTTCAGTTTTGCAAGAGTTTGTCTCATGTATTTTGGGGCACTCTGGTTAGGTACATAGATATTTATGACTGTTATATCTTCCTGGTGGATTGTCCCTTTTTATTAATATATAATGTTTATATCTCGTATAACTTTTTTGCATTTAAAGTGTGTTTTGTCTGATATTAGTATTGTTACCCCTGCTCTTTTCTGTTTACTATTCAGTCACTTTCAGCTGTTTTGTATCCCTGGGTCTGAGGTGAGTTTCTTGTAAGCAGCATATAGGATGGCTGATGTTTTTTTTTTTTAAGATTTTATTTATTTATTCATTTATCCCCCCCTTGCTGCTTGTGCTCGCTGGGTCAGCCAACCACGCCGTGCGGGCAGGCCTGCCCTCACCAGGAGGCCCCGGGAACCGAACCCGGGGCCTCCCATATGGTAAATGGGAGCCCCACTGATTGAGCCACAGCCGCTTCCCGCTGATGTTTTTTTTATCCATTTTGTCAGCATGTATCTTTTGCTTGGGGAATTTAATCCATTCACATTCAATGATATTACTGAAAATGCACTATTTATTTCCTCCATTGTATTCTTTGGTTTTCATATGTCATCTTATTTTTGTCTCTCTTTTTACTCTCTTGGTTATCCTTTCTGCTTTTCTTTCTTCTATACTCTCCTCCAAGCCTCTCTCTCCTGTCTTCTTTCAGGTTCTAAGGCTTCCTTTAATATTTCCTGCAAAGGTGGATTCTTTATTGAAAACTCTCTTAGTTTCTGTTTGTTTGTGAATATTTTATACTCACCTTCATATTTGAAGGACAGTTTTGCTGGATAAAGAATTCTTAGCTGGCAGTTTTTCTCTTTCAGTTTCCTAATTGTATCATACCACTGTCTTCTCGCCTCCATGGTTTCTGAAGAGAAATCTGTGCTAAGTCTTCCTGGACATCCCTTGTATGTGATGGTTTGTTTCTCTCTTGCTGCTATGAAAATTTTCTCTTTATCTTTGACATTTGACATTCTGAGTAGTCTGTGCCTTAGAGTAGATCTATTAGGATTTATTCTGATTGGGGTATGGTGTGCTTCTTGGCCACGTGAGTTCATTTATTTCGTGAGAGTTGGGAAATTTTCAGCTATCATTTCCTCAAATACTCTTTCCTCCCCCTTTCCCTTCTCTTTTCCTTCTAGAACTCCCATGACACGTATGTTGTTGTGTTTTGTGTTGTCATTCAACTCTCTGAGCCCCTGATTAATTTTTTCCATTCTTTTCTCTCTCTGTTCTTTTCTCTCTTCAATTTTAGCTGTTCTGTCTTCAGTATCGCTTATTCTTTCTTCTATCATTTCGAGTCTGCTGTTGTATGCCTCAAATGTGTTTTTGATATCACCTATTGTGTCTTTCATTTCCATGAGCTGTATTACTTTTCTGTTCAGGATTTAAAATTCTTCTTTGCACTTGCTCAATGTCTCCTTGATGTCATTTATCTCTTTAACCATATTGTCTTTCAACTCATTAATATGATTTTGGAAATCTGTGTGTATCTCACTGATTAGTTCTCTCAAATTCTATATCTCTTCTGGGTCTTTGATATATTCCTTTTCTTGGGCCGTGTCTTCTATTTTTTTTAGTATAATTTTTTGCTGATATCTTGGCATCTGATTAAGATGTAGTTTACTCAGATGCTCAGTCTCTTTCTCTTTTGTAGGGATTTAGTGGTAGGGGGCTGTGGTTTACCACTGCTCTTTGATTTTTGGCTTGACCTGGATTGTTAGGATTGTCCTGCTTTTTCTCAAAACTGGGCATGGACCCAGTAATTGGTTTAGAGTCACTTCCTAGGACCTTGGGGAGGGAGGCTATAGAAGCTGGAAAAACCCTCTCCTACTTATGTTTAATTTTCTAGCATGCACTTCCTTGGTGTGCCAGCAGATGGCGCTCTTTGGCAGCTCTCAGGTCAACGCCTGGTTGGAGCGTATTTGTTGCAGCACAGATGGGATCAATGTGATAGAGCTTCCTGTCTGGAGGCTATGAGCCTTGTAATTCAAAACTTTCTCTGAGACAGTTCTCCAGCCTTCTCTGGCAGCCCCCTCCTTTTGTCACTCCCCTCTGAGTCCTCAACAATCAGTCCCTGTTAGTAGAGGAGGAGGTTGGGAGGGTTGCATATCTCTAGCCCCTTGCAGGCTCCAAGGCAAACAATGGCACAGCTGCACCCAGCTTGGAAGGTCTCCTGGGACACAGTGGATCAAATTTGTGAGTCAAAAGCTGAGTAAGCCTTAGGCTATGTCCCTCTCTCTTCCCTTTCCTGGGGTGTCCTCAACAATTAGTCCCAGCTAGAAGAGAGGGAGATTTCTCCAGTCCTTTGCTGGCTCTCAGGGCAAACCTCTATGAGGTCCCACCTGCCCTGGAAGGGCTCTTGGGACACAGCAGACCAAATTTGTGGGTCAGAAGCTGAGTCATCCTTGGGCTGTGTCCCTCTCTCTCCCCTTTCCTGGTGTGGTAGATCCCTGGAGCCCCCTTTGTCTGTAGTCACAGGCCCAGAAGTTTCTTTAGTGTGGGAGATGGTGCCGGCAGCAGCAGCCGCTGATTTCAACTCACCGTTCTTTCATTGCAATTTCCCTCCTTTGTTCCTCTCTCCTCTTGACGGTGTCCAGCCTTCGCCTGGTGTCCTAAATCCTAGAAGATCTTTTTCTGACCTGTTTCAGCCTGTCCTCTAGCTCTGCTATTTCTAAAGGAGAACAATTACCAGCATGTCTTATACCACCATCTTGATCAGAATAATGAATCTTCTAATTTTGAAAAATATATATTTTTAAAAGTCAAGGTCTTGGAAGCAGATGTGGCTCAAGCAGTTAGGCGCCTGTCTCCCACATGGGAGGTCCCGGGTTTGAATCTCAGTGCATCCTAAAGAGAAAGCGAGCAGACAATGATATACATACAATAAACAATGAGCAAACAGGTAAGGGAGCCATGGGGTGGGGGGGAGGGAGGAAATCAAGGTCTTAAGCAATATAGGGATATTCCTACTTGCTTCTAGATTCCTGCTCCTATGTTTCTGATTCCAGTGTTTGAAATCTTTGTGAGTCTGTTTCTATTGTCTTTTGTTTTGCTGTTTCTCGTACATAGTGATGATTATTATATTATATATCCAGAGAAGAACTGCATTTGCTTCTACCAAGCACCTGGGCATATTACCAGTCCAAGATTACCTCAACTAAGTTCAGAGCTTGTACCAGGCCACCGCATTTCCCGTTAATTTGGATCTGAGATCTGATAATTTTTAGTATCTTAATATCTTTTCAATTATTTGAAGAAGATTTAATACTTTTTAGTGAGAGGGTTCATCACTTAGCTATTGCCAAAATAATATTATACAACAAGCCACCTCAAAACTCAATGTCTAAAAACAACAATCATTTTTTTCTTGCTTCAGGGTCTGTGTGTTGGCTGAGGATTGACCAAACTGGGCTGGGCTTTCTTCCAAACTGCAGCTGGGATCAGGTCTGCTCCACTGGTCTCTTATAGAGCAAACTACCATGAACATTCATGTACAAGTTTGTGTGTGGACATATGCTGTCATTTTTCTTGGGTAAGTACCTAGGAGTGAAATGGTTGGATCATATAATAGTTGTATGCTTAACTTTTTAAGAAACTGCTGTTTTCCAAAGCAATTGAAATATTTTACATTTCTACCAGTATTGTCTGAGAGTTCCAGTTGCTCCCACATCCTTACCAACAGTTGGTGTTGTCACTACTTTTTAAAAAGATTTTATTTTTATTTATTTATTTATCTCCCCACCCCCAGTTGCTTGTCTTGCTGTCTGCTCTCTGTGTCCATTTGCCACACATTCTTCTATATCTGCTTGTCTTCTCTTTAGGAGGGACTAGGAACCGATTCTGGGACCTTCTGATGTGGGAGAGAGGCACTCAATCACTTGAGCCACCTTAGCTCCCTGGTTTGTTGCATCTCTCATTGTCTTTCCTCTGTGTCTCTTTTTTGTTGTATCATCTTGTTGCGCCAGCTCATCATGCGAGCTAGCTCACCTTCACCAGGAGGCCCTGGGAACCGAACCAAGGACCCTCTATATGGTAGGCAGGAGCGCAATCACTTGAGCCACTTCTGCTTCCCTTGTCACTATTTTTTATTTTACCTTTTCTGGTAGGTGTGAAATGTCATTTCATTGGGCTCTTATTTTGAATTTCTCTAATGGCTACAAGTGTTGCATATTTTTTCATGTGTTTATTTTCCATCTGTACATCCTCTTTAGGTAAACCTATCTTAATATCCTTTGACCATTTTCTAATTGGATTGTTTCTTTTTTTTATTGTTGAGCTTTGAGAGTTCTTTATATATTCTACATATTCTAGATAGGAATCCTTTGTCAGATATATGGATTGCAAATATTTTCTGCCAGTCAATAGTTTGTCTTTTCATCCTCTTACCAAAGGAAAAATTTAATTTTGATGAAATCCAGTTTATTGATTTTTTTCTTTTATGAATCATGCTTTTGGTGTAATTTTGAGAACTCTTCATCATATCCTTTTTTCTGCAAAGATTTTTCTCCTGTTTTCTTTTCTTATAAAAGTTTTATAGTTTTACATTTTACATCTAAATCTATGATCCATCTTGAGTTAATTTTTGTAAAAAGTGTGAAGTTTAGGTCAAGGTTCAATTTTTTTGTTGTTTATGGATCTCCAATTGCCCAGTACCATTTGTTGAAAAGAGAACAAATTCCTTTCTTAAGTTGCTTTTGCACCCTTGTTAAAAATCAGTTGGCCATACTCCTGTGAGTATAGGTTCTTCTGGGTTCTCTACTCTGTTCCATTGATATATGTGTTTACCCCGCATCAATACCACATAGTCTTGTTACTATAGCTATATAACAAATGTTAAAATAGCTAGAATTATTCCTCCCACTTTGTTCTTTTTCAAAATCTGTCTAGCTATTCTAACCCTTTGCCATTTCATTTAAATTTTGCAATAAGTTTACCAATATTTACAAATAACCTTGGTAGGATTTCGATTAGAATTATGTTAAACATATATATCATTTTAGGGAGAGTTGATATCTTAATGCCATCTGAATTGAATGTTCCAATCGATGGAAACAGTATTTCTCTCCATTTATTTAGATCTTTGATTTCTTCCATTAGCATTTTGTCATTTTCAGCATATAAACTCTGTATGTATTTCATCAGATTTATACCTAAGTATTTCATATTGAGTGATTGGAAATAGTAATGTATTTTTTTTTTTTTTTTTACCAGGAGGTACCGGGGATCGAACCCCAGTCTCTCCATATGGTAGACGGACGCCGAACCTTTTGAGCCACATCCGTTTCCCTAGTATTATATTTTTAATTTTGGTTTACACATGTTTATCACTAGTATATAGAATTACACTTAATTTTTTTTCTTTATGATGGAAAAGATTTGGTAATGGATGGTGGTGATGGCAGAACAATATTGTGAACATAATTACCAGTCCTGAATTATATGCTTGAATGTGGTTAAGCGGGAATTTTTAGGTTATATATATGTTACTAGAATGAAAACTAAAAAACAAATCCATGGAACTGCATAACGGAAACAGTGAACCCTGAGCTAAGCCATCGAATATATTTACTAGTGTAATTATAAAAACGTGTTTCATCAATTGTAATAATTGCGCTATACCAATGTAAGGTGTTAATAATAGGGTGGTACATGAGAACCCTGTATTGTATGCATGCTTTTTGGGCAAAACCACAACTTCCCCAACAAATAAAAAAATTACTGAGGGGTCTTGAAGAGCTTTAGAGTGCCAGGCAAAGGGGGACAACAGCTAACATTTATGGTGTCCACTTTGTGTGAGACACAGATCCATGTACATCAAGCATGTTCACTCATTCAAGTCTCACAACAACCCTGGAACGTTGGTAAATTAGCTCCTCTCTTCACTGAGTATTGAAGGAAGAATCTGGACAAATAAACTTTTTAGTTAAATGCTTGCTCCACTGAGTTGCACTCATAGTCATTTAGGACTAAATCCTCTTTTCAAATTGTCTTCTGAGAAATAAAATCTAGTAAGCCCCACATGCAGGCACCAATAACCTAAGCTTGTTTCTAATTTCTGTAAATTCCTGCCTTGCCCAGAAAACCACATTAAATACAGCTGATCAGTTATCACCAGCTGACTTCCTCATTCCTAAGCAACCTCCTGCTCCCCACTTTAAGACCCCCCCTAAGTAAAATGGGAACTTAATGTCAGCCAATCAGAACATTTCCTCCACATTTGCCTTCCACATTTGCTTCCACATTTGCCCTATGTGAACTTCCCCTTTCTCCCCCCGCCTTGGCGGAGGTACTGTCTAGTTTCTGAAGGGGATGCTGCCCAATTCATGAATCACTCAATATAGCTGTGAAATCCTAAACTGTGAGAAGTTTTTTCTTTTATCAGTTTTGATGACAAGAACAGGATCTGAAGGCAACTGCCGATGGCTCTGCTGACAATGAAAAAGATAGGCAAAGGAGTCGTTAAACTTTTTTAAAAAATAATTTTTAAAAATTAAAAAAAAATTTTTTTTTAAGATACTTAGATTACACAAATGTTAAACAAGAAATATAGGGATCCCCATATGCCCCGCTCCCTACACCTCCCACACCTTCCCACATAAACACCCTTCATTAGTGTGGCACATTCATTGCAATTGATAAACACATCCTGGGGCTTTGCCACTGAGCATGGACCATAGTTCACATTGTAGTCTACCCTCTCTCCCACACAGTTCTGCATGTTATGTGACAATATAAAATGGCCTATATCTGTCATTGCAATGTCACTCGGGACGATTCCCAAGTCCCGAAAAAGCCCCTGGATTACAACTGCTTTTCCCTCTCCCTACCCCCAGAGCCTCCAGTGATCCTCACCATCTCCAAGGGTCATGGGTAAGAGCCTCTTGGAGTCAAGCTCCCCTCTCTTTGTGTTCTAGCTCTCTGATCTCAATAGGTTTTAGTCCAAAGCATAGCGGGTAAATCTTATTTATGAGAAAGTTTAAATTTTGAGTCAAATCCCAAGCCTTTGTTTCAATCTATAGTTTCTTCTTTGCTACTGTTGATTTCTTTGTCCCCTCTGACTCAACATACCTGTGAAGTCACATCTTTACCACCATCCGCAGAGGCACTGGCTATTGGTGAGATTCTCCTCCAGTCCATATTTTTCCTGGTGGGTCTCTCTCTCTTTATGGGGCTCTCTATTGAGTGTTTTCAGCCCTAGATAGGATTTCACTTAATTTGTCCATGTTATTCTCGTATCCAGTGACTCTAATAGACTTATCAGTTCCAGGAAGTTTGGGGTTTGTTTTATGTTTGTTTGTTTGTTTTGGTTTTTTTGTAGGTTACTTCAGATTTTCTACATAGACCAGATGTCATTTGCAAATAGAAACAGTTTTCTTGCTTACTTTTGTATCTATATGATTTTATTTTACTTATTCTTTTTGGAGAGGGACATTTAAAGCGTTTTGTTTTCATTTTAAAAACTACTGAAGTATTTCATTCATACATGAACATACATAAACAATGTGTTTAGTAAACACTGTGAACTTACAAAACAAACATGCATAACATCATACAGGGCTCCCACACATCACCCCACCACAAATACTTTGCATTGTTGTGAAACATTTGTTAACAAATTATGAAAGAGCATCGTCAAAGTATTACTACTAACTGTAGTCTGTATCTTACTCCCCTATACTTTTTTTTTAAGGATTTATTTATTTATTTACTTTTATCCATTCCCCACCACCACCCATTTTTGCTGTTTTTGAGTCGATTTGCTGGGCAACTCTTTGTGTCCGTTTCCTGCCCTCTCTTCTTAACCTTCTCCTCCTGTCTTCACTGGGATTTGATCCTGGGAAACTCTGATGTGGGAGAGAGGCGTCCTACCGCCTGCACCACCTTAGTTCCCGGTTTTTTGGCACATCTTGTCTTGGCTCTCCCTTGTGTCACTCTCCTGTTACGTCATCATCTTGCTGCATGACTCGGCAGGGCCTGACGGCGCATTTGCGCACGGGCCTTCACAGCACACCCACGCGCAGGGCCTGGGGGGCTCACCCACTTGCAGGGCCTGGCGGTGCACCCACGCATGGTGCCTGGTAGCCTGCACACCTTCTATATTTTTCTTTTTTTTTTTTAACTGGGAGGTCCTGGGGATCGAACCCAGGTCCCTCCATATGGGAGATGGACACCCAACCATTTGAGCCACATCTGCCCCCCTGCTAGATCTCTTAAGGTTGACCAAAGATACCTAGAGTTACAGTCTTTCCCATACAGGATGGTCATATAATAAATCAGGCTTAGTTTATCACCAGCATTCTAAAAACCAGACCTAGGGAGAAAAACTAGGTCTGGAGACACATGCATGGTTTCTAATATAGCAAATGTTTAGCTTACCATGATCATCACAAAATCAGGACAGCGAGAATACTCACAGCTATATGATTTTATTTCCTTTTCTTGCCTTAGTGAGCTAGCTAGGACTTTCAGCACTATGTTGAATAGACCGATGAAAGTAGAAATCTTTGCTTTTGGTTTGTATCATAGGGAATAAACATTCAGTCTTTCACCACGAAGTATGATGTTACCTCTAGGTTTTTTGTAAATGTTTTTTATCAAGTTGAGGAAGTTCCCTCTATTCTTAGTTTTCTCTGAGTTTTTATCATGAGTTTTGCCAAATGCTTTTGTTTATCAAGTGATATGATCATGTGACTTTTCAAATATTGAGCCAACCTTGCATTCCTGGAATACACCTCAATTGGTCATGGTGATGTGATTTTTTTTTTGAGGTACCAGGGCCAGGGATTGAATCTGGGACCTCATAGGTGTGAAGCCGGCACTCAACCACTGAGTCACATCAGCTCCCCTGAGTTATTTTATTTGTTTGATTGCTTGTTGTTTTTCTTTCTTTCTTTTTTAAGGAGGCACCAGGAACACATCCCATGTGGGAAGAAGGCACTCAACTGCTTGAGTCATATCTGCTTCCCCAATTTTTTTTTTAGGAGGTGCCAGGTATTGAACCCAGGACCTCATACATGGGAAGCAAGCACTCATCCAACTGAGCTACAACCACTACCCTAATTTGTTTCATATATTGCTCAATTCCATTGCTAATGTGTTGAGATTTTTTTCATCTGTATTCATGAGAGGTTATTGGTCTATAGTTTTATTTTTTGTGTACAGTTGTCATCTGGTTTTGGTATCAGAGTAATATTGACCTCATAAATGAATTGAGAAGTCATTTCTCCTGAATTATTTTCTGGAAGAGATTGTATAGAATTGATTCTTCTTTAAATATTTGGTATAATTTCCTACTAAAAACATCTGGTTCTTTTTTGGGAGTTTTAAAATTATAAATTAAATTTCTTTAATAGATATAGGGCTATTCAAATTGTTAATTTCATATTGGATGAGTTTTGAGGAATTGGCCCATCTCATTTATTTTATTTTATTTTGGCCCATTTCATTTAGGTTGTCAAATTTATATGTGTAAAATTGTCCTTATTATCTTTTTTTTTTTTTTTTTTAAAGATTTTATTTATTTATTCATTTATCCCCCCCTTGCTGCTTGTGCTCGCTGGGTCAGCTAACCACGCCGTGCGGGCGGGCTTGCCTTCACCAGGAGGCCCCGGGAACTGAACCCGGGGCCTCCCATATGGTAAACGGGAGCCCTACTGATTAAGCCACAGCTGCTTCCCGCTTATTATCTTTTGATGTCTGCATGATCTGGAGTAATAGACCCTGTTTCATTCCTGATATTTGTAATTTGTGTCTTCCCTTTTCCTTTGTCAGTCTTGCTAGAGGTTTGCCAATATCACTGTACTTTTCAAAAAAAGCAGCTTTTTATTTAATTGATTTTCTCTCTGTTTTCAATTTCATGGATTTATACTTATCATTTTATTTACTTCCTTTGGCATCTTTGGTTTATTTTACTATTCTTTTTCTAGGTTTTTGAGGTGATAAATTAGATTATTTACTTTAGACTTTTCACTTTTCTAATGTAATCATTCAGTGCTATAAATTTTCTTGTTGGCACTGCTTTAACTACATCCAACAAATTTCAGTATGTCATACTTTCATCTTCATTCAGCTCAATGTAATTTTTTATTTACCTTGAGAGCTCCTCTTTGACCTATAGATTATTTACCAATTTATTGTTTAGTTTCCAAGTGTTTGGAGATTTTTCTGTTATCTTTCTGTTATTCATTTCTAGTTTGAGTCCACTGTAGTCAGATAACACCCGTTCTGTGGTTTTAATTCTTTTAAATATGTAAAGATTTGTTTTATGACCCATGATAGAGTCCATTTTGATAATTGTTCCACAAACACTTGAAAAGAATGTATATTCTGTTGTTTTTGGATGAAGGAATATATATATGATATTGTGAAATTGTTAAGTCTTTCTATAACCTTGCTCATTTTGTCTCTAGTTCAATTTTTGAGAGAGAAGTTGTGGCAGTTTGAGCTTATTTTATGAATCCAAAAAGAGCAACATTATGTTTGTAAACTAATCTATTCTTCTGGGTGTGAAATCCTTTGATTGCATTAAATTCAGTTGAAGGACCTTTGATTGAATACTTGATAGGATTGCTTTGGGGCTTTTGATTCAACTAAATCAGTGAGGTGTGATTCAGGTTGTCCCTGCTCCCTTGCTGGGTCTGATATAAATGGACTCAGATGGACAGAAGACAGAGGGGGAAAAGGGAACTGCCATGTGAGAGAAAAGACTCCAGCTTTGCCCACAGCTGAGCTGCAAGAACAGAAGCCCTAAGAGACAATCCCTATGCCAGGAGAGAGAGGACTGCTGGATCGCTTAAGCACGAAGCTCCAAGAGAATGGGCCCACATAGCAACTCAAGAGGAGATGGTGAACCTGAAGGGGAAGGCTAAAACCTCAGCAGAGATCGGCAGCCATCTGCGTCACCACGTGGCAACACGCCAGGATCAACAGTAGCTGACCATCTCTGATGGTGCTTCAGTTTGGACTTTTCATGTAAACTCTTACCCTATATAAATCCCCTTTATGAAAACCAACAGATTTCTGGTACTTTGTATGGGCACCCCTTTGGCAAATAAAACAGGGGTGTTTAAGTCTCCAACTACAATTGCAGACTTGTCAATTTCTCCTCAGTTCTACCCATTTTGCAGCTCTATTGTTTGATGCATAGACATTTAGGACTGCTATGTTTCTTCTTGGTAGATTGACACTTCTTTTATATGTAATGCCCCTTTCTATCTCTTCTGATGTTCTTGGCTCTGAAATCTACTTTAGCTGAAATTAATATACACACTACTACTTTCTCTTGATTCATGTTGGCTTGGTTTATATTTTTCTATCTTATTACTTCTAACCTACTTAAATTGTTATATTTGAACTGAAATTCTTGTAGGCAGCATATAATAGGAACCTGTTTTTTATCCACTCTGCCCTTTTCTCATTTTTCATTTGTATATTTAGACTATTTACATTTAATGTAATTATTGATATGCTAGGGCTTCGGTCTGCCCTTTCTTTCTGTTTCTTCTATTATTCATTTCTTTGTTTTCTTTTTCTTGCCTTCTTGTGGGTTATTTGTACATTTGTAGAATTCCATTTTATTTTATAAATAATTCTTTTGAGTGTATCTCTTTGTACAGACGTGGTTGCTGTAGGTATTATGCATATATAACTTATCACAGTCTGCTGGTGTCAACATTTTACTAGTTCAAGTGAAGTATAGAAACTTTACTATTCTTTTTTCCCATTTTTAAAAAATTACAGAAGTTGTGAGCTTACAAAACAATCATGCATAATGTGCAGAATTCCCATACATCACCACTCCACCAACACCTTACCTTGTGGAGCATTTGTTGCAGATTATGAAAGAACATGATCAGGCTATTAGCACTAACTATGGTCTATAGCATACACTTGGTATATTTTTTCCATACACTCCCTGTTATTAACACCATGTATTAGTATTATACATTTGTTATAGCTCATGACAGAAAACTCTCATATTTGTACTGTTTTTTTTTGTTTTTGTTTTTGTTTTTAAAGATTTTATTTATTTATTCATTTATCCCCCCCTTGCTGCTTGTGCTCGCTGGGTCAGCTAACCACACCGTGCGGGCGGGCTTGCCTTCACCAGGAGGCCCCGGGAACCGAACCTGGGGCCTCCCATATGGTAAACGGGAGCCCTACTGATTGAGCCACAGCCGCTTCCCTATTTGTACTGTTAACCACAGTATATCTTCTACCACATGGCTCACCGTGTTATACAGTCCCAAGTCTTGTACAATTTATCCAAAATAAACACTCAGTGCCTCTAGCTTTCATCATAGAGTTGTGCAATCATTGCCCCAGCAAACCTTTGAATGTTTTCCTTAGTCCAAAAGAAAAAATCCCATACCCCTTTATTATTGACACAGTGTTGATATACTATCTTCTTTGACATTGAGGCAAGAATATTATAATATTGCTGTCAACTATAGTCCATAAATTATACCTAATTTTTTTTTTTTTTTTTAAAGATTTTATTTATTTATTCATTTATCCCCCCCTTGCTGCTTATGCTCGCTGGGTCAGCTAACCACGCCGTGCGGGCGGGCTTGCCTTCACCAGGAGGCCCCGGGAACCGAACCCGGGGCCTCCCATATGGTAAACGGGAGCCCTACTGATTGAGCCACAGCCGCTTCCCTATACCTAATTTTTAAAAGCAGTTTTATTGAAATATATTCACATGCCATACGATCTATCCAAAGTGTATAATCAATGGCCTTTAGTATAATCATAGTGCTGTGCATTCATCACCACAAAAATTTTAGAACAATTTCATTACTCCAAAAAGAAAAACTCCACACTCCTCAGCAGTCACCTCTCAATCCCTCTAACATTCCCCAGCCCTACATAACTAATCTAATGTCATCTTTGTAAATTGATTTATATTTACATTTTATTTAAATGGAATCATAATATGCAGTACTGTATCAGTCAGGGTTCTCTAGGGAGACAGAATCAAAAGGAGATATGTCAATAATATAAGATTTTATAAGAGTCTCTCACGTGACTGTGGGGAGGCAGGCTGCAAACCAGGGGCTCCAATGAAAGTCCAATGAAGGTCCTTGATGAGTTTCTGGGAGACATTGACTGTCCAAAGACAAGCTGGGAAATTCTCTCTGAATGCTGAAACCACTTCCCCTTTAAGGCAGTCAATTGATTGGATAAAGTGTCTCTCATTGATGACGGCAATCTCCCTGATTGATACAGATGTAATCAGCCATCCATGCAGTAAACTCACTGGTGAGTGAAGGCCATAAATGCTCTTGTATTACAATGAGCCCAGTGCTTGCTGGACCAAACACCTGGGCACAATTACCTGGCTGAGTTGACACATTAGCTTAACCATCACAAGTACTTTGTCTGGTTTCTTTCACTTAGCATAATGTTCTTTTTTTTTTTTTTGTCTGATATTAACACCTCCTAACATTATCATGTTTGTTCAGTTTCAAAGAAAAACAGTCTTATATAAGTAATATTGCCCATCATATTTCACATGAGGTTTCACTATGCTATACAGTGCCGTGTTACATTTTTTTAAGCTTTCTTTTTAGTAATATACATGACCTTAGACTTTCCTTTTCAACCACTTAATAACACTGCTAGTTACAAACACTATCATGTGCTTTCACCTTTTCTATTCATTTCCAAAGATGAACAAGCAATCTTTTTACCAATTCTGCACAGATTAACCCTCAGCTTTCCATTCTCAATTCTTATTCTATTTTCAGGTGACCCATATTCTAGTTATTAACTCCATGAGATTACACAAGAGATATAGTTCTTAGTAACGCATTCATACAGTATTTGTCCTTTTGTGTCTGGCTTGCTTCACTCAACATAATGTCCTCTAGGTTCATCCATGTTGTCATATGCTTCATGACTTTGTTTCTTCTTACCAATATATAATATTCCATTGTGTGTATACATCACAGTTTGTTTATCCATTCAGCTGTTGATGGACACCGGGCTGTCTCCATCTTTTGGTAATTATGAATAATGCTGCTATGAACATCGGTGTGCAGATGTCTGTTTGTGTCGCTGCTCTCAGTTCTTCTGGGTATATACCTAGTAGTGGTATTGCAGGGTCACGTGGCAAGTCTATATTCACCTTCCTTAGGAACTGCCAAACAGTCCTCCACAGTGGCTGGACCATTCTGCATTCCCACCAACAGTGAAGAAGTGTTCATTTCTCCCCACGTCCTCTCCAACACTTGTAGTTCTCTGTCTTTTTAATAGTATCCATTCTAATAGGTGTGAAACAAAATCTAATTGTAGCTTTCATATGCATTTCCCTAATTGCTAATGATGTTGAACATTTTTTCATGTGTTTTTTCGCCATTTGTATTTCTTCTTTGGACAATATCTATTCAAGCCTTTTGCCCATTTTTAAATCTGGTTGTCTTTTTATTGTTGAGTTATAGCATTTCTTTATATATCATGGATATTAAGCCCTTATTGGATATGTGATTTCCGAATATTTTCCATTGAGTTGGCTGCTTTTTAACCTTTTGACAAAGTCCTGTGAAGTACAAAAGAGTTTAATTTTTTAAAATTAATTCTTTTTATTTTTAAAGAAGATTTAGATTACATAACTGTTACATCAAGAAGTTAGGAGATTCCCATATACCTCACAGCCTCCCCCTCCCATACTTTCCCACATCAACAACCTCTTACATTAGTGTGGTACATTTGTTACAATTGATTCAACACATATTGAAGCACTGCTACTAACCATGGATTACAGTTTACATTATACTTTACACTCTCCCCCTCAATTTTGTAGGTTATGACAAAGTATACAATGGCCTGGATCCATCAAAAAGTGTTTTAATTTTGAGGAGATCCCACTTATATATTTTTTCTTTTGTTGCACATGCTTTGGGAGTAAGGTCCAGGAAACCACCACCTACCACAAGATCTTGAAGATATTTCTCTGTATTTTCTACCAGTAGTTTTATGGACCTAATCGATTTAGGTATTTGATTGAGTTTGAATTGATTCTTGTATAGGGAGTAAGATAGGAGTTCTCTTTTATTCTTTTGTTTATGAATATCCAGTTCTCCTAGCACCATTTGGTGAAGAGACTGTTTTGTCCCATTAACATGGACTTGGTAGGTTTGTCAAAAATCAGTTGGGGGGTCGGATGTGGCTCAACTGGTTGGGCATCTGTCTCCCATATGGAGGGACCCGGGTTCGGTCCCCGGGACCTCCTGGTAAAAAAAAAAAAAAAAAAAAAAATCAGTTGGTCGTAGAGGTGAGGGTTTATTTCTGGACTCTTAATTCTATTCCACTGATCAACGTGTCTGTCTTTATGCCAATATCATGCTGTTTTGACCACTGTAGCTTTGTAATATGTTTCAAGGTCAGGCAGTGAAATTCCTCCCATTCACTCTTCTTTTTAGAATGCTTTTGGTTATTCAGGTGCACTTTCCCTTCCAAATGAATTTGGTAATTGCCTTTTATATTTCCATAAATTAGGTTGTTAGATTTTTTATTAGTATTGCATTGAATGTATAAATCAGTTTGGGTAGGATTGATATCTTTACAATATTTAGTCTTTGAATCCATGAACATGGAATGTCTTTCCATTTGTTTAGGTCTTTATTGATTTCTTTTAGCATTTTTTTTTTTGTAGTTTTCTAAATATACGTACTGTACTTCTTTGGTTAAATTGCTTCCTAGGTGTTTGAGTCTTTTTGTTGCTATTGTAAGTGGAGTTTTTTTAACCTGATTTCCTCATCAGATTATTCAATATTACTGTACAGTAACATTACTGATTTTTGCTTGTTGATCTTGTATACTGCCACTTTACTTAATTCATTAATTAGCTCAAGTAGCTTTGTGGTAGATTTTTCAGGATTTTTTAAATATAGTATCATGTCATCTGTGAAAGTGAGAGTTTTACTTACTCTTTTCCTATTTGGATGACTTTTATTTTTTTTCTTGTCTAATTGCTCAAGCTAGAACTTCTAGCAAGATGTTGAATAACAGTGGTGACAGTGGGCATCCTTGTCTTGTTCCTAATCTTAGAGAGAAAGCTTTCAGTCTTTACCCATTGAGTATGATTTTAGCTGTGGGCTTTTCATATATGCCCTTTATCATATTGAGGAATTTTCCTTCTATTCCTATCTTTTGAAGTGTTTTTATCAAGAAAGGATACTGGATTTTGTCAAATGCCTTTTCTGCATTGATCAAGATGATTGTGTGGTTTTCGCCCTTCAATTTGTAAATGTGGTGTATTACATATATTTTATTTTCTTAAGTTGGACCATGCTTGCATACCAGGAATTAATCCCACTTGGTCATGGTGTATAATTCTTTTGATATGCTGTTCAATTCTATTTGCAAGTATTTTGTTGAGAATTTTTGCATCTATGTTCATTAGAGAGATTGGTCTGTAATTTTCTTTTCTTGTATAGTCTTTATGTGGCTTTGGTATTAGGGTAATATTGGCTTCATAAAATGTTTTGGGTAATTTTCCCTCTTCAATTTTTTGGAAGAGTTTAAACAGAATTTATATTAATTCTTCTCAAAATGCTTGGTAGAATTCACCTGGGAATCCATCTGGTCCTAGACTTTGCTTTGTTCACAGATTTTTAAATGACTGATTCAATATCTTTAAAGGTGATTGGTTTGTTAAGTTTTTGTATTTCTTGTAGTGTCAGTGTAAGCTGTTTATGCATTTCTAGGAATTTGTCCATTTCAAAACTAGGTTATCTAGTTTGTTGGCATACAGTTTCTCATAATATCCTCTTATGATCCTTTTTATTTCTGTGGGGTCATTCATAACTTCCCCTCTTACATTTCTGATTATATTTATTTTCATTTTCTCTCATTTTCTTTGTTAGTCTAGCTAAGGGTTTTAATTTTATTGATCTTCTCAAAGAACCAGCTTTTGGTTTTGTTGATTTTCTCTATTGTTTCCTTGTTCTCAATTTCATTTATTTCTACTCTAATCTTTATTATTTTTTTCCTTCTGCTTGCTTTGGGAATGGTTTGCTGTTCTTTTTCTAGTTTCTCCAGTTGTTCAGTTAGAACTTTGATTTTAGCTCTTTCTTCTTTTTAAATATAGTCCTTTTCCCCTCTCAACACTGCCTTCACCATATCCCAAAGTTTTTATAAGTTGTATTCTCGTTTTCATTTGTCTCAATATATTTACTAATTTCACTTAAAATTTCTTTTTTGACACACTGATTATTTAGGAGTATGTTCCACACATTTGCAAAATTTTCCCTTTCCCATCTATTATTGATTTCCAGTTTCATTCCATTATGATCTGAGAAGGTACTTTGTATAATTTCAATCTTTTTATATTTATTGAGACCTGCCTTTTGACCTAATATGTGGTCTATCCTGGAGAAAGATCCATGAGCACTTGAGAGGAATGTATAACCCACTTATTTGGGATGCAAAGTTCTGTATATGTCTGTTAGGTCTAGCTCATTTATCATATTTTCATGTTTTCTGTTTCCTGTTTGATCTTAGTTGCTCTATCTAATGATGTGAGTGTTATATTGAAGTCTCCAACTATATTGTAGAGATATCTATTTCTCCCTTCAGTTTTGCTAGAGTTTGCCTTATATATTTTGGGATACCCTGATTAGGTGCATACATATGTATGACTGTTATATCTTCGTGATGGATTGTCCCTTTTATTAATATAAAATGGCCTTCTGTATCTCATAAATTTTTTGCATTTAAAGTCTGTTTTGCCCGATATTATTTTAGTTACCCCTGCTCTTTTTTATTACTATTTGCATGGAGTATCTTTTTCCAACCTTTCACTTTCAGCCAGTTTGTATCCCTGGGTCTAAGGTGAGTTTCTTGTAAGAAGCATATGGGTGGCTCATGTTTTTTTTATCTTTTCTGTCAGCCTGTATTTTTTGATTGGGGTGTTTAATCCATTCACATTCAATGATATTACTGTAAATGCATTATTTACTTCCACCATTTTATTATTTGATTTTCATATGTCATATCTTATTTTCATCTGTTTTTTTTACTCTTTTGGTTATCCTTTCTGCTCTTCTTATTAATACACTTTCCTCCAAGCCTCTATCTCCTGTCTTTTTTTTGGGGGGGGGGGCTGTAAGGCTTCCTTTAATATTTCCTGCAAAGGTGGATTCTTTTTAATGAACTCTTTTAGTTTCTGTTTGTTTGTGAATATTCTAAACTCACCTTCATATTTGAAGGACAATTTTACCAGATATAGAAATCTCAGCTGGCAATTTTTCTCTTTCAATATCCTAATTGTATTATACCACTGTCTTCTCACCTCCATGGTTTCTGATGAGAAATCTGCACTAAATCTTACTGGATACCCCTTGTATGTGGGTTTGCTTCTCCCTTGCTGCTCTTAGAATTTTCTCTTTACCTTTGACATTTGACATTCTAAGTAGTATGTGTCTTGGAGAAGGTCTATTCAGATTTATTCTGTTTGGAGTATGCTGCACTTCTTGGACATGTAAGTTCCTGTCTGTCATGAGAATTGCAAAATTTTCAGTCATTATTTCCTCAAATAGTCTTTCTGCCCCTTCTCCCTTCTCTTTTTCTTTTGGAACTCCCCTGACATATGTTTTTATCTTTTGTGCTATCATTCAACTCCCTAAGCCCCTGCTCAATTTTTTCCCATTCCTTTCTCTCTTTTCTTCTCTCTCTTCAATTCCAGCTATTCTGTCTTCTCCATCACTTATTATTTATTCTATAATTTCAGGTCTCCTGTTATATGCCTCTAATATGTGTTTTATCTCACCTATTTTGTCTTTTTATTCTCATGAGCTCTATTACTTTTTTTGAGGTACCAGGGGCCAGGGATTGAACCCAGGATCTCATATGCAGGAAGCCAGCACTCAAACATGAGCCACCTTTCATTTTTTTTGCTTGTTGTTTGTTTTTGGTTTTTCAGCATGCACCAGGAACTGAACCCGGGTCTTCCCATGTGGGAAGTGGGTGCTCAACCTCTTGAATTACGTCTGCTCCCAGTCTTTTAGTTTTTAATTCAGGTTTTCAAATTCTTCTTTGTGCTCTATCAGTGTCTCCTTGATGTTGTTTATCTCTTTAGCCATATTGTCTTTTAACTCATTATTTTGATTTTGGAAATTTGTATGAATTTCTTTGATTAGTTGTCTCAAATCCTGTGTCTCATCTGGAGCTTTCATATAATCCTTTGCTTGGGCCATTTCTTCCATTTTCTTTGTATGGCTTGTAAATTTTTGCTGATGTCTAGCATCTGATTAGGATGGTGAGTTTACTCAGATGCTTAGTTCTCTCTCTTTCATAGGGATTTAGTGGTGGGAGGCTGTGTGATACTGCTGTTCTTTGATTCTTGGTTCAACCTGTTCTGGGTCTTTAGGATTGTCCCTGTTAGTTGCTCAAATCTGAGCCCTGGGTCCAGTAATGGGTTGCAGACCATCTCCTTGGGGAGAGAGGCTGTAAAGGCCCGGAAAAGCCTCTCTTATTTACTTTTAATTTCCTGACTTGCCCTTCCTTGGTCTGCCAGCAGTTGGTGCTCTTTGCCATCCCTGTCAGTTCAAAGCCTGGTGGGAGTGTGCTTGCTGCAAGGTGGACCAGATCAGTGTGATAGAGGATCCTGCCGGGAGGCTATTCTGAGCATCGTAATTCAAACTTTCTCTAAGGCTGTTCTGTAGACTCTGCTGGCAGCCCCTCCTTTTTCCAGGTAGGAAATAATCCCACTCCCCTCTGCATCTTCAACAAGCAGTCCTGGTCGGTAGGGAGGGTGTTTCTGTGAGTTGGAGCTCTTTAGTCCCATGCTGGCTCCCAAGGCAAACAGTGGCACTATCTCATTCTTGGAAGGGCTTGTGAAACACAGCAGACCAAATCTGTGGGTCAAAAGCCGAGTTAGCCTTCGGCTGTGTTGCTCTTTTTCCTGTTGCCTGGAGAGATGGACCCTTGTGGGCCCTCTTTTGTCTGTAGCAGCTGGCCCCAAAGCCAGAGAATTCAGAAGTGTCAATAGGATTAAGACCTGTCCTGATTGAGGTGGGTTGCACCTTAACTGAAGTAGCCTCATTAAAAGGCCCTACTTAGGGAAGCAGATGTGGATCAAGTGACTGAGATCCTGCCTACCAGATGGGAGGTCCTGGTTTGGTTCCAGTGCCTCCTAAAGAGGATGAGCAGGACAGCGAGCTGATGTCATGGGCAGGCGTGGTGAGCTGACACAACAAGATGATGAAACAAGAAACACAAAAAGAAAAACACAATGAGAGACATAATAAAGCAGGGAATGGAGGTGGCTCAAGTGATTAGGTGCCTCCCTCCCACATCAGAGGTCCTGGGTTCGGTTCCCAGTGCCTCCTAAAGGACCAAGGAAGATGAAAAGACACAGCAAGTGTAAAGAATGGGGGTGGAGGGAAGCGGCTGTGGCTCAATCAGTGGGGCTCCCGTTTACCATATGGGAGGCCCCAGGTTCGGTTCCCGGGGCCTCCTGGTGAAGGCAAGCCCGCCCACACGGCGTGGTTAGCTGACCCAGCGAGCACAAGCAGCAAGGGGGGTGGGGTGGGATAAATAAATTAATTAATTAAATATTTTTTAAAAATAAGTTTTTTTTAAAAAAAAGTCCTACTTACAATGAGCTCACACCCACAGGAATGGGTTAAGTTTAAGAATATGTTTTTCTGGGGTCCATACAGCTCCAACCCCCCACATCTTGTAGGAAGTAAAAAGTAGAGTTACAAAGCAAAAATACAATAGTGGTGCATTTATATTTACTCACATTGCTACCCTCATCAGAGATCTTTATTTCATCATGCAGCTTCAATCTGTTGTCTACTGTCCTTTCCTTTCAACCTGCAGAACAAATTCATCATCTCTTGTAGGACCAATCTAGTGGTGATGAACTCCATCTGCTTTTGTTTATCTGGGAATGTCTTAATGTCACCCTAATTTTTGAAAGACAGTGTTTTAGGTAGAGAATTCTTGGTTGGTAATTTTTTGTTTTCAACCCTTTAAATATGACATCCCAATCCCTTCTTGCTTCCATGGTTTCCAATGAGAAATCAGCACTTAATCTCAAAGGCTTCACTGTTTATGACACATTGCTTCTTTCTTGTGACTTTCAGAATTCTTTCTTCATCTTTGGCATTTGACAGCTAGATTATAATATGCCATGCACGGTTCTAATTGTGTTTATCCTGTTTAGAGTTCATTGAGTCTTAGATGTATATATTCATGTCTTTCATTAAATATGGGAAGTTTTCAGCTGCTATTCCTTTGAATATTCTCTCTGCCCTTTTCTCTCTTTTCCTTCCAGGACTCCCACAATGCACATATTGGTACACTTGATGGTGTCCCACAGGTTCCTCAGGCTCTGTTCACTTTTCTTTCTTCTTTCTTCTTTCTAATCCTCAGACTGGAAGATTTCAATTGTCTTACCTTCAAATTCTCTGATTCCGTCTTCTGCCAGCTCCAAGCTGCTGTTGAAGCCATCTAGGGGATTTTTAATTTCTGGTACTGTGATCATCAGGTTTGTTTCATTCCTTTTCATAATTTCCATCTATCTATGGATATTCTCTTTGTGTTCAAAGAGAAATTGTTTTCCTGATTTCCTTTACTTGTTTGTCCATGTTTTCCTTTAGCTCTTTGAACATATTTAGGACCATTTTTTAAAGTCTTTGTCTGGTTTGGCCTGGTTCTGGTCCTCCTCAATAATGGTTTATAATGCTTTAATCTTCTCCTTCCCTTGGGCCATAGCTTCCTTATTCTTTGTATGTTTTGTAATCTTTTGTTGAAACCTTAATATTTTCATATTTTAATGTGTTATCACTGGAATTTAGACTCTCAGACATTTGTTCCTTAAGCTTGTATCCAGATAGTGTTATGATATAGCTTTCTTTGAATTCCTGAAGCTAACAACAAAGAAATAAGGAAGAAAAGGAAATACCTTTCCCATTCCTTGCAGATTGGCTTGTGCAAGTGCTTTCCTTCAGGGGTTATCCATATGATAAGTTTGAAGAACAGCTCCAGGCCAAAGCATAGGGCCTTCCCTGATCCTTTCTGCACATGAATTTTTTTCTTGGGTATGTGCATTTGGTCCTAGGAATTCCTCCATTTACATGGTTCCAAATATCTCTTCTTCCCTAGGAAACAGTGTCCTCACATTCCTGGCACTACTCCATATAACTTACAAACATCATTCCCTTGCTTCAGGCAGCACAACTTGACTGCTTTCCCACAGCATTCTGTAAGAGAGCTTGGTGAGCGTCCCTCTGCTTGCAAGGCAAGTTCTGGGACAGCAAGTCCCTCAGGCCACTACCAGACAGATTGGACCAGACATACATGCTCCCAGGATGTGTGCAAGGGTTACTCTGTCCCCTCTGGAACCAGAACTAGGGATCTGCAGTGGAAGTGTGAGATGAGTCTGCACCAAGCCAGTGAGGGGTGGGGAGGGGCCAGCCAAGGTCTCACAAGATCCTAGCACTTTTAAGTAGACTTTTTCTTGATTTGGCACTTGCCCTGTTACTGCAGTCCAATTGTTTTCTAGAGCTTTGATAAAGATATTTCTGACAGTTTTCACTAATTATTCAAAGGTTCTGTTGGGGGACAGAGCCCTGAAGCATCTCACTCTGCTATCTTGATTCCATTGAAGCATTTTTATGATGGCTGCCAGGTAATTTTAACCCACGTGTCATCATTGTATCGGTGTCTGTTGGTTGTCTCACCTTGCTCAACTTGAGATTTCCTTACTTCTTGATATGACAACAGATTTTCAGTTGTATCCTGGACATTTGGGGTATAAAGTTAGGAGACTCAGGATCTTGTTTTTTTCTTAAACTTGTTATATTGAAATAATTTCAAACTAAGAGGACAGTTGCAAAAATAATACAAAACCCATACAGTATACTACAGTATATATCCCCTGCCTGATACACAGCTCTACCAACTTTTTTTTTTCATTTTAAAAACAATTTATTGAAGTATATTATTCATATATGAACATACATTAAAAAAAAATAAGTGTATAGTAAAAGTTGTGAACTTACAAAGCATGCATAACATCATACAGGGCTCCCATACCTCACCCCACCACCAATACCTTGCATTGTTGTGAAATATTTGTAACAAAGTATCAAAGAGTATCATCAAAGTATTACTACTAACTATAGTCCATATCTTACATTTGGTATATTTTTCCCCAGTCCAACCTGTTATATTTTTTTGTTCATAAACCATATAATTTATCTAAAGTATACAATCACATCACTTCAATCAATATTAGAGCATTTTCATTACTTCAAAAAAAAAAAGAAAAACAACAAAAAACAAACCACTATCACACCCATATGTTAGCGCTACTAACTACAAATCTTATGATGTGCTTTCAGCATTTCTATTCATTTCCAAACATTTCCAAACAACTTTTTACCAATTCTGCACAGATTAATCCTCAGCTTTCCATTCTTTACCTTCATTCTATTTTCTGGTGATCTATATTCTACTTATTAACTCCATGAGTTAACATAATATATTTAGTTCATAATAGTGCAATCATACAGTATTTGTTCTTTTGCATAGCATATTATTTATAATTGTACTATTAATTACATCCCAGATTTAACTAAAAGTTCATTGTGTAGTATAGTTCCATGGATTTAAAATTTTTTTATTCTGTTACTATATATACAATCTAGTATTTCCCCTTATATTCAGATATATATTTCAGTGCAGTTAATTACATTCACAATCTTGCATTACCATCACCAACACCCATTACCAAAGCATTTCTATCATTCCAAATAGGAACCCTGTATTCCATTGTATGTATATACCAGATTTTATTTATCCATTCATTGGTTGATGGACACTTGCATTGCTTCCATCTTTTGGAAATTGTGAATAATGCCACTATGAACATTGTGCAAATATCTGTTTGAACCCCTGCTTTCAATACTTTTGGGTATGTACCTAGTAATGGTAAAGCTTTAAGTCTTTTGCCATTGAGTAGGATGTTATCTGTGGGCTTTTCATATATTCCTTTTATCATGTTGAGGAAGTTTCCATCTATCTTAGTGGTCTAAGCGTTTTCATCAAGAAAGGGTGCTGGATTTTGTCAAATGCCTTTTCTTCATTGATTGAAATGATCATGTGGTTTTTTTCCTTCATTCTGTTAATGTGATATATTACATTAATTGATTTTCTTATGTTGAACCAACCTTGCATACAGTTGATCATAGTGTACAGTTCTTTTAATATGATGTTGGAATCAGTTTGCTAGTATTTTGTTGAGGATTTTTTCATCTATATTAAGAGATATTGGCCTGTAATTTTCTTTCCTTGTGGTATCTTTATCTGGCTTTGATATGAGGGTGATGTTGGTCTCATAGAATGAATTAGGGAGTGTTACCTCTTCTTCATTTTTTTGAAGAGTTTTCGCAGAATTGGAGTTGTCTTCTTTGAATTTTTGGTAGAATTCCCCTGTGAAGCCATCTGGTCCTGGGCTTTTATTTGTTGGGAAGTTTTTGGTTACTGATTCAATCTCTTTATTATTTGGTTTGTTGAGGTCTTCTATTTCTTCTTGTGTCAATATAGGTAGTTTGTGTGTTTCTAAGAATTTGTCCATTTCATCTAGGCTACCTAATGTATTGGCATGCAGTTGTGCATAGTATCCATGTATAGTCCTTTTTTTCCAACAGGTTGGTAAAAACATCCCCCTTTTCATTTCCGATTTTTGTTATTTGTAACCTCTATTTCGTTTTTGTCAGGCAGCTAAAGGTTTGTCAATTTTGTTATCTTTTCAAAGAACCAACTTTTGGTTTTGTTGATTCTCTGTTTTGTTGTTGTTGTTGTTGTTTCCTATTTCATTTATCTCTGCTCTAATCTTTGTTATTTCTTTCTGTCTGCTTGCTGTGGGTTTCATTTGCTCTTCTTTTTCTAGTTCTTCCAGTTATGAGGTTAGGTCACTGATTTGGGTCTTTCTTCTTTTTTTTTTTTTTTTTTTTTTTAGATTTTATTTATTTATTCATTTATCCCCCCCTTGGCTGCTTGTGCTCACTGGGTCAGCTAACCACGCCGTGCGGGCAGGCTTGCCTTCACCAGGAGGCCCCGTGAACCGAACCCGGGGCCTCCCATATGGTAAACGGGAGCCCCACTGATTGAGCCACAGCCACTTCCCATCTTCTTTTTTAATGTATGCATTTAGAACTATAAATTTCTCTCTCAGCACTGACTTTCACAGCATTCTTAAGTTTTGGCATGTTGCATTTTCATTTTCATTTGCCTCAAGATATTTCCTAAGTTGCTTCTGATTTCCTCTTTAACCCATTGGTTGTTTAAGGGTATGTTGTTTAATTTCCACATATTTGTGAATTTTCCCTTTCTCTCTATGTTGGTTTCTATCTTCATTCTGTTGTGGTTAGAGAATATGCATTGTATGATTTCAATAGTTTTTAATTTAACAAAACTTGTTTTGTGATCTAACATTATGGTCTATCCTGGAAAACAACCTGCGTGCACTCAAGAAGAATGTGTATTCTGTTTTTGTTGGGTGCAGAGTCCTATATATGTCTGTTAGGTATAGTTGGTTTGGTGTACCATTCAATATTGATCTTCAATATTGATCTTCTGACTAGATGCTCTGTACATTATTAAGAGTGGTGTATTAAAGTCTCCTACTATTATTGTAGAACAGTCAATTTCTCCCTTCAAATCTGTGAATATTTGTTTCATATATTTTTGGGCTCTGCTGTGAGGCACATACATATTTATAATTGTTATATATTCCTGTTGAATTGTACCCTTTATCAGTATGCAATGACCATCTTTGTCCCCCATAATTGTTTTTGACTTAAAGTCTGTTTTCTCCTATATTGATAAAGCCACCCAAGCTCTCTTTTGGTTACTACTTGCATGGTATATTTTTTTCCCCATCCATTCACCATCAATATACTTGTATCTTTGACTTTAAGGTGACTCTCTTGCAGCCAGCACAATAGTTGGGTCATACTTTTTTATCCATTCTGCCTTTCACTGGAGAATTTAATCCATTTTCACTTAAAGTAACTACTGATAATACAGGTGTTTCTTCTGCTATTTTGCTATTTAGCTTTGTCAGTCATAATTTTTTTGTCTCTAAATTCTATTAAAGCCTACTTTTATATTTATTTGCTTTTTTGTGTTGTACCACATTGAGTACCTTCTCAATAACCACAGGGTTAAAATTTAACATCACAAATATATAACAACTATATTTGGTTCGATACCAGCTTAACTTCAATAGCATGCACATGTACTTTTCCTATATCCCTCTGCCCCCCCCCCATTTTTTGTACTACTTATCACTTATATCTTTGTACATTGTATGTCCAAAAACCTAGATTTATCATTAATTTTTATGCATTTGTATTTCAGCACCTGTGGGAAGTAAGAAGTGGAGTTACATACCAAACAATATAATACAATAATACTGGCATTTATAATTATCCAAATGGTTACGTTTATCACAGGTCTTTATTTCTTTATGCTGCTTTGAACCACTGTCTAGCATCTTTTCTTTCAGTTTGAAGAACTTCCTTTAGTATTGCTTCTAGGGCAGTTCTAGGGGTGATGTTCACCATCAGTTCTTGTTTATCTGAGAATGTCTTAATCGCTCCCTCATTTTTGAAAGGGAGTCTCATTGGAGATAAGATTCTTGCCTGGCAGTTGTTTTCCTTCAGTACTTTAAGTATTTCAACCCGCTGCCTTCTTGCCTGCATGGTTTCTGATGAGAAACTGGCCCTCAATTTTATTGGGACTCCCTTGTATGTTACACATTGCTTTTCTTTTGAAGCCAATAGAACTCTCTCCTTGTCCTTCGCATTTGACAGTGTATTTTCTTCATGTTTATCCTGTTTGGTGTTCTCTGAGCTTCTAGGATGTGCATATTCATGTCTTTTGTCAAGTTTGGGTATTTCTTTGTCATTATTTCTTTGAATATTCCTTCTGTCCCCTTTTCTCTTTCTTCTCCTTCTTGGGCTCCCATAAGGCATACACTGGTGCACTTGATGGTGTTCCATAGCTGTCTTGGGCTATTTCTGCTTTTAATATTTGTTTTTTTTCTTTCTGTTCCTCAGCCTGACTCATTTCAAGTGTCTTGTCTTCAAGTTCACTGATTCTTTCTTCGACCAGCTCCAATCTGCTCTTGAAACCCTCCTGGGAATTTTTCATTTCAGTTATTGTGTGGTCTTCAAATCCAATAGTTATGTTTGGTTCCTTTTAAAAATTTCTATCTCTTTACTTAGACTCTTACATTGTTCATATCATTGTTTTCCTGGTATCCTTTAGTTTTCTCTCTGTACTTTCCTTCAACTCCTTAAGCATTTTTAAGAACATTTTTTAAAGACTTTGTTTGATATGTCCACATTCTTACCTTCTTCGTTGGTGTTTTCTGTGTTTTTATCCTCTTCCTTTGAATGAGCCATCATTTCCTGTTTCTTTGTCTTGTACTCTTGTTGCACGCTGTACATTTTAATCTTTTAAAATGTTAACTCTTGGATTTACTCCCTGGAATTTCTGTTTCTTGTTTCTGTAACCAGCTGGTGATAAGAAAATTCTGAGTCTATCCAGATAGTATGCTCTGAGACTAGGGACAGAAGCAGCACTATTAGGGACCTCCTTGGGCTTCTGGAAATGAGTCCCTGGAGAATAGGTCCCCATGTGTGGGTTTAACTAATATGGATCCAACCAACCATTTCAGTGGAAGTCAGGATTGGAAATTCAGTTACGCAGGAAAGATCCGTAGAAATTTCTATTGTCTAGATTTGGAACCCTGTGAACTGAATGTAAAACTGACAGGTTTTTTACAATTTTGCATGAGCAGAACCACTGCCAGCCTGGACTGAAAGTGACAGAGAAGGGGCAGATTTATGGAAGAATTTTCACCTCTACTTCAGCCAGTCGGCTTCTCCTGGGGAATTCATTGAAATTCATCAAAAATCTTCATTTCAGCCTGCCTTACAGAATTCAGACTTGCCTATCCCCACAGTCATGTGAACC
Organism: Tolypeutes matacus; assembly: GCA_026826555.1. NCBI lineage: Eukaryota > Metazoa > Chordata > Mammalia > Cingulata > Chlamyphoridae > Tolypeutes > Tolypeutes matacus. Next base: position 885,163 of record JAKSZT010053798.1, read on the forward strand.
AATTCCTATAAATCACATAGTATTTACATTATGTATATCCTGTCAGTTCTGTTTCTCTGGAGAACCCTGACTAATATGATAATACATTTGCAATACATCATGCTCTTTGAACACATAGTACTTCCAAGAACACTTCTTAAGTAAAAGGATATTCTCTTATATATTAACCTTACATGCCATTATCAAGTTAAAGCACTTTAATATTGATATAAAGCTTTTAGTCTATATTCCAATTATTTTTTCATATGTCCTGATAATTTCCTTTTGAGTCTTTTCTTCTTCATTATTAGATATACTTCAGAATCATGTATTTCATTTAGTTATCATTTTATCTTTAGTGTCTCTGTTTTTTAAAATTGTGGAAACATATAGACAACATAAACTTCCCCATTTCAATCTCTCCCAAACATACCATTCATTCACAGCCTTGTGCTACACTCATTAGCCTCCATTGTCAGAACTTTCCCATCTTTCCAAACAGAAACTTTACACACATTATGCACTAACTTTTCATCCCCCCTCCCCTCCACTCCTCCTAACCTGTACTCTACTTTATGTCTCTATGCATTTACATATTCTAGCTATTTCATGCAATACCTGTCATAAAATATCTGTCCCTTTGTCTCTTACTTATTTCATGCAAAATATTATCTTTGAGGTACATTCATGTAATAGCATGTATCAGGAGTTCATTCCTTTTTAAGGCTGAGTAGTATTTCATTGTACGTATACACGACATTGTGTTGATCCATTCATCTGCTGATGATCACTTGGGTTGCTTCCACCTTTAGGCTACTGTGAATAATGCTGCCATTAATATTGGTCTACAAATATCTGTCCAAGTCCCTGTTTTCAGTTTTTGCATTGCCAGGTCATTTGGTACATCTATGTTTAACTTTTTGAGAAACTGCCAAACTGTTTTCCACAATGGTTGCATTTTACATTTCCACCAATGATATAGTAGGGTTTCTATTTCTCTGCATTCTCATCAGCATTTATTATTCTCCACTTTTAAAATAATAGTCATTCTAGTGGGTGTCAGGTGGTATCTCATTGTTTTGTTTTTTTTTTTGTTTTGTTTTTTGTGGTACCATGGCCTAGGATTGAACCCCAGACCTCTTATGTAGGAAGCCGGTGCTCAACCACTGAGTCACATTGGCTCCCCCAAGTTGGTTTATTCATTTGTTTGTTTTGTTGTTTGTTTTGTTTTTAGGAGGTACCGGGGATCAGACCCAAGTCCTCATATGTAGTATGTCAGTGCTCAACCACTTGAGCTACACCAACTCCCTCTTTGTAGTTTTGATTTGCATTTCCATAGCAGCTAATTATGTTGAGTATCTATTTATGTAGTTATTGGCCAATTGTATATCTTCTTTAAAGAAATGTATATTCAAGTCATTTGCTTATTTTCAAAATTGTATTGTCTTATTGTTGTTAAGTGGCAGGAGTTCTTTATATATTCTGGAAATTAAACCATTATCAAACATATCGTTTCCAAATATTTTTTTCATATTCTGTTGCTTTTCTTTTCACTTTCTGGATATGGTCCTGAGATGCAAAAAATTTTTTAACTTCGACGAAGTCCAGTTTATCTAATTTTTCTTTTGTTACTCTGCTATCAGTGTAAAGTCTAAGAATCCATTGCCTAATAAAATATCCTGAAGATATTTCCCTCTATGTTCTAATTGTTTTGTAGTATTACCTCTTATATTTTGTTTGTTGGTCTATTTCAGTTTATTTTTGTGTATGGTATAAGACATATGTCCTCTTTTATTCTTTTGTCTATGGTTATCCAGTTTCCCCAGCACCATTTGTTGAACAGACTGTTCTTTCCCCATTGAGTAGACTTGACTCCCTTGTCAAAAATCAATTGGCCCTGGGAGTGAATAACAGTGGTGGCAGTGGGCATCCTTTTCTTGTTCCAGATCTTAGAATGAAAGCTTTCAGTCTTTCCATGATGTTGTTAGCAGTGGGTTTTTCATAGATGCCCTCTATCATGTTGAGGAAGTTTCCTTCTATTCCTATTTTTCTTGGTGTTTTTATTAAGAAAGGATGCTGGATTTTGTCAGATGCCTTTTGTGCATCAATTCAGATGATCATGTGGCTTTTTAAATTTGTTTTGTTAGTGGGCAGGTCTTTTGTTGATGAACTCTATGTTTCTGTTTATCTGTGAAAATTTTAAACTCTCCATAATTTTTGAAGGACAGTTTTGCTGGATTTGGCTGGCAGTGTTTCTCTTTTAGTACCTTAAATATATCATACAAATGCCTTCTTGCCTCCATGGTTTCTGATAGGAAATCACCATTTAGTCTTACTGAGGATCACTTATATGTAATGAATCAGTTTTCTCTTGCTGCTTTCAGGATTCTTTCTTTATCTTTGGCATTTGACATTCTGATTAGTATGTCTCTCAGAGTAGGTTTATCAGGGTTTATTCTGTTTGGAGTACACTGCAATCCTTGGACATACATATTTATGTCTTTCATAAGAGTTGGGAAATTTTTAACCATTATTTCCTCAATTATTCTTTTTTCCCCTTTTCCTTTCTCTTCCCCCTGGAACACCCATGTGTATGTTTGTATGCTTCATGCTGTCACTTATGTCCCTGAGAAACTACTCAATTTTTCTATTCTTTTCTCTATCTGTACTACTGACTATATGATTTTGATTATCTTGTCTTCTAGTTAGCTGATTGTTTCTTCTGCCTGTTCGAATCTGCTGTTTTATGCCTCTAGTGTATTTTTTAAAAAACCTCTTTATTTAGAATCTTTATTAACAATATCCTGCATCTGTAGAACACCAAAACGAACACTATTTCTTCCCCCACCCCCAGATGGCTCCCTCATCTGTCTGATCGTTGTTTCCTCTTGTTATCTGCTTGTCTTCTTTAGAAGGCACCGGGAACCAAACCCGGGACCTCCCATGTGGGAGGTGGGCACCCAACTACCTGAGCCACATCTCCTCCCCACTAGTGTGTTTTTTTTTCCCAAGACTTTTATTTATTCATTCATCTACCCCCGCCCCCTGCTGCCCGTGCTCGCTAGGCCAGCCAACCACGCCGTGCGGGCGGGCCCGCCCCCACCAGGAGGCCCTGGGAACCGAACCCGGGGCCCCCCATATGGCAAACGGGAGCCCCACTGATTGAGCCACAGCCGCCTCTCTCACTAGTGTATTTTTAATCTCCATTATTGTGTTTTTCATTCCCATATTTCTGTTATGCTTCTTTTAAAACTTTTCAATTCTTCTTTATCCTTACATATTGTCTTCTTAATATCCTTTAGCTCTATATCCACCATTAGTTTATTTCTATTCATATTTTTCGTCATCTCCTTGAAATGATTCAGGAGACTTATTGAACTTCTTTGATTAGTTGTTTCAAATTCTGTGTCTCCTCTGAAATTTTAATTTGTACCTTTGACTGAGCCATATCTTCCTGTTTCTTAGTTTGGCTTGTAATTTTTTGCTGATGTCTATGGATCTGATTATTTTGATGTGTTAACTCTGAAGGTCAGTTTCACCCTCTTCCCTAGGGTTTTATTGTTGACGGAATTTGTCTTAAGGCTCTTCTTTGAAACTTACTTCAGCTTATTCTGGACCTTTGGAGTAGCCATGTTTGACAGCTCAGATTTTCTCAGCTCTTCTGCATGTGATTCTTTCCCTGGATATATGGTGCAATTTTTAAGATTGCCCTTTTTGTGTACAGTTATTTCATCTCCAGGAGAAAGCTTCCTTTCCTCTGTTCCTTCTCTGGGAATCTTTATCTCTTCTGTTTGTTTTTTGAGCAGAATTTTCTCCCCAGCTCCTATGATTTGTTTAAATTCTTTCTGTCCTTCAGTGTCCCATTTTCATTACACTTTTAAGTTCTGGGACCCTTCCTGTCTTACAGCAGTTCAGTTCCCCCCTCTTATTTTCTATGAGGCTTTTCTACCTCCAATTTCTTCCCTGTTAGGGTGTCCCACCCCAGGATGCCAGATAGTGTCAATCCAGAAAGGACTGCTTTGTGTTTAAGTGGTCTAGCAGAGACTAGTCTGTGCACCTCTTGCTAACAGTTCTGCCTTGGTCTCTTTTTCCCTTGGAGTCACTTTTTGTATGTGACACTCCTCAGCCACTTGTTTCACCCTGGGTCTATGCAGACTTGAGTCCCTGTGCCTTGATATCCATGGGGTTCAAACGTATGTGAGTGACTCTATGGTCAGCATTTGCAGCAGGAGGGAACTGGGCCATGTTACCTCTGTGCAATTCCCAAGCTGTATGGGACCAAGTGTGGGGGAAGGATCTGAACTGGTAGGTCCAGAATGCAAACTTCCTACCAGATTTTTGTGTTTCTTTTGCTCTTTCTTCAATTCAGTATTTATGAAGGGAAGCGGCTGTGGCTCAGTCAGTGGGGCTCCCGTTTACCATGTGGGAGGCCCCGGGTTCGGTTCCCGGGGCCTCCTGGTGAAGGCAAAGCCCGCCCGCACGGGGCGTGGTTGGCTGACCCGGCGAGCACGAGCAGCAAGGGGGGGATAAATGAATAAATAAATAAAATCTTAAAAAAAAAAAAAAAAAAAAGTATTTATGGAGTCCTTCTCAGTCTCTATTGTCCTCTAGATACCCAAGTTAGTGGGATTTATACTTTTCTTTAGTTGATTCTGAGGGAAGACTTTTCCAGGGGATGTCTTACATAACCATGTTGATGATGTCACTCTACTCCCTCATATTTGAAAGAAAGTTTCACCAGGTATAAAATTCTTGTTTGGCACTTTAAATATTTTTTAATTTTCATTCTGCACTTTAACTATTTCAACCCACTATCTTCTTGCCTCCATGGTTTCTGATGAGAAATTGGCACTCAATCTTATTGGTACTCCTTTGTACACACCATGTTGCCTTTCTCTTGCATCTCCTTATCCTTTTCATTTAATAGTGTGACCATTATATGACAGGGTGTATTTTCCTCATGTTTGTCCTGTTTGGTGTTCTCTGGGCTTCTTGAATGTACATATTCATGTCATTTGCTAAGTTTAGGAAGTTCTTTGCCATTATTTCTTTGAATATTCCTTCTTCCTTTTCTCTCTTTCTTCTCCTTCTGGGACTCCCATATGTGTATATTGGTGTGACTAATGGTGTCTCAAAGGTGTCTTAAGTTATTTTTGCTTTTTTAAATTCTTTTTTCTTTGTGCTCCTCAGCCTGACTCATTTCAAGTGTTTTGTCTTCAATTTCACTGATTCTCTCTTCTGTCAGCTTCAATCTGCTCTTGAAACCCTCCTAGAAATTTTTCATTTCAGTTATTATGTGGTCTTCAACTCCAGTAGTTCTGTTTGGTTCCTTTTAAAATTTTCTCTCTCTTTACTAAGCCTCTCATATTGCTCATTCTTTGTTTTCCTGATATCCTTTAGTTCTTTCTCTGTATTTTCCTTCCTCTCTTTGAGTACTTTTAAGATGATTTTTTTTTAAAGGCTTTGTTCAGTATGTCCACGTTCTGGTATTCTCCATTGCTGTTTTCAGGAGTTTTATTCTCTTCCTTTGGATGGGTCATCATTTCCAGGTTTTTATCTTATACTCTTATTGTACACTGTACATTTTTATATTTTAAAATGTTAATTCTGGGATTTATTCCCTGAGATGTCTTTTTCTTGATTTTATAACCAGCTGGTAATGATGGAGCTTTTCTTGAGCTTCAGCCCTCCATCAGGAAGGTCTTCCCAAGGCAAATGCAATGTCCAGGGTTTTCTCTGTCTTTCTGGCCTGTATCTTGTCCTGGGATATGCTTGTTTTGGAATTCTCCTTTCTTCAGGAGTTTGATTGTCCCCTTTGTTTCCCAGGAGACAGAGCTCCCTCTCTGGGGTGTTTGAAGTTGGCAAGCCTTAGCCCCAGAGTGTTTGTCTGTATAGTTTCTTACATTTCTTTCCTTTTCTGAAGCTGCTTTTGCCTGTAGGGCAAATACTTGGAGGAGAGGCATTTTCCCAAGGCAATCTTTCCCAGTGAAAATGGGACCAGGGACCCATGAAGATTGTACAAACCGGCTCCAAAGTGTTCTGGGGAAGGTATCAGGAAGGGCACCAAGAGCTTCTTTCACAGCTCCACAAAGCTGAGCTTTCTTGGCCTGCCCAGCAAATGCAGGCCTTCAACTAACAGACCCCATAGCCCTGACGAAGCGTGGCCTCTTTAAGTCTCCTCTGCCACAGCCATTATCCAGGAAGGGTTGAAATGATGGCCACCACAGCCTTTGTCTGGCACAGGTGGAAACAATGGCTACACTCAGAGCCAAGCCCCAAGTGATCCAAAGACAGCAATCAAAAGCTTGATCAGTGATTGGCAGTGTCCACACCTGGTGTTTCAGTCTGCTAGGCTGCTGAAATGCAATATACCAGAAATGGGTTGGCTTTTACAATGGGGACTTTTTTTAATGCATCAATTTTATTGATACATATTAATAAAGCATAGAATCCATACAAAGTGTACAATCAATGGTATTTGGTATAATCACATAGTTGTGCATTCATCAATTCAATCGTTATTACAGCATTTTCATTATTCCAATAAGAATAATAAACAAAAAACAAACAAAACCTCATCACCTATCTAATCTTTCAATGCTTCTCCTGCTGTACATAGCTGCTATTCTGTTTCTGTCTCTCTAGTTTATTTGTATTCATAATTTGTAAAGATGGAGTCAAGCAATATGTAGTACCTTGTGTCTAGTTTCTTTCCCTTAGTATATTTCCTTTTTTTTTTAAAGATTTTTAAATTTATTTATTCATCCATCGCCCCCCCTGCTGCCTGTGCTCACCGGGTCAGCCAACCACGCTGTGCGGGCAGGCCCGCCCCCACCAGAAGGCCCCAGGAACTGAACCCGGCGCCTCCCACATGGCAAACGGGAGCCCCACTGATCGAGCCACAGCCGCTTCCCTTTTTTTTTTTTTTTTAACCTTACTGGAAGGTTATTAATATATTACTATATGCTACTGTCCACAGTTTACTTTGCTTGTACTTTTGCCTAATATGAACATCTCTATCAGATCTATTTTCTGGTGACCTATATTCTAGTTATTTACTCCATGAGTTTGCACAATATATTTAGCTCATAATAGCACAATCATATGGTGTTTGTCCTTTTGTATCTGGCTTGCTTCACTCAACATAATGTCCTCCAGATTCATCCATGTTGTCATATGCTTCACGATTTCCTTTCTTCTTACTGCTGTGTAATAGTCCATGGTGTGTATACACCACAATTTGTTTATCCATTAATCAATTGATGGTTACCTGGGTATCGTGAATAACACCACGACATCAGTGTGCAGGTGTCTGTTCATGTCAAAAGGACTTTTCACCAAGTCCTTTGAGGTGCAAAAGTTTTTAGTTTTGAGGAGGCCCCATTTATCTGTTTTTTCTTTTATTGCTCATACTTTGGGTATAAGGTTTAAGAAACTACCACCTACCACAAGATCTTGAAGATATTTTCCTACATTTTCTTGGAGTAGTTTTATGGTTGTCGCTTTTATATTCAGGTACTTGATCCATTTTGAGTTGACTCTTGTATAGGGAGTGAGATAGGGGTCCTCTTTCATTCTTTTGGTTATGGATATCCAGTTCTCCCAGCACCATTTGGTGAAAAGACTGTTGTTGTTTTTTTGTCCCAGTAATGTGGAATTGGTAAGTTTGTCCAAAACCAGTTGACTGTAGAGGTGAGTGTTTATTTCTGGACTCTCAATTCTATTCCACTAATTGATTTATCTATCTTTATGCCAATACCATGCTGTTTTGACCACTTAGCTTTGTAATATGTTTCAAGTTCAGGTACTGAATGTCTTTCCACATCACTCTTGTTTTTAGGATGTTTTTGGCTATTCATGCACACTTTTCCTTCCAAATAAATTTGGTAATTGCCTTGTATATTTCTGTAAAGTAGGCTGTTGGAATTGTGACTGGTATTGCATTGAATCTATAAATCAGTTTGGGTAGGATTGATATTTTCACAATATTTAGTCTTCCAATCCATGAACATGGAATGTCTTTCTTTCCATTTGTTTAGATCTTTGATTTACTTTAGCACTGTTTTGTAATATTCTAAATATAGGTCCCATACTTCTTTGGTTAAATTGATTCCTAGGTATTTGAGTCTTTCTGTTGCTATTGCAAATGGAATATTTTCCTGATTTCCTCCTCAGATTGTTCAATACTAGTGTATAGAAACATTACTGATTTTTGCATGTTGATCTTGTATCCTGCCACTTCTCTGAACTCATTTATTCGCTCAAGTAGCTTTGTCATAGACATTTCAGAATTTTCAAATATAGGATCATGTCATCTGTGAATAGTGAGGTGTTTTTTTTTTAAGATGTATTTTATTTATTTCTAACCCCCCACACACACACACCTTGTTGTTTGCTCTCTATTCGTTGTGTGCTCATCTTCTTTTTTTAGGCAGCACCAGGAACCAAACCTGGGACCTTCTATGTGGGAGGGAGGTACCCAATGGCTTGAGCCACCTCTACTCCCACTTGTTGTGTCTCTCATTGTGTTTCCTCATTGTGTCTCTTCCTTGCTTCATCTTATTACATCATCTTGTTGCATCAGCTCCCTGTGCCAGCCCATCATGTCAGCTCGCTGTTTTCCTCATCTTCTTTAGGAGGCACCAAGAACCAAACCCAGGACCTCCCATGTGGTAGGCAGGAACCCAAATGCTTGAGCCATATCCGCATCCCAATAGTGAGAATTTTACTTCCTCTTTTCCTATTTGGATGCTTTTTATTTATTTTTTTCTTGTCTAATTGCTCTAGCTAGAACATCTAGCTAAATGTTGAATAACTGGTGACAGTGGGCATTCTTGTCTTGTTCCCAATCTTAGAGGGAAAACTTTCAACATTTTCCCTTGAATATGATGTTGGCTGTGGGTTTTTCATATATGCATTTTTCATATTGATGAATTTTCCTTCTATTCCTATCTTTTGAAGTGTTTTTATCAAGAAAGGATGCTTGATTTTGTCAAATGCCTTTTCTGTATCAATTGAGAAGATCATGTGTTTTTTTCCTTCAATTTTTTAATATGATATATTACATTAATTGATTTTCTTGTGTTGAATCACCCTGCATACCCAGAATAAATATCCCACTTTGTCATGGTGTATAATTCTTTTGATATGCTGTTGGAGTCTATTTGAAAATATTTTGTTGAGAATTTTTGCATCTATGTTCATTAGAGAAATTGGTCTGTAATTTTCTTTTCTTGTAATATCTTTATTTGGCATTGGTATTAGGGTGATGAGTTCACAAAATGTGGTGGACACTTTTCCCTTCCTTTCTATTTTTTTTTTTTTTTGAAAAGTTTAACAGGATTGGTGTTAATTCAACTCAAAATGTTTGGTAGAATTCATCTGTGAAGCCATCTGGTCCTGGACTTTCCCTTGTTGGAAGATTTTTGATAACTGATTCAATCTCTTTGAAAGTGATTGATTTGTTGAGTTCTATTTCTTGCAGAGGCAATGTAGGTTGTTTGTGCATTTCTAGGAATTTATCCATTTCATCTAGGTTGTCTAGTTTGTTGGCATATAGTTTCTCATAATTTTCTGTTATGATCCTTTTTATTTCTGTGGGGTCAGTTGTAACTCCCCCACCCGTTTTCATTTCTGAATTTATTTACTTGTATCTTCTGTATTTTTTTTCTTTGTTAGTCTAGCTAAAATTTTGTCAATTTTACTGATCTTCTCAAAGTACCAGCTTTCAGTTTTATTGATTTTCTCTGTTGTTGTTGTTGTTGTTGTTCTCAATGACATTTATTTCTGCTCTAATCTTCATTATTTCTTTCCTTCTGCTTGCTTTGGGATTGGTTTTCTGTTGTTTTTCTAGTTTCTTCAGTTCAGTTAGATCTTTGATTTTAGCTCTTTCTTCTTTTTTAATATAGGTGTTTAGGGCTAAAATTTTTCCTGTTAGTATTGTATTTGTTGTATCCCATCAGTTTTTATAAGTTGTGGTCTCATTTTCATTTGTCTCAATATATTTACTAATTTCACTACAATTTCTTCTTTGACCCACTGATTGTTTAGGAGTGTGTTGTTTAGCCTCCACATATTTGCAAAATTTCCTCTTTCTTGTCTATTATTGACTTACAGTTTCATTCCATTATGATCTAAGAAAGTGCTTTATATAATTTCAATATTTTTATATTTATTAAGACCTGCCTTGTTTCCTAACATGTGGTCTATCCTGGAGAAAGATCCACGAGCACTTGAGAAGAATGTATAACCTGCTGATCTGGGATGCAACGTTCTATATATGGCTGTTAAGTCTAGCACATTTATCATATTGTTCAATTTCTCTGCTTCCTTGTTGATCTTCTGTCTAGTTTTTCTATCTAATGATGTCAGTGGTGTGCTGAAGTCTCCAACTATTATTGTAGAGATATCTGTTTCTCCCTTCAGTTTTGCCAGAGTTTGCCTCATGTATCTGAGGGTAGCCTGTTTAGGTACATAGATATTTATGACTGTTATTTCTTCCTGATGGATTGTCCCTTTTATTAACATATAATGACCTTCTGTATCTTTTATAACTTATTTGATTTTACAGTCTGTTTTGTACAATGGGGATTTAATAGCTTACAAGCTCACAATTCTGAGGCTGAAAAAAAATGTCAAAATCAAGGCAACATCAGCTGATGCTTTCTTCCTAAAGACCAGCTGCCAGTGATCCTGGATTCCTCTGTCACATGGCTAGGCAATGGTGGTGTTTCCTGGTCACTCCCTTCTGTACCAGGTTTCATTTCTTTAGCTTCTGGCTTCCATGGCTTTCTCCCTCTCTCTTCACCTGAATTCCATTCTCTTATATAGGAGTCCAGTAAGATGATTAAGATCCACCCTGGGCCATGCCTTACTGAAGTAACCTAATCAAAAGGCCCTTAACTGAGGTAACCTAATCAAAAGGCCCACTTTTTTACACCCACAGTGATGGATTCGTTTTGAGAACATGATTGATTGTCTGGGATCCATACAGCTTCAAACCATCACACTCTACCCTCCTAACCCCAAAAAAGACACATTCTTTCCTCATGCAAAATATATTCAGTCCAAAAAATAAGAAAAATAAAAAATAAAAATATATATATATATATATTCAGTCCATCACAATATCCCATAAGCTTTAGATCATTTCAGCAACAATATTAAATATAAAGTCTCATCAAAATTGGTTATAGGTGTGGTCTGTCCTGGGGCACAATTCCCCTCCAGCTGTGGATCTTAGAACAAGTTATCTGATTCCCACACACTAAGAAGGGATAGTCAAAGGATAAAAATTCTAATTCCCATAGTGAGAAATTGGAAGGAAAACAGGGGCCATGGGTCCCAAACAATTCCAAAATCCTGCAGGGCACAATCCACTAGATTTCAAGGTCTGAGAGTCATCTATAGAATGATGCCTTGTCCTCTGGACTTCATGGAGTTATAGCTCCACCCTTTCCAAGGAGCCATGCTCTCAGCTCCATCCTCTTCAAGCATTGGGTTGGCAGCCAACCTCTCCACAATCCCCTAGGCACCTGAAAAACACTCTTCCTGGACAATGGGGCAGAAGCCCCTCCCCCCCCCAAACTCTAGGGCATACTTTCCTTTTCCACATACAAGAGTGGCTCTGCCCTCTTTACTCAAGAAGATGCCTTCAGCCCAGACTTCAGAATCCATGGTTCTGCCTTTGAAGTCATTTTTCATTCAATTTGTCCTTTCTCTGTCCCTTTTTCTCCAGGCTGGCAGTAGTTCCATTCATACAGATCTTGCAAAAAACTTGTTGGTTTTGCATGTTGTACACAGGGCCTAAACTGTCAGATAGTAGGATCTTCCACAAATCATTTCTGGATAACTCATTTCTAGTCTTGACTTGCAGTGAAATGGCTGAATGGTTCCATGTTCAGTTAAATCCTCACATGGAGCACTATTCTCTGGGGACTCACTTTCCAGAAGCTTAGAATTTTCCAAAACATCAATTTCTAGATTTTTTGGTGCCCAAGAATTCAGTTCTCAGCTTATCCCTTTCCTACCACATTTTACCATAAACTGCACCAGGCTGCACTTTCCAGATTTAGTTTGGAAATCTCCTCAGCTAAATATCAAAGCACCTCACTTTCAAATTCTGCCTTCCATATGCTACCAGGACTCAATTTTGCCAAATTCTTTGCGACTCTAAAATAAGGGTTGCCTTTCTTCCAGTTTTCAATAACACATTCATCATTTCTGGTTAAGGCCTGATCAGAAGTTAGCATCCATATATCTAACAACAGTCTTCAAATCAATCTAGGCTTTTTCTATCAAGCACCACACAATTCTTCCAGAATCTACCCCTTACCCATTTATAAAGACATTCCCAGGAGTTGATGTGGCTGAGTGGTTGGGCACCAGCTTCCCACATATGAGGTCCTGGGTTCAATCTCCAGCTCCAGTACCTCAAAAAAAAAAAAAAAAAAAAAAAAAAGACATTCCTACATTTTTTGTATTTGTAATAGCACCACCCCACTCAGCCAGTACCAAAATCTGTTTTAGTCTGATAGGCTGCCGAAATGCAATATATAAGAAATGGGTTGGCTTTTACAATGGGGATTTATTAGCTTACAAGCTTACAGTTCAGAGGGGAAATTTTCCAAATCAAGGAATCGTCAGGCAATGCTTTCTCCCCAAAGACAGGCTGCCATTGATCTTGGATTCCTCTGTCACATGGCAAGGCACATGGTGGCATCTACTGGTCACTCCCTCCTCTTCCAGGTTTTATTGCTTCAGCTTTTGGTTTCCATGGCTTTCTCTCTCTCTTCATTTGAATTTCATTCTCTTATATAATACGCCAGTAAAAAGATTAAGATCCACTCTGGGCCACACCTTTCTAAAGTAACCGAATCAAAAGGCCCTTAACTAAAGTAACATAATTAAAATGCCATACTTATATTAAGTTTACACCCACAGGAATAGATTAGCTTAAAAAAAATTTTTTTGGAGCAGATGTGGCTCAAGCAGTTGAGTGCCCACCTCCCACATGGGAAGTCCCGGCTTCAGTTCCTGGTGCCTCCTAAAGAAGACAAACAATGAGCAGACAATGAGCAGACATTGAGCAAAAACAATGAGAAGACAATGAGCAAAAACAAACGAGCAGGGGGCAGATGTGGCTCAAGGAGTCAAGTGCCTGCTTCCCATTGGGAGGTCCCAGGTTCAGTTCCTGGTGCCTCCTAAAGAAAAAACAATGAGCAATGAGCAAAAACAACAACCAGAAGATGAGCACAAACATTTTTGTAAGCAAATACACATATATGCATGTATATTTATATATCATTTTACAAATGTTTGTATGTATTGTGAGAATTTTTATTTTTACCCACAATAAAAATAAATTAAAAAAATAATAATAAATAAATAAACAATGAAGAAAAACAACGAGCAAACAGACAAGGGAGCCATTCTGGGGGGAGGAACTTTTTTTAAATTTCTCCCCTCCCCGCCCATTGTTTTATGCTTGCTGTCTGCTCTCTTGTGTCCATTTGCTGTGTGTTCTTCTGTGTCTGCTTGTATTCTCTTTAGGCAGCACTGGGAACCAATCCTGGGATCTTCCAGAGAGGGAGAGAGGTGCTCAAACTCTTGCACGACCTCAGCTCCCTGGTCTGCTGTGTCTCTTATTGTCTCTTCTCTGTGTCTCTTTTTCGTTGCATCATCTTGCTGTGCCAGCTCTCGGCTCAGGCCAGCACTCCTTGTGGGCCAGCACTCCTGTACAGGCTAGCACTCCTGATGGGCCAGCACTCCGTGTTGGCCAGCTCTCTGCTTGGGTCAGCTCACCACATGGGCTGGCTTGCCTTCACCAGGAGGCCCCAGAAATCGAACCCTGGACCTCCTATATGGTAGACAGGAGTCCAATTGCTTGAACCATATCCTCTTTCCAGGAATTTTTTTATTAGAGAAGTTGTGAGCTTACAGAACAGTCATTCATAACATGCAGAATTCCCATACATTACCCCTCCACTAATACCTTGCATTTTTGGGGGATATTTGTTACAGATTATGAAAGCACATCATCAAAATATAACAACTAACTATGGTCCATAGCTTACATTTAGTATATTTTTTCCATACACCTCCTATTACTTACACCATGTATTAGTATTGTACCTTTGTTATACTTCATGAGAGAATGCTCTCCTATTTGTACTGTTAATGCCAGTCCATCACCCACCACATGGTTTACTGTTATACAGTCCCATGCCTTGTACCATCCACCCAAAGTGTACACTCAGTGACTCTTACTTTCATCACAGAGTTGTGCAGTCATCACTGTAGTAAATTTTTAAATGTTTCCTTAGTCCAAAAGAATCTCATATCCCCTATTATCAATAATTAGTGTTGATATAGCACCTTCTTTGATATTCATGCATGAATATTACAATATTGCTGTCAACTTCAGTCATAAGTTACATTAATTGTGTTTTCCCATGCATCACTATATTTTTACCACCTTGTAATAGTGACATACATTTGTTCTAGTTAACAGAAGAACATTCTTATATTTGTACTATTAACCACACTCCTCATCCACCACTGGGTTCACTATGTTATTCAGTTCCTAGATTATTCTCTAGCTTTCTTTCAATTGATATTTATGTCCCTAGACTACCCTTCTCAGCCATGTTGCTTATACTCACTATAATGTGTTCCATGAACTCTATCCATTTCCACACTTTGAGAGTCAAGCTAATTAAAAATTCTACATATATTAAGCATCACTACCCTTTCTAAGCTCTCATCTTATCTCCTAGTAACCTATACTCTTGATTTTAACTCCATGTGTTTATTCTTCATATTTAGTTCATATAAGTGAGACCATACAATATTTGTCCTTTTGTTTCTGGCTTATTTCACTCAGCATAATGTCCTCAAGGTTCATCCACGTTATCATATGTGTCCCAATTTCGTTTCTTCTTACAACAACATCATATTCCCTCATATGTATATACCACATTTTGTTTATCCATTCATTGGTCCATAGCCACTTGGATTGTTTCCATCTTTTCGCAATTGTGATTAACGCGGCTATGAATATTGCCATGCAAATGTCTGTTTGTGTCACTGTTTTCAGTTCTTCTGCATATATTCCTAATAGAGGATTATTGCTAAATCATACAGCAGTTCTAGATTTAGCTTCCTGAGGAACTGCAAAACTGTCTTCCACAGAGGCAGCACCGTTCTGCATTTCCACCAACAGTGAAGGAGTATTCCTATTTCTCCACATCCTCTCCACCACTTACCCTTTTTTTTTTTTTTTAAATTAATGGCCATTCTATGAGGTGTGAGATGATATTCCATTGTAGTTTTGATTTGTATTTCCCTAATAGCTAGTGATATTGCACATTTTTTCATATGCTTTTCACCGTTTGAATTTCCTCTTTGGAGAAATGTCTCTTTTGCCCATTTTTAAATTGGAATACTTGCCCTTTCATTGTTGAGCTGTTTGATCTCTTTATATAGCATGGAAACCAAACTCTTATCAGATATGTGGTTTCCAAATATTTTCTCCCATTGAGTGGGCTGCCTTTTCACCTTCTTGACAAAGTCCTTTTTTTTTTTTTTTTTTTTTTTTTTAAAGTTTTTATTTATTTATTCATTTATCCCCCCCCTTGCTGCTTGTGCTCGCTGGGTCAGCCAACCACGCCGTGCGGGCGGGCTTGCCTTCACCAGGAGGCCCCGGGAACCGAACCCGGGGCCTCCCATATGGTAAACGGGAGCCCTACTGATTGAGCCACAGCCGCTTCCCTTGACAAAGTCCTTTGAAGCACAAAAATGTTTAAGTTTGAGGAGGTCACCTTTATCCATTTTTTCTTTCATTGCTCATGTTTTCAGTGTAAGGTTTAAGAAACCACCATCTACCACCAAGTCTTGAAGGTGTTTCCCTACATTTTCTTCTACGAGTTTCATGGTTCTAGCTTTTATATTTGGGTCTTTGATCCATTTTGAGTTAATTTTTGTAGAAGGTGTGAGATTCTTTTGGATATGGATATCCAGTTCTCCTGGCAACATTCATTGGATAGACTGTTCTGGCCCAGCTGGATGGACTTGACAAAATCACTTGTCAAAATCACTTGACCATAGATGTGAGGGTCTGTTTCTGAACTATCAATTCAGTTCCATTGGTCTATGTGTCTTTCTTTAAGCCAGTACCATGCTGCTTTCACTACTGTAGCTAAGTAATGTGATTTAGAGTCTGGAAGTGAGAGTCATCGAGCTTTGTTTTCCTTTCTAGGATGTTTCTGGCTATTTGGGGCCCCTTACCCTTCCAAATAAAATTGACAGTTGGAATTTTCATTTCTTGAAAAAAAAAAAAGGCTGTTGCATTGAAAGGCAGTTGCATTCAATGCATCAGGATTGCATTGAATTTTTATATAAATTTGGGTAGAATTGACATCTTAACAACACTTACTCTTCCAATCCATGTTCCAATTATTTAGGTCTTTGTTGATTTCTTTTAGCAATGTATTATACTTTTCTGAATACAAGTGCTTTAAGTCTTTGGTTAAGTTTATTCCTAAACATTTGATTCTTTTATTCACTGTTGTAAATAGATTTTTTTCCTGACTTCCTCCTCTGATTGCTCATTGTTAGTGTATAGAAACACTAATTTTGCATATTAATTTTGTGTCTTGCCACTCTGCTGAATTCATTTATTAGCTCTAGTGGCTTTGTTGTAAATTTTTCAGGGTTTCTAGGTATAGGATCTTATCACCTGGGAATCGTGAAAATTTTACTTTTTATTTTCCAATTTGGACACTCTTTATTTCTTTTTCTTGCCTGATTGCTCCGGCTAGAGCCTCTAGCACTATATTGAACAATAGTGGTGACAGTGGGCAAACTTATTTTGTTCCCAAACTTAACAGGAAAGCTTTCAGTCTTTCACCATTGAGTACAATGTTAGCTGTGGGGTTTTCATATATGTCCTTTATCATGTTGAGAAAGTTTCCTTCAATTCCTATCTTTTGGAGTATTTTTATCAAGAAAGGTTGCTGTGTTTTGTCAAATGCCTTTTCTTTGTCACTCGAGATGATCAAGTGATTTTTCTTCTTTGATTTATTTAATGTGATGTATTATGCTGATTGATTTTCTTGTGTTGAACCACCCTTGCATGCTTAGTATAAAACCCATTTAATCATGATCAATAATTCTTTAAAGGTGTTGTTGGACTGGATTAGTGAATATTTTGTTGAGGATTTTTGCATCTATATTCATTAGGGAAATGGGTCTGTAGTTTTCTTTTTTAGTAATATCTTTATCTGGCTTTGGCTTTAGGGTAATATTGGCTTCACAGAATGAGTTTGATAGCATTCTTTCCTGTTCAATTTTTTCAAAGAGTTTGAGTAGGATTGGTATTAAATCTTCTTTAAATTCTTGGTAGAAATCACCTGTGAAACCATCTGGTCTAGGTTTTTGGGGAGTTGTTTGATGACTGTTTCAATCTCTTTTTTTGTGATTGGTTTGTTGAGGTCTTCTATTTCTTCTAGAGTGACTGTAAGTTGTTTGTATGTTCCAAAGAATTTGTCCATTTCATCTACATTGTCAAGTTTGTTGACATATAATTGTTGATAGTGTCCTCTTATTATCTCTTTTATTTTGGTGGGGTATTAATGTCCCCATTTTCATTGCTGATCTTATTCATTTGCATCTTCTCTTTTTCTTTGTCAGTCTAGCTAAGGATTTGTCAATTTTGTTGATCTTCTCAAAGAACCAACTTTTGGTTTTGTTAATTCTCTCTATTGTTGTTTTGTTTTGTTTTCTTCCTCAATTTCATTTATTGCTGCTCTGATCTTTGTTATTTCATTCTTTCAGCTTGCTTTGGAAATAATTTGCTCCTCTTTTTCTAGTTCTTCCAGCTGTGTAGTTAGGTCATTGATTTTAGATCTTTCTTCTTTTCCCTCTCAGCATTACCTTCACTGAATCCCATAGGTTCTGATACGTTGTGTTCTCATTTTCATTCTTCTCAAGATATTTACTGATTTCTCTTGCAATTTCTTCTTTCACCCACTATTTATTTAAAATTGTGTTGTTTAATTTCCATATATTTGTGAATTTTCCCTTTTTCTGCCTGTTGTAGCTTTATACCATTATGATTAGAGAAAGTGCTTTGTAGGATTTCGATCTTTTTTAATTTATTGAGATCAGTTTTGTGACCCAATATATGTTCTATCCTGAAGAAAGATCCATGAGCACCTGAGAAAAATGAATACCCTGCTATTTGGGGGTGCAATGTTCTATTGGGTTTAGTTCATTTATCATATTATTCAAGCTCTCTGTTTCTTTATTGATTCTCTGCCCAGATGTTCTATCCAATGATGAAAGTGGTGTACTGGTGTCTCCAACTATTATTGTGGAGACATCTATTTGTGTCTTCGGTTTTGCCAGTGTTTGCCTTATGTAACTTGGGGCATCCTGGTTAGGTGCATATACATTTATGATTATTTATTCCTGGTGAATTGCCCCATTTATTAATTTATAATGTCCTTCCTTATTTCTAAAAACAGTTTTGCTTTCATAGTCTATTTCATCTTATAAGAGTATAGCTACTCCCACTTTTTTTTGGTTACTGCATGCATGGAATATCTTTTTCCAGCCTTTCACTTTCACTGATGGTAAGCCAGAAGCTGCTGCTGCTGAGAGGGCTGAGACTGAGACTAGTGTCTGTGGTGTTGCTCAGGGATTCACCAGACCAACCTCAACTTGTGTCCCTGATTTTCTGGATGTTTACTGGCTCATGCATGTCCCCACTTTAAAAGCTTCAAATCTTGGCAGCCACTCCCTTCATTGGACACTTCTGTGGTTGTTCTAAATGTCCGATAATGGAAGTGGATGTGGCTCAAGCAATTGAACACCTGCCTACCACATGGGAGGCCCATGGTTCGGTTCTAGGTGCCTGCTAAAGAAGACAGCAAGCTGACATGACAGGCAGGCATGGTAGGCTGACACAACAAGATGATGATGCAACAAGAGACACAAGAGGAAAAACATAATAAGAGACACAACAAAGCAGGGAGTAGAGATTCCCAGTGCCTCCTAAAGAAGACAAGCAAGACAGCAAGCTGACATGATGCACAGGTGTGGCAAGCTGGCGCAAAAAGATGATGCAACAAGAGACACAAGAAGAAAAAACATAATGAGAGACACAACAAAAGCAGGGAACAGAGGTGGCTCAAGTGATTAGGTGCCTCCCTCCCACATCAGAGGTCCTGGGTTCAGTTCCCAGTGCCTCCTAAAGAAACAAGGAAGACAACAGACACAGCAAGTGCAAACAACAAGGGGGTGGGGAGAAATAAATAAGTAAAATAAATCTTAAAAAAAAAGAAAGAAATGTCCAATCAGGTTTCATAGTTAACTACTAGTTAATTCCAATCTTTTTCCCAGCTCATTTATTGTTCCGGTGTACAATTTCCTACTTCCTCATTTGTATCTGTGGTTTGTCTTGATTTTATTTCTTTTTGCAAATCTGTCTGCCTTTTATTTATTTTTCTTGCTTTATCACAATGGCTAGAGCATCCAGTACTACATTTATTAGAAATGGTGAGAGCAGAAAGATTTGCTTCCTTTCTGATCTTAGGGGGCAAAGCATTTAGTCCTTCACCATTAAATGTGGTGTTAGGCATAGTTTTTTGGAAATGCCTTCTATCAGACTGAAGAAATTCTCCTCTATTCCTCATTTGCTGAGAGTTTTAAAATTAGGTTGTTTGTCTTTTTCTATTTGATTTTAAAGGTTTTTTAAAACCATGGATAGTCACGAAAGATAGTCATGAAAATCTTTTTATAAGTTTGTTTTTTCTATGGTATATTGTTAGTTTTTAACAGTTCAAAAGAGTTTAAGTATTACATTCTTATATGTCTATCCTTTATAGTTTCTGGGTTTTGTGTTTATCTAGAAAAGCTTTCTTCATTCTCTTCTGTATGCCTCAGGCTCTTCTGGTTCTCTTACCTTTCTGTCTGTTGTTGAAGTAAAGAACTAACCTAAGTAACTTTAGGATTAACTATTTTGACAGGATATTGTAAGGCTAAAGATAAAATAACTGTATACAATATTGTATCCAATTAATAAATTTTTCAGAGGTTAGCAAATATGAGATGATTATTGTATATAGTAGGATTGAAAAAATAAATATATTGTGGATAATAAGAGTTAGGTTTCTGTCAGAGAAAAGAGTTATAAATTCTCCAATAACCAGGGCTCCTTGGAGAAATGAATGATATCAGGTCTGGGACATGGAAACTACAAGATTAGCCTGGAACATCTTGTGGTGTCAGGAAATAAGGCAGTGTTCCAAAAATGCTGGTACATAATGAATGGACAAAGGAGCCAATTTGAAGGAGCTTCATACAAAATACCCCAAAACTTAGTGGCTTAGCACAAAAAAAACATTTGTTATGTCACAGTTTCTATGGATTAGAAATTCAGGCACAGATTAGTTGGGCTCCTTTGTCTCATGGTTTCTCGTAAGATTGCAGTCAAACTGTCAGACAAGAATATCTCAAGGCTTGACTGGGGAAGGATCCACCCCAAGCTCACGTGGTTGTTGGCAGGATTCATTTCCTTGTGGACTCTTTGTCTGAGGGCCTCAGTTATTCACTAGCTGTTTGTCAGAGGCCTCCACCGCTTCCTTGACACGTGGGCCTCTCCATAGTGCACTTTACAATATGGCACCTGGCTTCCCTCAGAGTGAGGGAGCAAAGGTAGCAAGAAAGTAGGACAGGGGGATCGGATGTGGCTCAACTGGTTGGGCGTCCATCTCCCATATGGAGGGACCCGGGTTCGATCCCCGGGACCTCCCGGTAAAAAAAAAAAAAAAAAAAGAAAGTAGGACAGAGTGCCAAAATGTTTCTTCTGAACCAACCTTCCCAGACCTGGAGCTGGCTACAATATGAATATTTCAGGGAAGTTGCATCTAGAAACCCAGGAGCCTGAAAATGAGTTGCATCTTGGGTATGACCTTGGGCATGTTCATTAACCTCTTTAGGCTTCAATCTCAGCAACTGAGCATGATAGTAGCACATTCCTTATAGGTTATTAATACATGCAAAGCACCTGTGCCTCGCAGAGAGTAGGTGCTCACTGAGTGTATGCTCTGTTTGTTCATATCATGAGGTGCCAAGTGCTGAACATTGAGAGAGGAATACAACATGACCCAGCCCTCACGAGACTCATGGTTTACCAGTGGAGAAAGGCACCCAAAGCTTATTATAAGCCATGTGGCCAGTCAAATGATATTGATCCATTTGCCTCTGGGATTGGGTTCCTCTCAGATTCTCCCTCTGGGGCTACAGGGAAATAGGTAGGCAGGGCAGCACACAGGTAAAAAACCATTATTCCAGGCTGTCCAAAGAGCAGGCAGCTTTAAGACTTAACTGCTCCAAGGACCTGAAGGAATGCACTCCTCCTCATCCCTCAGGCTCACAGGGAAAACTTTTGTGTGTGTGTGTGTGGGCGGGGGGTGCCTTTTATAAAAATTAATTGCCCAACAATCTTAATTTTCAACCCTAGGGTAATGGTAGAAAGAGAGAGAGAGAGAGAGTCAAAAATGGAAGTCACAGCCTGTTTTCTTTTCCTAATCTCAGAAGTGACATTCCATAAACTCTGCTCATATTTTGTTTACTATAAGTGTCTTTTTCACTTATCAAACCCACACTCAAGGGGTGGAGATTACACATGGGCATAAATACCAGGAGGTGGACTTCACTGGGCACCATCTTCAAAGCTGCCTACACCAAGCTCTAAAGGGCTGAATCAGGGACAATTTGAGTAACAGAATAAATAATGATACTAATGGATTTAGCGTACAGAATAAAATAAATATCCATGAGTCCATACTGATATAAACAAAATAATTGTATAAATAAATAAATGCGGGGAAGGACAACTCTTCCTTAGAGTAAAATTCCATTTAATAAATGTTGAAAGCAAAATAGAAATAGAAAATTACCATTTGACAAACACCACAGTAATAATTACTGTAGGCAGGAATGGAGACTAAAAGTAATGGATGAAATTATGATAAGAAACTGGATATTTGCATAGTCCCAAAGTTCTCCCTACAGGTTACTTATTAATTACAAAAGAAAAAAATTAACTTTACAGTGTAGAAACTTGGCAGATACTAACTTAACTTTTCTGGATTACGTAATTGTGTTATGATTATATAAGATACTAACAGTAGGGGAAGCTGGTTGAAGGATATACTGGAACTCTGTGTACTGTTGTTCCTATTATTATTTTAAACAATTTATTGAGATATAGTTTACCTTTTAGCAGTTGTTCCCCACTGCTCCCTCCCTCAGCCCTAGGCAACTCCTAATTTATTTTCTGTCTCTATAGAGTTGCCTATTTGGATATCTCATATAAATGGAACCAGGCAATATGTGGCCTTCTGTAATTGGCTTCTTCTACTTAGCATAATGTTTTCAAGATTTATCCATGTTGTAACATGCAATAGTAGTTCATTTCTTTTTCTTGCCTATTAATATTCCATTTTACAAACATATCTCATTTTGTTTATCCATTCATTGTTTGAATTGCTTATTTTTTGGCTATTATGAATAATGCTGCTATGAACATTTGTATAAATGTTTTTATGTGGATCTATGTTTTCATTTCTCTTGGGTATATAACTAAGAGTAGAATTAATTGCTGGGTCATATGATAACTCTATGTTTAACTTTGTGAGGAACTGCCAAACTGTTTTCCAAAGTGACTACATCATTTTAAATTTCTGCCAGCAATGTATGAGGGTTCTAGTTTTTCACATTATCACCAACACATATTTCTCTCTTTTTGATTATCATCATTCTAGTGGGTATGAAGTGGGTTTTATATTTGCTTCCCCTGAAAACTAATGTTGTTGAGCACCTTTTTATGTGCTTTTTGGCCATTTATATAACTTCTTTGGAGAAATTTCTATTCAAGCCCTGTGCTCATTTTTTAAATTGAGTTATTTGTCTTTTTTTATTGAGTAGTAAGGGTTCTTTATATATTCTGGATACAAACCCATTATCGGATAAATGATTTGCAAATATATTCTCCCATTCTGTGAGCTGTCTTTTTATTTACTTGATGGTGTTGTTTGAAACACCAAAGTTTTCAATTTTGATGAAGTCCAGTTTATCAAGTTTTTTAATCTTCTGTATATTATTTTGGCAACTTTTATGTACATCTAAAATTATGTATAAACATAGCACAAAGTTTAGAAGCTATGCACTACACTACCACCAGAGGGTAGAAAAGGCATTCTTCATTTTCTACTCTACACAATTCTGTTTCTTTTCCTTTTCCAGATTATATAAATGATGCAAATTCATTGTGGAAATTTTGGAAATTAAAATTACTACTAAATCCACCAGCCATAGATAACCATCATTACCATTGATTTAAATTCTTACCTAAATATATAAACATTATAAAAATTTGAGATCACTTGTTCTTTACCGGGAGAGCCATGTGGGGAAGGATGGTGGTGGGCTAACATGAGTTTGTGCTGCAAGGACGTAACACTGAGGGGAGGTGTTCAGCCTGGGCCATTCAAGGGGTGATGCTTGGGCTGGCTTTAGGTTAGCCATGACTCTGCTTTAGGGGAAAGAAAGGAGGAGCTTTCCAGACCACTGGCAGCCAGGAATGACAGCATGCAGATGGGGGCAGTGATGGAAATCCTTGATAGTCTGGCCATCTGGAGGTCAGGGAGAGGAGGTAAGACTGGAAGATGTTGGGTTTTGAAAGGCCTTGGATGATACTGGATGAATCCTTTAGGCCATGGGGCATCCTTGAAGAGGTTTGAGCAGGGAAGAAGAGAGATAAAATTTGCCTTTATAGAGAGATTAGTTGAGTAGTGTGGAGAACAGATTAGGGGAATGGAGGTTGGACATCAGGGACATGGCTAGGAGTCCATGAAAAAGTCTGTAATACATTTTTATCTTCACCAAGTATATTCATATAGGCGACCATTCATCCCGGTTGAGCAGAGACAATTCCAGATTATAGCCTTGTTCCTAGAGTCATCATTAATATTCACTTTTGCTTTCAAAACTGTCCCAGTTTCGAGGAGAAATATTTTAGTCTACATGCACACATCTTCAACAGAACATTCAGTACAAGTGTTACCTTTACTATGAGATGCACTATTTTATGTTCTATTTTAATTTTTTTAAATGTTGGTTGCAACTCACTAAATTGCTTTTGTGACACACTAATCCACAGTTTGAAAAACTCTAATCTAGGTGTCCGGGAAATGGGAAGGTAATAGAGATATGCAAATGTACAGCCATGGCTTCCACTCTGACAACGCTGCAGAATCACCTGAAGCACTAATGAAAATACAGGTCCGCAGGCCCCACTGTGGGCCCACCTCCTTACGATATATACATATAGTCATATAGCTGTCACCGATAATACAGAATAAATAAAAGGATACGTCCACATATATTTAAGTTCCAAGCAGAGCTAAGAACATTACTGTCAGGTGTGTGACATCCTGGCAAGGAGGCGGAGAGCATGGCGCGCGGCGCCCCGTCAAGGGCGCCCCCTGCCTGGGGTCCGTCTTCCACCAGCGGGAAACGCCGCGAGCCGAGCTGAGGGGGCGACTACGGCCCCCACAGTGCCCCGCGCCCGCCGGCGCGCACGCGCACGCGCACTCGGCCGTTCGCCCGCCGACGCGCGCGCGGCTTCCGGTGGGCCTCCATGGCAGCCCCGCCTGATATTGGCGGCCCGGTAGGATGGTGCTGAAGCGGGTCCGGGAGGCTCCTCCGGGAGGCCGAAGCGTCCAGGCGCGAGCGTGGGCTCAGCGGCCGCGAAGGAAGTGAAGGACGGCTGGGGAGACACCTGCCGTGGAGCGGGGTGGCCGCCTCTGGCGCGGCCTTAAAAGGGAACGTGAGGAACGTGCGCTCGCCCTTGTGGGGTACCCAGGAGGGCCAAACAGAGAGAGAAGATGGAGCTGGGCCTTGAGGGATGAGTAGCAACTCAGTCCTTGGAGTAAGGGGAAAGGAGTATTCCAGGCAAAGGGGAAACGGGAAAGGGACGTTCCCAGAAGAGGGGAGACCTGCGAGGACTGGGGTAGGCGACAGAATTAGTTGACTAGGACTGGGATGGGCCTTACCTGGCAGTGCTGGGATACTGGTTTTTATCCCAAAGTTAACTGGAAACCCATGAAGGGATTTAGGGGTTTAATGCATTAACTAGAATTTGGAAAATGCACAATAGGATAAAAAGTTGAGTTTTTTACCTAACATTAAACATAAAGCATTTTCCATTCTGTGAAATAGTATTCACAACTGTAATTTTTTAACATTAACATTTCACGTGTACATGGCTGGTAACATATTTACTCATCAGGAATGGAAATGCCGTTATCCAGCAAGGATCTGTGGAAGTTTCTTTTGTCTGATGGTTTGGACCCTTGTATACTACATGAAAAACTGACAAGTGTTTTGGAAGATCTGTATGAACGGAACCCCTGCCAACCTGAACTAAAAGGGACAGAAAGGAGTAGATTGTGCAGTGGATGAGCGTGATAGTGATCCAGTGATGTGATTGGGTTCATTGGTGCTGTTCTGTGAGGGGGGATAGGTTGGGGGGGGGTAGACTATACATGGAACTGGGGGGAGATTTGGGGGAAGGAGCAGGTGGACTTGGGATTTGCAGGTCTGTGGTTAAAACTACAATGTTGGGAATGTTCTTTTGGCACATATGGCAGGGGACGGTTACTGGTATAGGGTGTTGGATGTGGGGGGAGTACATGGGACAGAGTGAATCTGAGGTAGGCTTCTATGGAATATGTAAGTGTTCATTTGTGTTATATCAGTGGATAGAGACCCACACAATAATCAAGAATAGCTCAGGAATTTGGCATCCTGTCAGTGGGCCTTACTTTGGAATTTGTGCTCCCCAATGTAACAGAGTTAGACTTATTTGTAGGTTCTGTACACATGGCTCTTCTGCCCCTTTTATTTGAACCCATAATTAGCACTATACTTGATAAATATATGTCCTAGAGACTCAAGTCTTTGGTCTGTCCATGTGCCAGTTGAGTCCTGAATTTCAGCAGAGTTCCAATACCTACTCTCCAGTTCATTGGACTCACACAGGATAACTGACAAGGAGATGATGATGGACAATGCCCATCCCAAGGAACACAGAGTGTCTGCAACTGCAGGCAAGATAGCTCATCCATCTGCCCCATGGGATCTAAGCCCCCCCTCAATTAGAAGCAGAGTGGACATCACCATCCCCAAATCCTCAAGATTGGGAATGAACATGGACTAAAGAAGACTTACCATTCTAATATAGACTTATTATTATTCTAGCAATGGAAGAACTCTTATCATTGATATAAAGGCAGTGGCCACCAGAGGTTCTGAGGGATGGGAGAGGAAAGAATAGGTACAATGTGGGGGCATTTTCAGGACATTGGATTTGTCCTGCATGGCATTGCAGTAACACATACAGGCCATTGTATATTTTGTCATAACTTACAAAATTGTGCAGGACAGAGTATAAACTATAATGTAAAGTGTAGTCCATGGTTAGTAGCAGTGCTTCTATATAGGTTCATCAAGTGTAACAAATGTACCACACTAATGAAGGATGTTATGTGGGAAAATGTGGGAGAGGGAGGGATTGGGGCATATGGGAATCCCCTATGTGTTTTATATAACATTTACGTAATCTAAAGCTTCTTTTAAAAAAAATTTTTTTTAAGACTTAATGGGGGATAGGGGAAGATTTCTAAAGTAATAGAGAAGTAAGACTAACTTAGTTCTTTTAAAAATTATAAGATATGTTCTCTAAAAACAATAAAGGATGATAAAGGCAGACACAGGAGATTATTCTGCTAAGATACAGAAACTTTCCCTTCTAGGAAAATTTTTCAGATGATAAGAAGAACCTTTTACAACTTCTTAGAGCAGACCAATCAAAATTTTGTCATTTTAACAGAGAAAAGACCAAATTCTAGTTCTGCATGAATATAGTGTTTGATATAAAAGCTCTTTTTTTAAAAAAAATCTTATAAATAAACCTATAAATCTTAGCTTTCAATTTCGCAAATCTACAAAATTTTATATTCATTCAGGTTTTGTCTTATACTTCCGTGTTTTGTCATTTTGCAACAATCAGTATACTTGAGGACAACACTGCTCTTTTCCCTTAGCAAAAACACACTGCCTACCTTACATATTTAAAATACCAAAAGATCTTGAAACTGTCTTCAGGCCCATATCCTACACAATACAATTATTCTCGAAATAAAGTTTGTCAGAAAAATAACTCAATTTGGTAAAACACAACTTTACATTTTTCATCATCTTAAACATCTAGTAGATAAAATGCTAGTTTACCTGATCAGTAAACCTGTATAAAGTTAAGAGGAACATATCTACGTAGAATAGAATTGTATGCTTGACTTGTATGTAACACTGATAACTCAGAAGGCATGGCTGCTTTTATTTAACAATATTAACATAGACCTTTTTGCCAAAGGTTTGCCTAAATTATGTGAACTTGATTAAAAAAAAAATTGGGTTCAGTTATTTGACTCTTAATACCCCCATTGGAAATATTAATAATTTGATTTTCTTAATTTCTGAGACTTGAGGAGTATTAATTTATATACAAGTGGTTATTTATTATAAGCCAATTTAAATAGAGCTCTTTTCAAGAATTTTTAAAGTTACCTTGGTAGTACCATCTGGAGATAGAAAATATACATCAAACAGACAGACACAAATAGAGAGCTTATAGCTTCAATTAAAAATCTTTTAGCCATAAGTCTGACATGAAAACACAGGAACACAAGAAAGCGGATGTGGCTCAAGTGACTGGGCTCCCATCTACCATATAGGAGGTCCAGGGTTTGATACCCAGCACCTCCTTATAAAAGGCAAGCTGGCCCGCATGGTGAGCTGGCCCACATGGAGTGCTGGCCCGGGAGAGCTGGCCTGAGCGGAGAGCCAGCACAGCAAGATGACGCAACAAAAAGAGACAGGAGAGACAACAAAGGACGCAGCAGACTAGGGAGCTGAGGTGGTGCAAGAGATTGAGCGCCTCTCTCCCACTCCAGAAGGTCCCAGGATCAGTTCCTGATGCTGCCTAAAGAGAAGATAAGCAGCCACAGAAGAACACAGCGAATGGACACACAGCAGACAGCAAGCAGGGGGGATGGAATAACTACATAAATCCTTTTAAAAAAAAACCACAGCAACACAGAAATAAGAAACCCAATAGTTTATGTAAAAGAACAGGCTTTCTGTCCTTGCCTGTCTCTTAGATTTTTATTAGAATTTTGTTCTTGGCAGATCGGACAAGTTAAGGTTGTTTAATATGATGGCTAAATCTTTCCCTTTGATATCTGTGGAGGAGACAAGTTTTTTGTTGCCCTGATGTGTAATCTTATAGAAGTTTTGCCCTATTTCTCAAGCCTATTTGATCCTCAGCTTTATTCTATAGGTTCCTTTCCAGATCAGTCCGATGAGCTTTTACCTTCCAAGATTTAGCATTGGATATTTAGGCCAACATATATACATGCTGATATAGGTCAGGTAACCCTGTATCATATGTATTCTAAATTTATGAGATGCAGTACAGGCAGTGCTTAGAGGGAAACTTATAAGTCTAAATGACTACATTAAAAATGAAGCCTGGGAGCAGATGTGGCACAAGTGGTTGAGCACCCGCCCTTCACATGGGCAGTCCCGGGTTTGGTTTCCAGTGCCTCCTGAAAAAACAAACAAGCAAAATAAATGAAAAAAACAAAAACAAAAAACCAACCAATTTAGGGAAGCCGATATGGCTCAGTGGTTGAGCACTGGCTTCCCGCCTGCAAGGTCCCAGGTTCAATCCCTGGTACCGGTACCTCAAAAAAAAAAAAAAAAAAGACTGATCACCCATCAATAATTTCACACCTATAGAAATTAGAACAAGAAGAGCAGCTAAACTCAAAGTTAGTAGAAGGAAGGAAATACTAAAGATTACAGCAGCAATAAATAAATTGAGAATAGATAAACAATAGAATCAACAAAACCAAATGTGGTTCTTTAAAAAGATCATTAGAATTGACAAACCTTTAGCCACAATGACAAAGAGAGAGGACACAAATAACTAAAATCAGAAATGAAAATAAGGGCATTATACTGACCTTACAGAAATAAAAAGGATTTTAAGAGGGTACTATTAACAATTATATGCCAAGCAAATTAGAAAACATAGATGAAATGGACAAAGTCCTAGAAACAAAAATGACCCAATCTGATGCAAGAAGAAGTAAAAAAAATTTCAACAGACCTGTAACAAGTAAAGAGGTTGAATCAATAATTTTAAATCTCCTGTAGCAGTTTGATATTTATGAATTCAAAAAAAAAAACCATTTGATTATGTTTGAAAACTGGTCTGTTCCTCTATGCATGGCACCCTTTGATTGTAGATTCAGCTGAGATGCCTTTGATTAAATTATGTTAAGATTAGGGCTTTGATTCTACCATGTCATTAGGGCATGCAGGATTGAGTTCCCATCCCCTTGGTGGGCTGATAAAACAGACTCTCACACAGAAGTAGATACACAGGAGAAGAACACAAAGGAATAGAGACAGCTCAATAGACACAGCAGAGGTCCCTGGAAGAGAGATGAGCCTGATAGTTGACAGCTGAGCTTGTGAAGAGACCAGAATAGCAGAACCCAGAAAGAAGTGAGCCTCAGGGAGAGGGACGAGCCTTATGCCAGCCTACAGCTGACATCAGAAGCTGGAACCATGAAGCCTTAAGAGAAAGAAGGAAGGCTGAACCCTCGCAGATGTCGCCCACCATCTTGCTTCAACATGTGGCAACAGAGTTTGGTAAGGAAGTAACCTTGAATTGAACTCTTTAGGGCCTTGTGACTGTAAGCTTCTACCCCAAATAAATAACCTTTATAAAGGCCAACAGATTATTGCTACTTTGCATTAGCACCTCCTTGGCTGACTAATGCATCTCCCTAAAAAGAAAAGTTCAAGAGCAGATGATTTCACTGCTGACTTCTACCAAACATTTAAAGAAGATTTAACACCTTTAGATTTAAATCCTTCTTCAACTCTTCCAAGAAATAGAAGAGAAGGGATTACTTCCTAACTCTTTCAATGAGGCCAACATCACCCTGATACCAAAGTTAGATAAAAGAGCACAAGAAAAGAATATTACAGAACAATATATGTCCCTTATGAATAAAGATTTAAAAATCCTCAACAAAATACTGGCAAACTAAATCCAACAGTGTATTAAATGAATTACATACCATAACCAAGTAGGATTTATTCCAGGAAAGCAAGGATAGTTCGACATGAGAAAATCAATCAATGTAAAATGAGAAAATCAATCAATGTAAAACACCATATTAATAGAATAAAGGGGGGAAAAAACACATGAACATCTCAATTGTTGCAGAAAAAGGCATTTGACAAAACCCAACATCCTTTCATGTAAAACACTCAGAAAACTAGGAAAATAAGGGAACTTTCTCAGCATAGAAAAGGGGACTCTATGAAAAACAGCAAATATCATCCTCAATGGTGAAAAACTGAAAATTTTCCTCCTAAGATCTGGAACAAGACAACAGTGCTCACTGTCACCACTGTTATTCAACATTATACTGGAAGTGCTAGCCAGAACAATCAGGAAAGAGAAAGAAATAAAGGCATCTAGACTGGAGAGGAAGAAAACAAATTATATCTAGTCATAGATGATATGATCCTATATATATAGAAAATCCCAAAGAATCCACAGAAAATCTAGAACTAACAACCAAAATTCAGTAAAATTGCAGGATACAAGATAAACATATGCAAGTCACTTGGGATTCTATATACCAGTAATAAATAACCTGAAAAGGAAATCAAGGAAACAATTCCAGTTACAATAGCATCTGTAGCTATTTGGCAATTTGATGTAATTATGAATTCCAAAAATATAATTGGATCATGCTTGTAAACTGATCTGTTAATCTGGGCATGATTAAGTTATGATTAGGACGTTGACAGGACGTTGGTGGGTGGGGAATCGAATATAAAAGGCAAGGCAAAGGACAGAGGGAGCAGTTTTTGAGAAGCAGTTTTGATATTGGAGAGAAGGCCCCAGGAGAAGAGAAGCGAGCCATTCGCCTGATAGTCTACAGCTGACCTTGTGGAGGAAACAGGAGCTTAGCCTGGAGAGAAATGCAGCCCCGGGAAGAGAGGAACTCAGGAAGCCTGAACCCTGACAAACGTTGGCAGCTGTCTTGCTCCAACACGTGGCAATGGACTTTGGTGAGAGAAGAAACTTACGCTTTATGGCCTGGTATCTGTGGACTTCTACCCCAAATAAATACCCTTTATAAAGACCAACCCATTTTTGGTATTTCACATTAGCACTCCTTTGGCTGACTAGTACAGCATCTAAAAGAATAAAATACTTGGGAATAAGTTTAACCAAAGAAGTGAAAGACTCATACACTGAAAACTACAGAATGTTGCTGAAAAAATTAAAGAAGACCTAAAGAAATGGAAAGACATCCCATGTTCATGGGTTGGAAGACTTATATTGAGAAGATGTCAACTACCCAAGGCAATCTAAAAGTTCAATGTAATCTCTAACAAAATTCCAGCAGACTCTTTTGCAGAAATGGAAACACTGATCGTCACATTCATATGAAATTGCAAGGGATCTTGAATAGCCAAAAGAGTCTTGAAAACAGTCTTGAAAAACAGACATCTGCACACCGATGTTCATAGCCACATTATTCACCATTGCCAAAAGTTGGAAACAACCCAGGTGTCCATCAACAGATGAATGGATAAACAAACTGTGGTCTATTCACACGATGGAATATTATGCAGCTGTAAGAAGAAATGAAGTCATAAAGCATATGGCAACATGGATGAACCTGGAGGACATTATGTTGAGTGAAGCAAGCCAGACACAAAAGGACATACTGTATGAATGCGTTACTATGAACCAAAAATATTGTGTAATATATTGTTTGATTCAAAAAAAAAAAAAAAAGATCAAAGCTGGAGGTAACTCTTCCTGATTTCACACCTTTCTACAAAACTACAGTAATTGAAACAGTGTGGTACTTGGATAAAGATAGGTATACCGATGGAAAAGAATTTAGAGTCTAGATATTAAATATCAATGGCCAGTTGATATTTTTTTAATTTTTCAAAAGGTAATTTTTATTTATAAAAGTACAGTTTCAGAAAATAGGAGATATTAACCCAAGACTAATCTTATAGAGGCATATTTTAGTAGACTGGTCTTTTCATCCCTGGTCAAGGAGCTTCTCTAATTGATGGTTGATATTTTGCAGATGGCTCTCTGCTCCCAAAAGTCTTCTTGCTTTTATTTATTTATTTTTTCAGGCAAAAGGTATTTATTGAATAAATAAATGATACAAAGTATTTTCAAAATTCTATGAGATTTAAAATTTTTAATTGTATAATAAATTCAATCAAAGTGGCTTCTTGCTTTTAATAACAAACCTGGAAGGCTGGATGAATCATATGTTTCCTTAATGTTTGGTTCATTTTCTCAAACATCTGAATAATCCTGATGAAGCTGTTTTAAATTAGACAAGAAATATGCTGTATTCCTAAGTGAAGATTTTCTCTCCTTAAGTTCATCATATTTTGTTTGTAGCTGTTTTAGCTGTGGTTCTGAAATAATCTTAGCATTCTTCCTTTTCAGATTTTTCAATTTCTGTACTTCTTTAAGTGATTTGATGAGTTCTTCTGTAATATTAGAAAAAAATTTGTTGATGGCTTCCTTACAAATTTTATATGTTTTTTTTTTTTTGTTTTTTTTTTAAAGATTTTATTTATTTATTCATTTATCCCCCTCTTGCTGCTTGTGCTCGCTGGGTCAGCTAACCACGCCGACAAATTTTAGATTCTATTCTTTGTGTATACTCTAGGAAGTTTTCCTCAAATGCAGACAAAACAACACCCAACTCCATGATGTCACTAGTTGTCTTTCCTTCTAGACACCAAATATACACATAGTCAGAAATATCAGTATCTGAATCTATGGCTTCACTTCTTGACTTCTTCCTTTTTCCATGAGACAACTTCCCCTTTTTCTGAGCTTTCTGTTGACTTTTTTTTGTATGGCCAGTTGATTTTTTTTTTTTTCCAGGAGAGAGCACGAACACAGTCCCCCACTACCACAAATTATGCAGTTGAGTTTCCCACATTTGGGGAAATCGCAGGGGTCAGCACATCCGGAGTGCAATGGATAAGCCTTGCCCGGGGAAAACCACCTTCGTGATAATGGTATCTCCCCTACCAGGTAAGTATGGCCAGTTGATTTTCGACAAGAGTGCCCAGTCCATAAAATGGGTGAAAAAAAAGTCTTTTCAACAAATGGTGCTGGGACAACTGGAAATTCACAAGCAAAAGAATGAATATGGAGCCCTATCTCTCACCATATACAAAAATTAATTCAAAACAGATCAACATAATAAATATAAGAGCTAATACTATAAAACTTTTACAAGAAAACACAGATATCTTCAGCACCTTGTAATATGCAATGAATTTTTAGGTTTTACACCAAAAGCATGAGCAACAAAAGAAAAAATAGATTAAGTGGACTTCTTCAAAATTGATAACTTTTGTGCATCAAAGGACATTAACAAGGAAGTGAGAAAACTACCTACAGAAATGGGAGAAAATATTTGGAAACCATATAATATCTGATAAGGGTTTCATATCTAGAATATATACAGAAGTCCTACAACTCTACAACAAAAAGACAACTCAATTTAAATATATGCCAGAGGGAAGCAGATGTGGCTCAATCAGTAGGGCTCCCATTTACCATATGGGAGGCCCCGGGTTCGGTTCCCGGGGCCTCCTGGTGAAGGCAAGCCGGCCCACGCAGCGCGGTGAGCTGATGCAGCAGGACGACCCAGCAAGGAGAGACAAGCAGACACAGAAAAACGCACAGCAAATGGACACAGCGAGCACAAGCAGCAAGGGGGGGATAAATGAATAAATAAATAAAATCTTTAAAAAAAAAAAAAATAAATAAATATATGCCAGAGATTGGAATAGACATTTCTCCAAAGAAGATTAAAGAAATGCAATTAAAATGACAATGGGAAATACCATTCCACACCTGCTAGGGTGGCTATTAATTAAAAAAATAAATTAAAAAAGCTGAACAAGGGTTGGCAAGAATGCGGAGAAATAGGAACCCTCATAAATTGTTGATGGGAATGTAAAATGAAGCAGCCACAGTGGATGACAGTTTGGTGATTCCCCAGAAAGTTAAACAGAATTACCATATGACAAGGCAATTCTACTACTAGAATTCCCAAAACAGCTGAAAGCAGGGATTTAGACAGATATTTGTACACCAATCTTCATCTCAGCATTGTTCACAATAACCAAAAGGTGAAAGCAGCCCAAGCGTCCATCAACAGATGAATGGCTAAACAAAATGGTGTGTACATTCAGTGGACTATTATTCAGCTGAAGAAAGAACTGAAGGGCTGGTGCATGCTCCAGTGTGGCTAGACCTGGAAGATATCACGTTGAGTGAAATAAGTGAATAAATACTTATTTCTTATAGGAAATACTTAAAATAAATTCATAGAGACAGAAAACAGAATAGTGGTTACCAGGGGGAGGGGGAAATGAGGAGTTAATGCTAAGTATGAATTTTGCTTTGGAGTATTGAAGATAATCTGGAGACAGATAGTGATAAAAGCTATACAGTATTGTCAGTATACTAAAGAATTATCCACTTAAAATGGTTAAAGTGATATTTATGTTATGTATATTTTACCACAAAAATAATTAATTATAAAAATAAAATAATAGATAAGATATTAATGGGAGTTTGAACACTTGCAATTCATGAATCGGGCAGAATCCAAACCTTACATGGAAAGGAGCTCCACCAACAGGGTAGAAAGGGGGAGCTCATACTGGAACACAGAAGTAAATTAGAAAATGCTCTGCTTGGCTGACGTTAAGTCTCCATTTTTGCATAAGGGTCCTTTACAAAGTGGGGAACAGATATACATTAATTAATATGATATGCTTGTCCATTGTGATGAGCTATTTCTACTGGACAGAAACTGGTTTATAACGTGCTTATCTGCTGTTCCGTAGGGTACATCCATTGTTTCATTTTCTTGGAAAGTCCCTCAGGTCAGTTACTTTTCGGCTTCTGGGAAATCCTTTCTTGGAGAAGGTTCCCTCCCTCCCAGCAATTTCCCAATGCAAGTGGCCATTTTATTTTATTTAGCACAGGTGAATGACATGTTCAGATCTGTGTTATAGAAAGATCTTTCTGACTGTGCAGGGCCTGGAGTTGGTGAGAGACTGAGGGAGAGGTGAGGCTATTTTGAAGGTCCAGAGGAGACTACACCTAAATTAATAACTGTGAGAATGGACACCAAGGCAGAACAGTACTTGAAAGATATGGCAAAGATAGAATTGACAGGATTTGAAGGAGAGGACGTGGTGAAGGTAAGAAAGAGAGTTACCATGATGGGTAACTGGGCAGATGGCAGTGTCATTGTCTAAGATGGGAAACAGGGTAGGCAGCCAAGGAATATAGGTTTCAATACATAAAGAAAGCATTGGGTCTTAGTTTAATTGCCAGCATGTTTTTTTTTCCTTAGTTGTTTGTAAAATAAAATAGGGCCTTACAGTGGCTGGCATCTTAGATTCAGTGAAACACAGTAAGAGAAGTGTGCTTAAGTTTGCTTAACTCTTTTCCTCTGGTAATACTTTATGCTTTGACCTTCATTCCAGTTTTCAGGACTCTTCACTTTTATCATCATCGTTATTTTTAACAATAATTATTGTACAACCTTAGCCAGTACAGGTCTTTACAATTAATAAAAGATTTTATTTATATATTTATTGAATAAGTAATAAATTCCCATGGTTCAAAATTCAAAATTGCAAAAGGGTATACAGGGAAAATCTCTCATCCACTCCTGTCTCCCAGCTATCCTGTTCCCCTCCCTGGGGGAAACCAATGTTTTTAGTTTCTTGAGTATTATTCCAGAAATACCTATCTTCTTTCTACTCTCCCCTTTCCCTTTTTACAATACTAATGATAGTATCCTCTACACACCGTTTTCCTTGATTCTTTTTTTTTTTTTTTTTAATTTTTATTTATTTATTCATTTATCCCCCCCTTGCTGCTTGTGCTCGCTGGGTCAGCTAACCACGCCGTGCGGGCGGGCTTGCCTTCACCAGGAGGCCCCGGGAACCGAACCCGGGGCCTCCCATATGGTAAACGGGAGCCCTACTGATTGAGCCACAGCCGCTTCCCTCCTTGATTCTTTACTGGGTACTCTTGCATACATTATATACATTTTAAATCTTTTAGCCCTTCGATGGACCTAGCAGGTTGGCAGGCAAGTATTATAATGACCACTTTACAGATAATTATACTGAGGACTGAAAAACGTTAAAGTGATTTT
Organism: Tolypeutes matacus; assembly: GCA_026826555.1. NCBI lineage: Eukaryota > Metazoa > Chordata > Mammalia > Cingulata > Chlamyphoridae > Tolypeutes > Tolypeutes matacus. The sequence continues at coordinate 921,615 of JAKSZT010053798.1, forward strand.
GCCAGTAATGGAGCTGGGACCTGGGTCTTCTAAGCACCAATATGTGAACACAGGAATGTGTCATATGAGTGGATTAGTTTTCTTTCAAATCAAGCCATTCTTCCTTGAAATGCCTGTTAGTATTTACAACTCTTCTGTGTTTGTTTATATCTATCATTGGGACATATTTCATAACTGGGATGGACACATCTCAGGAATCATTAAGTCCTGGGAACAGTTCCCCACACTCCTAAAAGAGGGGCATGTGTTCTAGGCAGAGGGAACAGCCCGTGCTAAAGCATGGAGGTGTGGGATAAACTTGTGAGTTAAGGGGCTGTGGGTGGTGCCATCTGACAGAACAGAGGGTGGAGAGAGGAGCTGGAGGGAAAATCTGCCATCTATGGCTAGCTTTTCCTGCCCCTTAACTGTTCATATGGTCTCTTGGGATTTGCCTTAACTGTCTTTTCAGAGGATTCATTGATGCATTCAGCATTGCAACGGATATAAATAATTACCCTACAGAGGGATAACGGAGGTGCTGAGGGAGCACATAGCAAAGAGAGAAGCAGGAGAGAAATGTGTTTCTCTTCTCCTTAGACTGGGTAGGATCAGCGTGGACCTCTCTTATTGTCAAATTATTATTATTATTCTCCATTCAGACCACCACACTTCTCTCACGTCATTTCTTCTGTGTTCAACAAAGAAGTTTCGTTAGTTATATTGCATTTCTGAGCAATTCTGTTATGTTGCAGTTCTGAGCAGGGTCTTGGTCCCTTCCTATGACATTAGCTGGTCCTCATGTTTTCACTGCTACTGAGACAACAAGTGATGCTGCTCGCTGAGCACTCACCAAGTGCAACCCGTTTTACACTTGAAGAACCTGGGGATTAGATACATTAGAACTAATTGAGAGCTGACCAGTGGTGCACTGGTAAATGTTTAAAAACCAGCCCTCTATAATTAGTAGGTCATAAGCTGACATTGATACAGGTCGAAATGAGTATACTAAATACTTTTTTTGGTGTTGGAAATAGGTATAGGTTTTATGATGATCATTGTCCCTCTTTGCTTTTGTGTGTAAGGGGTGGCATTGGGGGTGGACTCAGAAGTAAAAGCTTTCCCCAAAGATCACTTCTATCTGGAAAGAACTTCTTTATAGAGTCCATATCTTGCCCCAGACTGACCACAATTCCATGAGGAAGCCTCCTTGTGCATTACATTTCTCTGAAAAGCCATCAGCTTGTCTTTTCCTGAACCACACATATGGTTCCACAGGCCTAAAAATAGTCCTTTACATTTCAGAAGCTATTTCTAATGGGATTGTGGAGAAGCGTATGAAAAGAGGCCGTCTCCTTTTCTCCTCTTCCTTAAAATCAGAGTCTTTTGCTTTGGAATGCCCCCCCCCTTCTCCCTGTTCCTACTTCTGGGATCATTAATATTCTAATGGCACGTCTGCCTTCTTTGCCCTTAACTTCCCACTTCTGGTTGTAGCTGATTTGGGGGAGTGGTAAGCTATGCCGTCAGCAGGAAAATAAAGGTCTTTTCATAGACCTTCTACAAACAGTGACAGGGATTCACAAGGTAGGTTCCAGTGGCATCAGGATCTTCCGGTAAATAAGTATACACTGGCTTTTTGTGGGAGTCTCTTTAAGAGACCAAATAGAATATCATGCCACCAGTAATAAGGAGCATTTATAGACTGGAAGGAAGGCATACCTATGTTTCTAGGGACCCTGAGATCCTGAGTGAATGCAGCCATAAAGCCAAATGCCAACCCAAGCTAGGCCCCCTGATCTACCTTTCATGGGTTTTGTTTAGCTATACCCCGTGTGTCAGTGCTTCAAAAAAAATTAAAAAAAAAAAACAGCCCTCTGGGAGAAATATGTAGCATGTGCTGGTTTCTGTTGTGTAAATCCTCTCACCAATGGCTGATTGAATTTTTGTGGAAGTGGGTAAAGTAAAGAATGGACAGAGAAGTGGAAGTTATTAAAATGATCGGCATGTCCAGAGATATGGTAAGATCCAGAGGGTTTTTGTGGATGAGATGAGATTTTGTGGTGTTTTGTTTTATTTTTTACTTTTTATTTTGATAAAATATATACAACCCAAAATTTCCCGCTCTTAGGCAGTTTCAAGTGTACGGTTGAGTGGTATTAATCACATTCATAATGCTACCATCACCAAGATCCATTACCAAAATGTTTCCGTCACCCTAAAGCAATAACTCCCTGTCTCTTACCCTATCCCTGATAACTGCTATCTACTTTCCCTCTCTATGAATTTGCATCTTCTAGGTAATTCATAGAAGTAAAATAATATAATGGCTGTCCATTTATGTCTGGCTTAATTTTCATTCAACATGATGTCTTCAAAATCCATCCATATTGGTTGTGCATATATCAGAACTTCATTCCGTTTTACAGCTGAACAACATTCCATTGTATGTATATACCACATTTTATTTGTCCATACATCTGTTGATGGACACTTGGATTGCTTACACCTTTTGACTACTGGGAATAATGCTGCCATGAACATTGGATGTACAAATATCCATTCACATCCCTGCATTCAGAAAATTAGGGAATATAATAGGAGTAGAATTTCTGTGTCATATGGTAATTCTATGTTTAAGTTTCTGAGGAACCCCAAACTGTTTTCACTCTGGTTGCACCATTGTACATTCCTCCCAACAATGTACAGGGGTTCCAATTTCTCTACATCTTCACCAGAACTTGTTATTTTCCATTTTAAAAAGACTATCCTTCCCAATGTGAAGTGATATCTCATGTGGTTTTGATTCTCTGAATATTAATTTTGAGCATATTATCAAGTGCTTATTGTCCATTTGTATATCTTCTTTGGTGAAATGTCTTTTCAACTCTTGCCAATTTTAAAAATTGGCAGTATGTCTTTTTGTTGTTGTGTTGTAGCAGTTATTTATACAATCTAGATCTTAAACCCTTACCAGATATATGGTTAGCAATTATTTTCTCCCATTTTGTAGGTTTTGGTTTGTTTGTTTGTTTGTTTTCACTTTCTTGATAATGTCCTGTGATGAGTAAACTTTTTGGTTTTGATGAAGTCCATTTTTTCTAGTTTTTCTTTTGTTGCTTATGCTTTTAGTGTCACAGCTAAGAATTACTGCCAAATCCAAGTCATGAAGGCTTACCCACATGTTTTCTTCTAAGACTTTTATAGTTTTAGTGCTTATGTTTAGGTTCTTGATCCATTTTATGTTAATTTTTGTATATGGTGTGAGGTAGGGGTTCAATCAACTTCATTCTTATGCATGTAGGTATCCAGTTTTCCCAACACCATTTGTTGAAGAGACTATTCTTTCCCTATTTAATGTACTTGGCACCCTTGTTGAAAATCAACTGACAGTAGACATATGAGCATATTTCTGGACTCTCAATTCTATTCCATTCATCAATATATCTACCTTTATGCCAGTACCACACCAGTTTGGTTACTGTAGTAAATTTCTAAATTAGGAAATGTGAGTCCTTCAACTTTGTTCTTTTTCAAAATAATTTTCACTATTTAGGACCCCTTGAAATTCCATATGAATTTAAGGAACAGCTTTTTCATTTTGGCAGAAAAGGTTGCTGAAATTTTGATAGGGATCTCATTGAACCTGTGGATTGCCTTGGATAACATTGACATCTCACTTCCACACTTTTACAATCAAATTAATTAAAACTTCTACATACATTAAGCATCAGTACTCCTTCTCAGCCCTTCTCTTATCTCCTAATAACCTATACTTTAGGTTTTAACTCCATGCATTTATTCTTCGTGTATAGTTCAGATTAGTAAGACCATGCAATTTTTGTTCTTTTGTGTCTGGCTTACTTCACTTGACATAATGTCTTCAAGATTCATCCATGTTATCATATATGTCCCAATTTCATTTCTTCTTACCGCAGCATAGTATTCCATTGTATGTATATACCACATTTTATTTATCCATTCATTGGTCGATGGACACTTGGGTTGTTTCCATCTTTTGTTAATTGTAAATGATGCTGCTATGAACATCAGTGTACAGATGTCTGTTTGTGTCAGTTTTCAGTTTTTCTGGATATATTTCTAGGAGTGGAATTGCCAGATCATATGACAGTTCTATATTTAGCTTCCTGAGGAAGCGCCAAACTGTCTTCCATAGAGGCTGCAAGAGTGAAAGAGTGTTCCTGTTTCTCCACATCCTCTTCAGCACTTAGTGTTTTCTGTTTTTTCAAGAATGGCCATTCTATGTGGTGTGAGACGATATCTCATTGTCATTTTGATTTTCATTTCCCTAATAGCTAGTGAGATGGGACATTTTTTCATGTGCTTTTTGGCTATTTGTATTTCCTCTTTGGAGAAATGTCTATTTAAATCTTTTGCCCATTTTTAAATCAGATTGCTTGCTCTTTTGTTATTGAGTTGTATGATCTCTTTATATAGTTTGGAAATCAAACCCTTATCAGATATGTGGTTTCCAAATATTTTCTTCCATTGAGTGGGCTGCCTTTTCACCTTCTTGATGAAGTCCTTTGAATCATAAAAGTATTTAAGTTTGAGGAGGTCCTATTTACCCATGTTTTCTTTCATTGCTTGTGCTTTTGGTGTAAGGTTTAAGAACCCACCACCTACCAAAAGGTCTTGAAGAGAGGGTATTAAATTTTGTGAAATGCCTTTTCTGCATTTGTTGAGATGATCATGTGCTTTTTTCCCCCATAGTTCAATTAATGTGGTATGCTACACTGATTGATTTTTGTATGTTGACCCACCCTGGCATTGCTGGGATAAATCTCATTTGGTCATGATATATGAGCCTTTTATTGTACCTTTGGATTCAATTTCCTAATACTTTTTTTTTTTTTTGAGGATTTTTGCATCTATATTGAAAAAGTAAATTGGTCTATATTTCTCCTTTCTATGAAAGGCATTGGTATTAGGATAATTCTGGTCTCATAGAATTAGGAAAAGTTCCCACCTCTTCAATTTTTAGAAGAATTTGAGATGGTTTAGTGTTAATTCTTCTTTGAATGTTTGGTAGAATTCACCAGTCAAGCCATCTGGCCCTGGACTTTTCTTTGTTGGGATGTGTTTGATTACTGATTCAATATTTTTACTTGTTATAGGTCTGTTGGTATCTTCTATTTCTTCTTATATAATTCAGGTAATTTCTGTGAAATTTGTGCATTTCATGTATGTATTAGTCAGCCAAAGGGGTGCTGATGCAAAGTACCAGAAATCTGTTGGATTTTATAAAGGGTATTTATTTATGGTAGCAGCTTACAGTTACAAGGCCCTAAAGAGTCCAACTCAAGGTTACTTCCTCACCAAAGTCTGTTGCCACGTGTTGAAACAAGATGCCGGGTGATGTCTGCAAGGGTTCAGCCTTCCTCTCTCCTATTAAGGCTCCATGGTCCCAGTTCCTTCCGATCTCACCTGTAGGCTGGAGGGCTCATCTCCTTCCAGGCTCAGCTGCTCTGTTATCTTCACAAGGTCAGCTGTAAACTATCAGGCAAATGGCTCATCTCTCTTCCCAGGGCCATAGGATCCTCTGCCGTATCTGTGGAACTCCCTTCCTCTTTTCTCTCATATCTGCTTCTATGTGTCTTCTTGATTGAGTGTCCATTTTCTATAGCCCACAAAGGGGCCAGGGACTCAAACTGAGTCACCCTAACGGTTGATTCAAAGCCCTAATCTTAACATAATTTAATCAAAGCCATCTCAGCTGAATCTAATACAGTCAAAGGTTATCACACCCAGAGGAACAGACCAGTTTACAAACATAATCTAATATCTTTTTTGGAATTCATAAATAATACCAAACTGCTACAATGTAGATGATCTGATTTGTTGGCATACAATTGTTCATAGTATTCTCTTCCAATCCTAATTTCTGCAAGATCAGTAGTAATGTTCCCACTTTCATATTTGTGTCTTTTCACTCTTTTCCTTTGTCAGTCTAGCTAAGTTTTGTCAATTTTATTGATTTTTTCATAGAACAAGCTTTTTGTTTGGTTTATTTTCTCAATTATTTTTCTGTTCTCAATGTCATTTATCTCTGCCCTAATATTTATTATTTCCTTTCTTCTGCTAACTTTAGGTTTAGTTTGCTCTTCTTTTTCTAGGTTCTCAAGATGTGATGCTAGGTTACTGATTTGCAATCTTTCTACTTTCTTAATGTAGGCATTTATAGCTATAAATTTCCCTCAGAGCAGGCCTTTATGGCATCCCTTACATTTTGATATATTGTGCTTTCATTTTCACTCAACTCTAAGAATTTCTTTTGATTTTTTCTTTGACCCATGGTAGTTTAAGACTGTGTTATTAATTCCCACATGTGATGGTTAATTTCATGTGTCTGGCTGGCCAGGTGATGGTGTCCAGTGGTTTGGTCAAGCAAGCACTGACCTGATTGTTGTTGTGAGTGTATTTTATAGCTGAATTTGAATAACCAGCCAGTTACTTGCATCTATGGCTGAGTACATGTATAATCAACAAAGGTTGCCTTCAGCAATGAGAGGAGTTAGCGCATCCAATCAATTGGAAGCCTTAAAGGGAGAACTAAGGATTTCCGCAGACAGAAAGAGGAATATCTATCTTCACTTCAGACAGAATTCTGAACGTGTGTCTTTTTTCTTGGGGAATTCAACATCTCTTTCATCGAATTTCCAAATTGCAGCCTGCCTTATAGAATGTGGAGTTGGAAGTCCCCACAGTCATGTGAGCCAATTCCTACAATAAATCTTTAATATTTATATTCCCGGAGAATGAATCATGTGCACTGGGGAAAAATGTGTATTCTGCTGTTTTGGAGAAGTGTTTTGTATATGTCTGCTAGGTTTAGTTTGTTTATAGTATTGTTCAAGTCCTCCATATCCCTATTGATCCTCTGCCTAGATGTTGTATCCCTTTTTGAAAGTGGTGTACTGAAGTCTCCAACTATTATTGTAGAACTATTTCTCCCTTCAATTCTATCAATGTTTGCTTCATGTATTTTGGGGCTCTGCTATTTGGTGCATAAATGTTTATAATTATATCTTTTGGATGGATTGGTCTGTTTATCAATATATAATGTCCTTCTTTGTTTCTTGTACAGTTTTGGTCTTAAAGTCTGTTTCATCTGGTATTTATATAGACACCTCATCTCTCTTTTGATTACTATTTGCATGGAATATTTTCTCCCATCCTTTCACTTTCAACCTATTTCTGTCTAAGGTGAGTCTCTTGTAAGCTGCATATGGTTGGATCATGCCATTCTGCCAGTCTCTGCCTTTTGATTGGAGAGTTTAATCCATTTACATTCAAAGTAATTATTGAAAAGGCAAGACTTATTTTAGCCATATTGCTATTTGGTTTTTTTGAGAGTTTTATAACCTTTTTTGGCCCTGATTTTCTCCTTTGTTGCCTTCTTTTGTGTACAGTTGTTCTTTCTGTAGTGTGACAGTTTGTTTCCCTTCTCATCTCCTTTTAAGTACATTTTTTAGATTTCGTGTGTGTGGTCACCATGGGGCTTACATTTTACATCCTAAATCTATAACAGCCTAGTCTGAACTGATACTAACTTAACTTCAATAGTATGCACAGTCTCTACTCCTTTATCTCTTTGCCCCCGTATGCTGTTCTTATCACAAATTGCATCTTTATACTTTGTGTGCCCCAAAACAAATATTTAGGATTATTTTATACATTTGTATTTTAGATCATATAAGAAATTAAAAGTAGAGTTATAACCCAAGAATACAGTAATATTGGCATTTATATTTACCCACATAGTTACCTTTTTGTGGGTCTTTATTTCTTCATATGGCTTCAAGTTACTGTTTTATGTCCTTTTCTTTCCTCCTGGAGGACTCCCCTTAGCATTTATTTTAGGGCATATCTAGTAGCATTGAACTTCCTCAGCTTCTGTGTATCTAGGAATGTCTTGATTTCTCCCCCATTTTTGAAAGACATTCTTGCCAGAGAAAGAATTCTTGGTTTACAGTACTTTTTTTCTTTTAGCACTTTAAGTATGTCAACCCCCTGGTTTCTGGCTTCCATGGTTTCTAATGAGAAATTAGCACTTAATCTTATTGAGTCTCCTTTGTATGTAAAGAGTCACTTCTTTCCAGCTGCTTTTAGGATTCTCTGTTGGTCTTTGGTCTTCTTTGTGACGATAAATGAGTCTCTTTTTTTTAGGTATTGATCTTTTTTTTTTTTTTTTTTTTTATTATGGGTAAAAATCAAAATTCTCACAATACATACAAACATTTGCAAAATGATATATAAATATATATGCATATATGTGTTGATAAATGAGTCTCTAATGAGTCTCGGCATGGATCTCTTTGAGCTTACCCTGTTTGTAGTTTGTTGAGCTTCTTGGATGTGTGTATCATGTTTTTTGTCAAATTTGGGGAGTTTTCCACCATTATTTCTTCAAATATTTTTTCTGCCCCTCTCTACTTCTCTTCACCTTCTGGGACTCCCATAATGTGTATTATTGTATACTTCATGGTGTGCCGTGGGCCCTGTTGCAGTTTGGCATTATTTATGAATTCCAGAAATAGAGCTTGGCTTATGTCTGTGAACTGGTCTTTTCTTCTGGGCATATTAGATTATATTGGATTCAGAGGTTTTGCTTTTACGTGATTAAATAATGATTACAGCTTTGACTGGGCCATGTCAATAGGATGTTGAGTCCCTGCACCCTTGGTGGGTGTGGACTCACAGAGAAACCACACAGCAGAGAAGGGAGGTTGGAGTTTTTGAGCTGGAGCCCCAGGAAGTAAGCACACAGAGTAGCTTGGTCATGAGGAAGGAGAGAAGGCCCCAGGAAAAGAGATGAGCCATTTGCCTGACAGTGCACAGCTGGCCTCGTGGAGAGAACAAAGCAGCTGAGCCCGGAGAGAATCAAGCCCTGGGGAGAGAGACAAAGCCTGGAGAGCCTGATCACGGAGCCTTAAGAGGAAGAGGAAGGCTGAACGGAGGCAGCCATCTTGCTCCAACACGTGGCAACAGACTTTGGTGAGGGAAGTAACTTATGCTTTATGGTCTGGAAACTGGAAACTTCTACCTCAAATAAACACCTTTTAAAGATTTTTATTTATTTATTCATTTATCCCCCCCCTGCTGCTTGTGCTCGCTGGGTCAGCCAACCACGCCGTGTGGGGGGGCCCGCCCCCACCAGGAGGCCCCGGGAACCGAACCCGGGGCCTCCCATATGGTAAACGGGAGCCCTACTGATTGAGCCACAGCCGCTTCCCGATAAACACCCTTTATAAAAGCCAACAGATTTCTGGCATTTTGCATCAGCACACCTTTGGCTGGCTAACACAGGTTCCTTAGGCTCTGCCACTTTTTTCATTCTTTTTTCTTTCTGCTATACATCTTGAAAAATTTCACCTGCCCTATGTTCAAGTTCATCAATTCTTCTGCCTCTTCAAATTTGCTGTAGGACCCTTCTAGTGAATTTTTAATTTTAGTAATTATATTCTTCTTTCCAGAATTTCTATTTGGTTCCTTTTAAAATTTTCTAATTCCTCCTTTTGTTCACATATCATTTTCCTAACCTCCTTTAGCTTTTTGTCCATGTTTCCCTTTAGCTCAGTGACTTTTTTAGGAAAGGTGACTTAATGTCTTTGATTAGTAATTCCAGTGGCTGAGTTTCCTCAGGGGTAGATTCTTTTTTTTTTTTTTTTTTTTTTTTTATGAAAAGGCAAGTTTGGGGGAAAGATGCAGAAATGAATGAACATGCACACTTAAAGATTATGCCATCTAGGGGTAGATTCTTTCACTTTATTTTGTTCCTTTGAATGGGCCATCTCTTCCTGTTTCTGTGTGTGTCTTGTGATTTTTTTGTGTGAAAGTGTGGATATTTGGGTGTTAACTCTGAAAGTCAGATTCTACCCTTTTCCCAGGCTTTACTGCTTTATTTTTGGTTTTGGTGTGTATGTGTGTGTGTTACTCTTGGAGGCGGTAGTGCAGAGAGGCTCTGTCTTCAGGCTCTCTTTCAACCCTTAGCCCAGCTTATGCTAAGCTTGCAAGTCAGCCCTCAGTGCAGTTAGGCTCTTCTCAGGTCTTTCTGTGCCTCTTGCCCTGGGTATGTGCAGTAGCTTTCAAAGATTCCCCAGAATACATGTTTCCTAGTTTCCCCTCCGAAAAATAAAAATAAGAACTAATTAATTAATTTATATATATATATATATATATATATGTTTTCCCAGCTTCTCTTCCTATGCCCCAAGTGCTGAATTTCACATCTCAACCACAGTGTTTTGCCCCCATCAGCTGTGGGTTTCTCCCTTCATGGCACTCTTCCACACAGCTTCTCTGCCCTGCTTCTCCCCTCTGTGTAATTTCTGGGTTAGCAAAACTCATTGCTCTGAGTCAGCCTTTCAGGGAGCGGGTTTGGGCAGACAGACAAACACACTAAATGGGACCCGCACTGGGAGCTCTGGGCACTGCCCAGGGGTGCGGCTGTAGGTGGTGCACCAGGCTGGGGGAGGGCCGGCAAGCGGAGGTGCCAGCTGCGGTGCTGCCACTTTCAGGCTCTCTTTTGCTCTGCTGAGCTTATCTCCTAAGTGCCTTCCAGAGTCCTGGAGAGTCGGCTAGGACCGCTTCAGCTTGTTTCGGTGGCTCTTTGTGGGGTGAGGGGCGTTCACCCAGTGTCTGCTCTTGCAGACGCCACCTGCATGAGATCAGCTTAAGAGAGTGCAGGTCAGGAGGACGCCATCAGCCAGTGTGACCTGGCGCAGTGGCAGTGTGCTCCCCAGGCCCCGGGGTGGCCGTCCCCTGCCGAGTTTTCCCGGGCCTCCTTCTCTCACTTTAGAACTTCGAGGGGAACTCCAGGGAGTTTATATCAAGGACTCCTGGAACCTATGGGGAAATATTGGGAGACCAGGAAATATTCTCATACATACAAGCCAAAGATCAAGAGACCCTGCCCCAAAGCTGGGGCCTCAAGCCTCGTGCTGGGTCAGGACTGCCTTTAGGGCTGTGGCAGCTTCACGTCCGCGGAAGGGCATATAGTTAGAGTGTCATCCCTGGTCCTCGCTGCTGTTCAGGCACGGCCCCCGTCTCGTGGGAGGGGGAGGCAGGCACGGGCCCCCAGTCTAGTAGGATGCGGGAGGCAGACACGGGCTCCCCTCCTGGTAGGAGGGGGAGGCAGGCCGGGCTCCCCGTGTGTTAGAGGCTGGATTAGGAATCAACAGATGCATCTGGAACCTGGCAAAAAAAGCCTTGCAATGAAGGCCTCCGAATGCATCAGCACAGCCGGGTGGGTTGGTGGGTGGGTTGGCTGGTTTTAGGAAAACCAATCCATTGTGTGTCACGTCCCCCCACCCCCGTGTGTGAGGCCCATCGGGCTCCGCTATCAAGTGGAGCGCCATGCCCTCCCCGGCATTGCCAGGAATCCCCGCCTCCCCCTCCTCGGCACTGAGAGCCCCCTTGCCCTGCATCACAATGGCTTCTGAGAAGTGCCCTGGAGCCTCTAAAACTTGGGGTGTTCATTTAAATTAACACGGTACTGTCACTGCACACAGTCGGGGTCCCCCATGCACCTGAGGCCAGGGTGGTGGGTCATTTACCCCTCGCCCCACCCTGGGGCGCCCTGGGCTGGGGGCCGCAGTGGCTGCAGCTACGGGAAAACGAGCAGACCAGCAGGATGGGAGGTGTCAGAGAGGGTGAAGTCACGTCTGTGCCTGCGTGTCGGGTGTGTGAAGAGCTGGGCCCAGGGGGGCCCCGGGAGGGCAGACGGGGGCTTCTTGAGGGAGCCAAATTCTCTCCTGGAGTGGAGCAGAACTGACGCCGAGCACCATGTGCAGAGCTGAGTGAGCAAGGGTGGCTCTCGCTGCGGTTTCCTGGCCTGGCTTGCCCCAAGGCCCGTCAGCTCCTGCTTCCTCCTGGTGGCCTCTTCACAGGGTGTTCCCCCTCGTGCATCAGTGAGCTGAGGCTGCCCCGACCTTGGTGTCCTCAAGGCAGGCTGCGCGGGCACGTCAGCGGAGGGCTGACCCCTCTGCAGGCCCCCCGCCACCCTGCCACCCCCTGGGTACCACTGCCCTCTGGGCCACCTCCTGCCGCCATCCCTCCACTGTTCCTTTCCCTTCCTCTCGCTTTTGGGGCCTCTTCTGAGTCCCCCAGCCCACTCAGCCCCCAGCAGCCCTCAAGGGTTAGAGTGAACAGGACCAGAGGAGCCGCTTTTTTTCACGTATCCCCTCCCCAAGGCTCATGTTCCGAAATGTTAATGATCAAAAACGTGTTTTATTGACTAAGGAATTCCTTTCTACTTTACCGTGGGGCAGGGGTAAATCTCCTGTGGACCACAGCTAACAGACAAGCACGAGGTGCCGTGAGGCAGTCAAACACCTTAGCTCGTGGGAGGCGGCTGTGGCTCAAGCGATTGGGCTCCCGTCTACTTTATGGAGGTCCCGGGTTCTACTCCTGGGGCCTCCTGGTGAAGGCAAGCAGGTCCACGTGGAGAGCTGGTGCAAAAAGATTATGCAACAAAAAAGAGACACAGAGGGGAAAAAAGACAACAAGAGACACCACAAACCAGGGAGCTGAGGTGGCTCAAGTGATTGAGTGCCTCTCTCCCACGTCGGAAGTTCCCAGGATCGGCTCCCGGTGCCTCCTAAAACAGAAGACAAGAAGAAAAGACAAGCAGCACAGAAGAACACGCAACGAGTGGACACAGAGAGCAGACAGCAAGTGCAAGCGGCAAGGGGGGAGGCGACAAATAAAAATAAAACAAAAATATTTTTTAGAAACACTTAGCTCAGAGAACCTGCTGCAGGCAGGTGTGCGGTGCGGCAGTGTTTCTCTGAAATATTGAACCTGGCTCACGGGCCACCCTGACTGCCTTTGAACACCTCTAGGGGCTTGAGAGACGCCAGGATGGAAGCTTCTGCTTCAGCCCTTGGCGTTTCTGGTCCTGTGGTCGGGGTAGAGCCTGTGGGTCCTGGAACAGTGGCAGGAAACCCCGGGCAGGACCCGTCTGAAACCATCTTCAATCCAAACGAGACAGATTCTTTTGAGAATAGCTGAGCCCCCTGGTGTGGTCTCCGCCAGCCACCCCCGTGGGCAGCCGGGCCTTTTCCTCACTGTGGCCGTGCCGCGCCGAGGGCCAGGGAGCTTTCCTAGGATGGGCAGAGTGCCCGCGAGGGCGAGGGCAGTGATGCGCCACGGGACAAGCTTTGAAGTGTGCCGAGCCCCTCAGCCTCGTCCCTGAGCCCGGGGCGGGCACTGCCGGGCTGTGGAGGGCAGGGAGGAGGGTGGCACCGTCGTGGCCCGGGGGCCACGCTTGGAGAGGGCTCTGGGGGGCCTGAGGGAAGCGTCGGGGAGTAGGAGAAGTTCATGGAAAGCGCTCTGGAGAGCGCACTTTGTGCCCGGGCAGGGCTGTACAGCAGCACTGCGTGGGCTGGGCCTTCGCCGCCGCCTCTTTCCTCTCAAGTGTTCCGCAGGCAGGCCACGGGCAGGCCGCGTCGCGGACCACGGGCAGCTCTGCGCCCTCTGGGCGGCTTCTTGCACTTGGCTTCGCTCCTGCACTGGCCAATCGTTCTGCATCTCGCCCTTCCAGAGCAAGTCCTCACCAAGGGGGCGTTTTCTTCCTGACCACCACTTTCCCACAGATTACCCCTTCAAGCCCCCAAAGGTAAGCCCCCCGCCTCCCCTGACCCTGGCCAGAGGGCAGCTCCTGAGGGGGCCTTCCGAGTCCGAGCAGGACAGCCGTCCCCGGGGCTTGTGCAGACTCCCATCGCCGCTGCTGGGCCTGCTCATCTCGCTGAAGGTGGGGCCCAGGCTGTGCCTCTCCAGGCTCCTGGGCCTCTTCCACAGACCCTTACTTAACCCTAGTCAGGGGTTCTCAGCCAGGGGTGATTTTGGCCCCGCCCCAGGGAAATATTTGGGTTGGCACAACTGAGGTGGGCGGGGAGTGCTGCTGACCAACATCTGGCGAGCAGGGGCTGGGACGCTGCCCAGTCTCCCCGATACTCAGCACTTTGCTGTGAGAAAAGTGGTGTCTTTCTACCAGCAGACTACCAAGCCCAAAACCCTGGTCCAGGCTGCTGGCGAGCCCTGTGCCTTCCCATGCCCTCGTTTCCTTTATTAGATTAAAGCATCAGCCGGCCTAGCTCCGCCCTTCCCGGGACACCCAGGGACAGCTGGAGAACAGTCACCAAGGGCAGGAGGACTGTGGGGAGGGCCTGCGAGTCTGTCTTGTGCCCCGACCGCCGGCACCCCCAGGCAGCTGCTCTGTCTTGTCGCCCTCGTGGCCAGCAGCCGGGGACAGAGGGACACGGGGAAGCAGCAGGGAGGGTTCGTGACAGGAGGGGACCCCAGCAGAGGGGAAGAGGGGCCTGGGGAGCGGGCCTATGTGCGAAGGCCTGGGGGGGCGCAGCCCAAGGAGGGAGTCACACTGCTGCTGCGGGGCAGGGCTGGGGGTCGACAGGGTCCCCACGGGGCTGTGCCTCCCATTCCTGTTAACAGCCTGATGAAAACGTTCATATTTTTTAAAAAAACCTTTTATTTGGAAATAATTTCAAACATATAGGACAGTTACAAAAATACATTCACCTCCTTTTTGACATTTTTTTCTGATTGCAAAACTGGTAAAATTTGGTTATTTTTAAATGAGAGCCTTGCAGCTCATATAAGTGTACAAAGGAAGTCAGCGTCCTGTAGCCCACTCCCGGAGACCACCGGTAGGCGGGACCCGTTCCTCCAGAGGTTGTCCTGCGCGTGCTGATGTATTTCCTCCCGCCCTCCCTCCCTCCCTCCTCTCTAAACGTCAGTGCTGCTCCTGTGCTGCGAATGAGGAGGTGGGCTTCGGGGGCAGAACCCCACGGCTCAAGGAAGGGGTGGTGCTCGAACCCAGATGGGTCAAACGTCTTTTAGCTTTTCATTTCGAATTAATCGCAGACTTGGAGAAAAGTTGCGGGAACAGGACACAGTCCCAGACCCCTGGCCCCACCTCCCCCGCTGTCACCATGTCAGGGGAGCTTCGTGCAGTCACCAACCCAGCAGGGCGCTGGGCCGGCCCTGCGTTCCCCATCAGCGTCCTCGCCAGTTCCGAGGCCCCACCGGGGCCCGCTGCCCGGAGCCGCTGTCCCTCCTCCGGCTCGTCCAGGCGGGGGCAGGGCCTCCGTCCGCCCTTGTCGCTCTAACCCTGTGAGATTCGGAGGGTGCCCCAGTTACGTTGTCAGATTTATCTCAGGCTGGCTCTGTGGGGCACGGTCTCCTTCGCCCTTGTCCGTGCATTCGCTCAGGGGTCCGCGGTGTCGCCGTGTCCTGCTGCTGGCCACGCTGGGCCAGAGCGCTCAGTCCGGGACCAGGCTCTCCCCACTGTCCCACACGGGCTCTCAGCCCCTGCAGAGCTCCCTCTGGCCTCACCGCCCTGCATCCGGGATTTGAATCATGGCCAGATGCGTCTGGGATTCTGGAGCCCTTTCCAGCTTTTGGCAGGGGGGTGGGCGTGCTGGGGAGGGCAGGGGCAGGTGCTAAAACGTCTCTGCTATCAAGGAGATGCCGTGAGAAAAGGTTTCGCGTCCACCCCTCTCTCCTCCTTCTCCTGTTTAGAGGGCGCTCAGCAGTGTCTCATAAAGTCGCAATTTCCCAGCTTATCTCCTCCTTCAGCGTGTAAGCAGCTGAGGACCTTTCTTAAAATAAACAGATAATAATGTAGTCTTGTATGTCTGCTGAGTCTCTTTTAGGCTCTTCAGCTGCTGAAGGGCAAAGAGAAAACAGTGACTGCTATTTAAAAAACTAAGAAGTGAGCTCTGTGAACGAACAGGAAATTTATTTTAACAAGGGGAGATGTAAATAAAACCTCCTCCCACAGTAGAATGAGATACATGGATTTATGTTGCAGCAAGAATTTTCTGACTCTCTGGGGGACTCTGGCAAGACTGCACGATCTCCCTCACAGGACGTATTCAAGAGCGAGGCAGACACTTGCTGTTGCATGCACTTTTAAAGTTTGACCCTTTCTGGAAAAATTACATGGTAATAGATGATCAACCTCCCATATACACAGCCCTCTTCTCCCCTTATTCTAGAGTAAGCATGGAGAAGTGGATGTGGCTTAAGTGATTGGGCTCCCGTCTACCATAGAGGAGGTCCAGGGTTCAATTCCCGGGGCCTCCTGGTGAAGGTGAGCTGGCGCGTGCGGAGAGCTGGCGCGTGCGGAGAGCTGGCGCAGCGAGATGATGCGACAAAAAGAGATACAGAAGAGAGACAATAAGAGGCGCAGCAGCCCAGGGAGCTGAGGTGAAGCAGGAGACTGAGCACCTCTCTCCACTCCGGAGGGTCCCAGGATCAGTTCCTGGTGCCGCCTAAAGACAAGCCAAGCAGACACAGAAGAACGCAGAGAGCAGACAGTAGGCGCAAAACAGCGAGGCAGGGAGAAATAAATCTTTTATAAAATAAAACGAAAAATAAAGTAAGTGTGCACGGAATCGTAGCTAATAAGAAACACCTATGCATCGCCGTCCAGCCTAGGAAACGCTGGCCCATCCTAGGCGAGGCAGGAGCAGAGTCACCGTGCAGTCGCGGTGCCAGGCCGCTGCGAGGGCAGCTGGTCTTCGCCTCAGGCGCCTGCTCGGAGAGAAGCCGCACTTCGCAGAGACCTGGGGCTGTGTCCAGGTCTAGAGCACCTCGGGGCCCACGGCAGCCCCCCAGATAATCGCCACGGCCTTCACAGGGGGAGGCACCGAGGCCCAGCCGGGCCGTTTGACTAAGCAACTCTTGGACATTGTCAGAAGATAAAAAACCAACAGAAAATCACACGCTAGGCGTTCTTTGGACGTAAGAAGCCCTCCTTGCCTCTCCCTCCCCCCTCCGCCTCGTCTCCTGCATGCCCTGCACAGGCTCCGCTGGGGAGCCACGGCCTGCACCCCGCAGCACTGTCTCGGGGGTGGTCCCCCCCAGCCCGTCTCCCCGTTCTTTCCCACAGCTGTGCAGTCTTCTGGTGCCTGGTGCACGCGCGTCACTGCGCCCTGTCCTTCAGGGTGCACAGGGTCTGCATTTGAAGGTGACCTCCCGAGAGCCGAGGCACAGCTTACCCAGGGCCTCAAACCGCGGTCAAAAGGGACCTCGAGGGAGCTCGGGCTGTGCCATGCGTCGGACCGAGGCTAGCGAGAGCTGGAATGAGGGTGCTGCTCTTGTCAGCAGTTAAGCAGGGCGAGAATCGCCTCTATCTGGTGCCTCTCTGCACCCATAACTGGCCCTGACGCTTTGCTGAGAGCTGGATGGCTCCAGGCAGCATAAGAGCCTTTCCCGCTGCCTTCCCTTGGCACCTCGCGGCTCGCGGCCTCGGAGGAGGGGTGCCCACTGCCGTGTGTCCAGAGCAGGAGTCTCACGAGGAGAGGGAGGGGCTCTTCACTCGGACTTCTGCGTTCCTGGGCCATGGCGGGCCCCGGGCCCCAGCGTGGCAGGACAGCCCAGGTGAGCCCGCTTCTGTCTCGCCAGGGTCACTTGCAGGTGGAGACGCCTGAGAAGCCCCTGTGCGCCGCCGGCCTGGGGTCTCTTGTCTGCACGCCGCCTTCACGACCGAAATCTGCCACCCCAATACCAGCAGCGGCGGCACCTGCCTCGACAACCTGCGGTCTCAGTGGGCCCCAGCCCCGATGGCATCCAGAGGCAGAGGCTTCCCCGGCCAGGCCCAAGTGGGACGCATCGCCCGCTCTGCCGCCCCCGTGCTCGCTGGCGGAGCGTGGGCTCCAGGCTTGGGGGCAGCATGTGAGGCCCTCCTCCACTGGGCTCCCTGAAGGGGGGAGCTCAGGGCTGTCCCTTGAGTGCTGGAAGAAAATGTTGGTTCTAGTCACACTTTTTACTTAAAATAAGAAAGGCAAGTATCACCCTCCCCCCTGGTTCCGCTGTTTATTCATCGATCCCTGGCCCCGAAGGTGAAGGAGACCCAGGGCCTCCCACCTCAGGCCGCCCCCTCCGTGGAGAAGCCCTTCCTGTCCCGGACCAGAGGTTCTGGGCATCTGGATGGGTTGGAAGTCCTCAGTGCAAAGCGGCTCCAGAAATTCAGGGCCCCCGGTGTGGCCGGGATCGGCCCTGCAGGTAGAGGGTGAGTGGGGCTATGAAACCCGCCTGACAGCACCCGGGGAGAGGAGCAGCGGCCTGGGCACCGCCGAGGCGCGTGGGGCGGCTGGAAGGGGCTGCTTGGGAAGGCTGAGCCCCCGGGACCAGGCTAAAGCGAGGCGCAGCCCAGCAGCTGTGGGGGATGATGCCCTGCGGAGGGGACCTGGGGCTTGACCTTGAGACTGTATGTGTTCTCGTCTGCTAGGCCACCGAAAACGCCGTCTACCAGAAATGGGAATTTACGAGGTTGCAAGGCTGAGAAAAAGGTCCAAATCAAGGCATTATCAGGTGAAACTTCTTCCTGAAGAGCGGCTGCCGCCGACCCCGGGCTCCTCTGCCACATGGCGAGGCACATGGCGGCGTCTGCTGGGGTCTCCGTTCTCTTCTGGGTTTTGTTGCTTCCAGCTTCTGGCTTCCGTGGCTTTCCCTCTGTCTCTTCTTCCGCATCCATCCCATTTATAAAGGACTCCAGTAAAAGGGTCACACCCCAGCTATGCCTGATCCAAGGTCCCACCTGCAGGAGGCGCACACCCCAGGAAGGGGCTAGCACTAAGGCCAGGGTTTTTGTGGGTCCATAAAGCCTCACACCACCAAATGTGTGAGTCAGCGTGTGAGTTAGTGTGCACCCCACGGCCCGGGGCAGCACGGAGGGAGGGCTCCAGAGGGAGCTGGCCAGCAGGGCAGGGGCGAAGGGAGAAGGGGCGGGGAGGGGGCAGGGGAGGGGCTTGCGAAGGCCCCTGGAGGTGCAGACACGGTGGACCCTTCCCCAGCGTAGCCCACGCAGACAGGCAGGGCAGCAGGGTCTGGAAGTGCCGCGGGCCTCCCTTCTGCAGCTCTCCAAACGCCGTGCTCCACAGACTCTCCCGGGGATCCAGGGGATCCAGAGCAGAGGCAGTGACAGACAACCTGGGCCCCACATTCTCAGGTTCCTGTTTTCAGAGAGGACGCTTTGCTCTGAAAGGCCCACGGGTTCCCCTCCCTCCCCACCTGATCCCCCCATCCCCCATCCCCTCCGTCCTCCAGTCCCCCACCACGATGCCCGTCCCCAGTCCTCCTGACCGTCCGCTTCTCCCCACCCCCCAATCCCTTTCCCTGCTCCCCATCCTTGGGCCCAGGCAGCCCAGCAGGGGGCCGTTCACAGAGCCCGAGGCAGGAGGGTCCTCGGCCTTGCAATGGTCAGAGAGCCTCCGCTTCGCATTAGTGGACGGGCTCGCGGATGCACGACAGACCTGCACCCACCTGCTCTCGAGAGGTGCAGGCGTGGGGCAGGGCGGTGGGCGCAGCAGTGCCACGGGGGCCGGGGGCGGAGGCAGCGCGGAGGAGGGCACCGTGTCTGGACTGGACCACGGTGAGGCATCCCCGGAAGGCGCCTTTCAGCTGGTGTGTGGGCGGTGCAGGGCGGTCGGGGGGGCGGCCGTGGGTTCGCAGAGAGCTGGCCCCTGACCAGCCCGTCCTCTTCTTCCCAGCTCCCCCGCCCATCTGCTCCCTGCTCTGCCACCCCAACCCCGACGACCCTCTGATGCCAGAGAGAGCCGCACCCGCAAGGCCGACAGAGAGAGGTATGCGTCCTCCCGGTGGCCTTGGTGTCCTGGGCTTCCGCCCATGCCGGTCCCCACAGACGGACACCCTCCTGCTCATGCCGAGACCGTGTGCTGAGGAGGGAGGAGGAGACAACAGTGATTTCAAAAAGCAGCTCCCTGGGGAAGCGGAGGTGGCTCAGGCGACTGGGCTCCCGCCTGCCACGTGGGAGGTCCCGGGTTCCGGTCCCGGTGCCTCCTGGAGAAGGCAAGCTGGCGCGACAGGCTCCTGTGGCGAGCTGGCACGACAAGGAGACACAAAGAGGAAACACAATGAGAGAGTCAACAAAGCAGGGAGCAGAGGTGGCTCAGGCAATTGAGCTCCTCCCTCCCACGTGGGAGGTCCCAGGTTCGGTTCCCAGTGCCTCCTAAAGAAAGGACGAGCAGACACAGAGAGCAGACAGTGAGCGCAAATGACGGGGGGCGGGGGGAATAAATAAATAAATAAATCTTTAAAAAAAAAAAAAACAGGCAGCTCCCTGTTCTGGGTAGCTCTCAGCTGCCACCACAGAGAAGGCCAAAGGCCCACAAAAGTTTGCCCTAAAATGTGGTTATTGCTAAGCCCTGCCCTTGAGGCCAGCCAACTCAGAGGCCAGCCAAGAACCGACTCGGAAGAATCTGACGGTAAAGAAGACCCTGGGTTAAAATGGTTTATGGCATAAGCTGAGTGGGCAAGGCCCAGGCCAGTTGAACGGGGGGGGGGGGGGGGGGGGGGGGGCGGGGGGGCCCCCCCACCCCCCCCCGGCGCCGACGGCTCCCAGCAGCCCCTCCCTGTCGGCCACGTAGCCTTCACAGCACGGTCATCCCTGAGCAGGGGCCAGGGCTGGGTCCCAGCCGGCAATGTGTTCTAAAGAACTTTCCAGCAATCTCCTGGGTCATTACTTCTCATCCGTCTGATGTGATGAGAATGGAATGTGGATTTTCTGGATTGTATTTTTCCTGAGACCTTGAGAAGCCTCTCTATATCAAGATTCCACTGTTTCTCTCACTGAGGTTTCCTGAATGGCAGTCAAAGTGCATTTTTTTTCTCTTTTTTTTTTTTCTTTATTTTGAACATTTAATAATTGAAAATATAAACAATTAAAAACTAAAAAATAAACACAATTAAATGTAATGGATACCTATAAATTTTTTTTTTTATTCAAACAGTATGTTACACAATATATTTGGTTCATAGTAATGCATTCATACAGTATTTGTCCTTTTGTGTCTGGCTTGCTTCACTCAACATAATGTCCTCCAGGTTCATCCATGTTGCCATGTTTTATGACTTCATTTCTTCTTACAGCTGCATAATATTCCATCATGTGAATAGACCACAGTTTGTTTATCCATTCGTCTGTTGATGGACACCTGGGTTGTTTCCAACTTTTGGCAATGGTGAATAATGTGGCTATGAACATCGGTGTGCAGATGTCTGTTCGTGTCACTGCTCTCAGTTCTTCTGGGTATATACTCAGTAGTGGTATTGCTGGGTCACGTGGCAAGTCTATATTCAACTTCTTTAGGAACTGCCAAACAGTCCTCCATAGTGGTTGTACCATCCTGCATTCCCACCAACAGTGAAGAAGTGTTCCTATCTCTCCACATCCTCTCCAAAACTTGTAGTTCTCTGTCTTTTTAATACTGGCCATTCTGATAGGTGTGAAATGATATCTCATTGTAGTTTTGATTTGCATTTCCCTAATCATGAGTAATGTTGAGCATTTCTTCATGTGTTTTTTTGCCATTTGTATTTCTTCTTCGGAGAAATGTCTATTCAAGTCTTCTGCCCATTTTTTAATTGGGTCATTTGTCTTTTTATTGTTGAGTTGTAACATCTCTTTATATATCCTGGCTATTAAACCCTTATCAGATATGTGATTTCCAAATATTTTTTCCCATTGAGTTGGCTGCCTTTTCACCCTTCTGACAAAGTCCTGTGAGGTGCAAAAGTGTTTAATTTTGAGGAGGTCCCATTTATCTACTTTTTCTTTTGTTGCACGTGCTTTGGGTGTAAGGTCCAAGAAACCACCACCTACTACAAGGTCTTGAAGATGTTTCCCTACATTTTCTTCTAGTAGTTTTATGGTCCTGGCTTTCATATTTAGATCTTTGATCCATTTTGAGTTGATTCTTGTATAGGGGGTGAGATAGGGATCTTCTTTCATTCTTTTGGTTATAGATATCCAGTTCTCCCAACACCATTTGTTGAAGAGACTGTTTTTTCCCATTAGCATGAGCTTGGTAGGTTTGTCAAAAACCAGTTGACTGTATAGGTGAGGGTATATTTCTGGATTCTCAGTTCTATTCCACTGATCGATGTGTCTGTCTTTATGCTAGGACCATGCTGTTTTGACCACTGTAGTCAAAGCGGATTTTAATTGACTAGATTTTAAATTGTATTTCTTTATCTTAACATTTTAAAAGAGATACTGGCCGTACCAGAAGTGATTTTTTCAGGGCCTCCTCTCACTCGTGGCCCTCGATCTCACTCAGACGTGCTGCGTAGCCCTCCTGGCGTGCCAGGCACTGCTCTGCGCATCCCGTGCTGACCCGCTCAACCCTGCCCACAGGGGCACGCAGGCGAGGCACGTGGAGCAGGCGCCAGCGGGCTGGGGTGCTGGACGCACCCCAGTTCCCGAGCTGTGCGGCCTGGACGTGGTCCCCGCTTGCTGGCTCACCTGTCCCCAGCTGGCCTGTGCACCTGATGGCATCTGTGTGTGGAGCGGAGAGACGGAGGGGTCGTCGCGCTGTGAAATGGCTTCAGCCTCCACCTGCCGCAGGATCTGTGCTTCGGCGAGGGACCTGCTCCTGCTTCCCTCATCAGCCCTGAACGCCGGAGGACGGGAGAGGCCGCGGCGGCGCTTCCTCCTGCGTCGGGTTCTGTTCTGTGGTCTGTGTGGAGAGGAAGTGGCCATTTAGAGTGAGACTGTCGTCCCCAGCAGATGAGCGAGAGCGGGGGTGCAGGAATATGCCACGTAAGTGCGTCTGAGGTTGCCCAGGGCGACGCTGTCCAAGGGCCGTTGACGAGGCAGGACGCCCTCGAGTGGAAGCCCAGCCTGTCCCTTGTCCACTTGATGCTGTGAGCCATGCACAGCGTATTCTGTTCTGTGCACGAGGCTTGGCCGCCACTTCCTCTGGCTTTCTGTAGGAAGCTGATGCCATTGGGGTTTTGACAGCTTTGCTTCCTTTTTTTCCTATTTAATTATTTCTCCACACCCTCTGGTCATTTGCACTTGCTGTGTCTATTCATTTTCCCTGTTTCCTTAGGAGGCACCAGGAACTGAACCCGGGACCTCCAATGTGGGAGGGAGGTGCTTAATCACTTGAGCCACCTCCACTCCCTGCTTTGCTGTGTCTCTCATTATGTTTTCCCTCGTGTCTTTTGTTGCATCAGCTCACAGCACCAGCCCGTTGCGCCAGTTTGCTGTCTTCTTTAGGAGGCACCGGGAACTGAACCAGGGACCTCCCATGTGGTAGGCGGGAGCCCAATCGCTTGAGCCACATCCGCTTCCCAGTTTTACTTCCTTGATGCCAAAATCAGTAGCCGCCATGAGCAGCCTTCCAGGTTATGCTGGAATCAGCCCCCCTCCCAGACTCACCTGCCTGCACCTGCCTGGCCTCACCAGGTTAGCGCTTGCTTGCCACAGCTCACACGGGGACCTCAGCCCGGCCCCTTCACCACGGGCCCTTTGCCTTTTAGAACTGAATGATATTGCAGCGTCCCCAGGGCGAGCGGGTGGGCCTTCCTCCAGCCCCCCCCCCCAGGACGGTCCCCGCACAGCCTGGGAGGCCCTGGAGATGCCGGGATGGCAGTGCCAGGAGTGGACGGGCTCAGCCCTCACCTCCTACCAGAGGAGCAGCGCGTGGAAGGTGTGTGGAAATACAAAGCTCTGCTTCCCCTGAGTTACAACGGTGTGTTTTGAAGCAATAGCAGAATTATGAACGCTGGAGAGGCTTAGATCATGTTTTCACATGTGATGAGGTCGTTTTGCTTCCCCCACCTCCTTCCCCATGAGCAGCCTGGGCTCCACTCACGGAAATGAGTTTTCAGTAACTAAATGATAACTGCATTTAAGTCATTTTTTCTTTTCAGGCAGAGCAGAAAATATGGAAACTTTTCACAGGTTCTTCGGAAGCTCAGATAGAAGACCCCTCCCCCCCCCAGCTTTCTGAGGCAACACCCTATAGCTCAGAGCTCTGACAGAGGTTAGCTAGGGGAAGCGCAGGAGGGGGACAATTCCAAGGAAGGCGGACAGTCGAGTCCCTGGGGCCAGATTTGACCTGCTCTTTTCTCAGTCTGCTGCAGAGCTCGACAAAAGCGATGCTGGGGTGAGTAAGGGCCAGTCAGGCAGCCGGGGGTGTGGGCAGACCCCAGGTCTGGCAGGGAGCCCCTGCAGGCCCCGCACTGGGAGGACAGCAAACGGCGGCCTGGGGAGACGGATTTGCTCCAGAAGCTCCCAAGCTGTAGCTTCCACAACTTGCCAGATGATTTCCCCAGGAAATACTGAGGTCGTTCATGACATCACCTCCTTCGCAAAGGATAGGGCAGTTTGAGGTGGGTTTCCTTTGTGGGGGATCCCGTTCCAGTTAAGCTACCTTTTGGGTTCCCTGGGCCCACGCTCCCTGCCATGGTAAGGCTTGCCTTCTTTATTTTTATCTCCTAACTACCCCTTTGGTCTTTGCTTAAACCAAACAATGCATTAGAACGTTAAGAAACCACTAAGTATTAAGGCTGTGGAGAATGCTATTTCCAAGGTGTCCTTTGGGAAGACGGTCCCTCCAGATCCGCCCCTGCACGAGCCAAGCTGAGATGCTCCAGGCATTTGTTTTGAAGCATCCTGCACCCGGGCCTCACCAAGCACTCTGCAGCTATGGCTCACGGACTCAGGGGAAGGTGGGACCGACTTGCCTTTTAGAGAGGAAGTCAGAGGCTCTGGGAGGGGATGCTGCAGGCCCACGTTGGTGTGGAGCCCGGGGGCAGCAATGCCATTCCAGCACGATAGCTCCTGAGCCCAGGAACGACAAGTGGGTTTTCTTCTCTGAGTCCAGTCCAAGATTCCCAAGCCTGCCCTCTCCGTTGGCGATAAGAAGTGGAGGAAGTGAGGGCAGGCTGCTGGGGAGCCCGCTATGAATTGTTGTTCAGCCTTTGCAAGTGACTCTTGGAAGCCTGCACCCCTCAAACAGGACACCCCAGTGTTTCCCCACAGCCTGCACCCCGAGACTCTGCTTGATCCTCTCCCACTGGGAAAGTGTCCCCCCCTTCATGCTCTCCAGGGCTCAAGTTAGCTTGGAAACTAGAACGCTGTCACACACCTGCTCCTTAGTTTGAAAGCCTCGCTCAAAAGTGAACTGTGACCTGAGTGGGGTGGCAAGCTCCCGGAGGCGACCCAGGCGGCAGTGGGTAGTGTGTCAGAGAGGTGGGAGACGCACGCTCCTAGCACTCCATCCCTTGGGTTTGCTGAATGGAGCTGAGATGCTGAGGCTTTCTCAGGTTCCAGGGAGACCCGGGAGTCCCAAGGACCCAACAAAGAATCAAAATCTCAGGGCAAAGGATTAAAATGCCAGAACGCAAATGTCTGGCAGGCCTGGCCCTGTGCAGGTGCACTTCAGGCCCCAACCCGCTGCTTCTGTCTCTGAGGACCAGGAGGACGTCTCCAGAAGGGGCCAGAAGGTGCCAGCAGGACTGGTCTGCCCAGCTGGCCCCAGAGCAGGAGGCAGAGAGGGAGCCCCTGTGCTCAGCACAGAGCCACGGGTCTCCTCCCCTCTCCAGCGCTCTCCTGTGCGCCCGTCTGTCCTACGGCTGGCTCTTCCCGGGGGTGCTGGGAAGACGTGGTGCGTGGATCTCGCCAGGAGGGCTGCCCCTACAAACGGAAGGTGCGGAGCTGCCAGCACCCGAGGGAGGCAGCGGCCTGGGGCTAGCGCAGGAAGGGGTGCGGCAAGGCCCCGGGCCAGCCGCCTTCCAGAGCAGCCCTGCTACCTGCTGGCTGAGGCAGAGGAAGGACCTGCTCTCACCTGGCCAGGCTCTATCACCCCACCCCCCTGGTGGACACCTTATTTAAAAGAATCTTCTCGGGAGTCTGCAAAACTCCCCATCAGACCAGATAGCAGCTTCCTGGTTTTCTCTAAAAACCTACCCCAGTTGTCCCAGGTCCCCACTCCCGACCCTCCAAATGCATTTGGTCAGTGCCCAGCTCCTTGGAATAGTGCTCATCTCTGAGTGGAGGGCTTGGCCAGGCTCTACTTTGTAGGACAACAAACCTGTCCCCAGGAGCCTCAGTCTCAGCCCTGCCCCTGTGGCTTGGGGTGCTGCTGGTGGGAGCTTATCTAGAGATGTGCAAGGCTTTCTCTTAGCACTGACCGAGCACTTACTGCAAGGGATGGGTGGCAGTGGAGAGATTACAAGAAGCTGAAGGAGGCCCTCGAGGCCCAGGGCGTGCTCAAGCAAAGGCTGGGGGTTGGGAACAAGCACCAGGTGCTTGGGGAGTTGATGGTGCACCTGAGAACACCCCTGGAGGTGCCTTCACCTTGGACCCAAGTCCACTCTTGCCCAAAATTGGGCTCTGTGACCTCCTGGGGGCTGCCAGGAGAGGCAAGAGGGACCAGTGAAGCTGTAGGGCTCGTCCCTCTCCAGCACCTCTGGGGTTTGAGGAACGGTAGGGCGGAGCATTTAATATTAAAACATGTCTGGATAATGCACACAAGCTGGCCCCTGCAACCTTTTCACATTGTCTCTGTTGCACCCTAGGGCCCCAGGGAAATTGTGAGCGGTGGGCACAGGCACAAGCTGCCTCTATCCCTCCTTGCATTTCTCCTCTACCGTGTGAAGAAAAGGGAAGAGCCGCTGGCCTGGACCCAGCTCGGCCTCAGCATCTGCGCCAAGGAGCGAGAATGCCCTGGCCAGGGCGCACCAAGCCCAGCTCCAGAAACAGGACGAGGACGAGACGTGCAGCCGGGAACGTGGGCAGAGGCGGGTTCCAGAGGCCGAGGGCTCGTTTCTGAGAGCAGCTGCCCATTTTTCCGCTCGGCGTCAAATGCCAAGCAGCCGACCCGCGACGCCCTCAGCCTGGATCGGGAACGAACGGCCAGGTCTGCCGGCCTCAGTTACGACGCCAGGCTGGAAAGCCAGGTTTTGCGGGAGCCACAAGAGCGCCGCCGCCCGTAAGTCCGTCTCCGGCGAGCCTGGCTTGGGTTTCTGCTGGCTCTTTCTGGGTCCGCCAAGCTACAGCAGGGAACTTGGCCCCATGCCGGGGTGGAGGCCTCGAGATGACACGTGAGAAGCCAGAGACACTCGTGGGAAGAGCTGTGTGAGCAAGCGTGTCTCCTCTGAACTTTAGAAAAGATGAGGGGGTCAGGAAAGGGCGCTCCTCAGGCTGCGGGAGGCAGCTCTGCCCTTCCCGTGAACCCACCTCCTCAGAGCCCAGAGCCCTGTCCATCAGAACTGGGCCTTCCAGGACAAGCAGCCACCTGCAGTCTCAGGCGGTTCCTCCCCTCGGCTGATGGGAACCCCAGCTCCATCTCCCTCCCCACCATCCCAGGCACCTGCTGCTTAGTTTGTTCAAACCATTAGCAGGCACTTCACTCTGAAGGCTTGTTTTAGTTTGCTTTAATCTCTCAGGATATGAAGTATTTGTTTACTAGACTCTACTAACCATGGAGGATAAACAAGTTTCCTCTTTAGGGTAGAGAAAGCGCTGCAGTAATGTGGCCACGTGGTGGCTGGAGGAAAAACGTGGAATCCTGGTGTGTTTTTCTTAAGAAAATGCTTTTCCTGCTAATTGAGACTTCCATCGTTGAAGACATTGCATCAGTGGGGATCTGCTCTAACTGGTCTTGCTTTGCTTGTCAGCACAGTTGCTTTTCGATGCTGTTTGTTCCTTCCAGGGGGATCCTCCTTCCAGCACGGATGCACAGCCAGCTCTTCTGGGGGGCACTTCTGTTCAGGGCTTTGGATCTCGCTCCAAATGGCCAGGGCTCTGGTTCCCGGGCCTGATCTGTTGTCGAAATCCAGCAGAGCATCAAGACGCAAAGCAGACTGAGCTCCGCCGATGAGAACATCATAGAAGGCTTGTGCTAATGCCAAGGCAGTGCATTCAGAGAGAAGGAAGAGTCCCAGGAATGACCTCCGCAGACATCTCAGGGGGAGCCAACCTCAGGGGAGGGCTGACAGGAAATGGGAAAACAAGAGAAATGGAAGTGGATGATGAGGGTGGGGGGACAGGCTGTGTGCAGCAGGTAGAGGGGTCTTTTAAGAGTGCCAATCAGATCAAGCTTCTCTCTTTAAAGCCACCAGGGACTCCCTGTTACACCTTGAGTACAACCCAGGGTCCTCCTGACCCACAAGGGCTCCACCATGCCCCCGACCTGTCCCCCCCACCCCACCCCACCCGGCCATGCTCCATCCTTCAGGCCCATTAGGCTGGCTCCCACCTCAGAGTTTTAGCACATTTGTTCCCTCTGCCCGGAATGTTCTACTGCCTAAACCTTTCCATGGTTGGCTCCTTCTCCATATTCAATCTTAGCCCAAGGGTGACTCCTCAGAGAGGCCTCCCCGACCCTGCCGGCTAAAACAGCCTCCCCTACACTAGAGCAGGAAAATGGAATCCTGGTCGCCCCTGCACTCCACCACCAGGAACCCCTCATCATTCTCTCCAGGGAGCCTGGATTTTGAGAGACTATGTTCACCAAGTAAAGTGTTTATTAAAAAATACTTTTCTGGGAAGCAGATGTGGCTCAAGCGATTAAGCACTTCTCTCCCACATGGGAGGTCCCAGGTTTGGTTCCCAGTGCCTCCTAAAGAGAAGACAAGCAGACACAGAGTACACAGCGAAATGGACGTAGAGAGCAGACAGTGAGTGCAAAGAAGGTGGGCGGGGGTAGGGGGTAAAATAAAATAATTCTTAAAAAAAAAAGTTTTCCTGTTTTTCCCCTTCATCTGAGACAGTAAGTGTTCATCTGCATGCAACAGGGTTGGCTACCATTCTGGGAGAAAGCAATGTGATTTCTGGTGAGAATAGGGTCTCCTCAGGTTGACTGAAATGTTGAAAAGTGCTCCCAGACCTTCTAGGGCTTCAGGGACCTCAGGCTGGGGACTGACAGCCAAGCAGATGAAGGAAACTGGTAACGGGAAGGTGTTTTAAATAGGGACATTCTCAGAGAAAGAAGAGAAAAAAAAAAAAAAAAAAAAAGATGGGGAGCTGAAGAGAGGGCAGAAGAACCCTAAGACTGAGGACTGAACTCCCCCAGAATATTGAAACTGAGGGAAGTGTGAATGAAACCAAGAAGCAAGCCACGTAGGGGTCAGGTGAGGGGAGAAAGGAGACTTGGGAGGCCTCCGTTTCAGAGTGTTCATTTTTCAGACGTAAACACAGTAGTGAAGTCAAAGTGGAGAGGTGGGAGACCTGCATGGCGGAAGAGCTGCTTCAGGATGGGGGTGGGGGAGCAGCAGACTGGAGCTGCTGAAGGGGAGTGTCTTCCCAGGACCTCAGGTTCTCCAGGTTGGGATGAGGTAACTGCTCTTGCTACTGGCGGTGTCAGCAAGGCAAGCAAGAGTGATGTGAACAGAAATAGAAATGGGCACCACAAATGAAAAATGTCTGCACCCAAATAAGGTCTACAGCCCTCAAACCTTTAGGAATCTGGAAAGCCATTTGGCAGCGCACCCTGATGTGAACTGCCGCGACGGCACTTGCTCTTTTTGTGTCCCGCTTGGTTGATTATTCGCACACATCCCTGTGGGAGTATCAAAGTGTCTGATTACCCGTTAGTTGCTGCTCCGTCCTGTGGTATCCAGGATATGCACGGCATTACTTTCCTAAGATCTGAGAGATTCTGAAACCCAAAGCACACCTGGCCTTAACGGACTGTGGATCTGTGTTTTAAGGAGGTGGGGCAGGAAAGGAAGCTTTGAGCTGCCTCGGGCCTTGGCCAGAACAGAACAGGATCCCCATTTCCCCACCACGTTGCCCTCCAGGTCTTTCAGTCATCCAAGCGTATCTGTGGATGGGAAGGGATGGCGCTGCCTGGGGGAGGGAAGCCTGGAGGCAGGGAGCAGGGTGAGCTATTTCCAGGACCCGGACCAGGGCAGGAAGGCTGGCTGTGGGCTGAAGCGCAGCGCAGGGTTTTGCTCCACTCCCGGTCTTCTCACATCCCAGAGGGAAAACTGCAGGTGAGGCGGGACGTGGCGAGCTGGGTCTGCAGCGCGGCGCCATCGCAGCGTTCGTTCATTCACTCCCGAGCTCACGGACGCATTCACAGATCAAACCGGCTAGGGAGAGCCGCCCCGGAGGGACACGCAGGAACCCCATTTCTCAGTAAGAGCATTAACTGCGACAAGAACTAGCAAAGCGGACTGGCGCTCCGCGAGGGCCGGATCTGATCCAGCGACAACACTTGCCCTCCGCAAACGCCTGCAGGGCGGTACACGGCCGGCCCCCCACAGGCAGCCCTGCGACCCGCTTCCGGCCACGGGGGCGGGGCTTCCGGCCACTAGCTCGGAGCTTCCGGTGGGCGGGGGCTTCCGGGCCGGGGCGAGGCTTCCGGACCGGGGGCGGGGCTTCCGGGTCGGGGCGGGGCTTCCGGGCCGGCGGGAAGCGGCGGCGGCCATGGCGGTGAACCTGAGCCGGAACGGGCCGGCGCTGCAGGAGGCCTACGTGCGGGTGGTGGCCGAGAAGTCCCCGACCGACTGGTGGGTGCTGAGGTGGCGGGGGGCGGGGCCCTACCCCGGCACACCTTGCCTGGCCTGCGGGGCCCAGGGAGTCCCGGCCGGGGCAGGTGTGGGGCCTGGGGCCGCCCCCGGGACCCCCGAGTCGGGACCCCCGCCTGGCTGTGCCCGCGCCGCCGCCTCGCTGGGAAGGGGAGGCCGCGCCGGGGTCCTTGCCCTCGCGTGGTTCTGGGCTGCGGCGCCCGGCTGGGGACGCGGGGCGTGCCCCGGAGGCCCCCCGGGCCGGGGGTCGGGGCCGTGGGGAGGCGGGCGAGCACCCCCGGGCGCACGGCACCGAGCCCTGCACCCCGGCAGGGGCCCTCCCGCCTTATCGGCGCCGGCTCCCGCCGCGGCGGCTGCTTCCTCATTTCCTCCGGTTTCCCCGGCGCCTGGGCCCCCGGGGCTCTCCTGCACGGCCTGCTGTGAGCACCAGCTTCCCGCAGAGCCTGAGTCTGGGCCCGCACACGGCGTGGGTGCTGCGGGCGCCCTGGGCGGCACGGTGGGACACTTTGCTCGGGGGCCAGGGGGCCCAGCTTGGAAGTCGGCCTTTTCTTCCTCTTAGGAAGTTCACCCCCACATCACTTACTCTTGATTTTTCTCTCAGGAGAGTTTCTAGATGTCCAGCTCCTGCCCTGGCCTCTCTCAGCTCCCCGTTTGTGTTTCTTGGAGGGCCCTCAGGCCCCTTCCTGTTACTCCAAACCCCATCAAAAGTACCTCCACACTGCGTGACGTTCTGACATCCACAGGAGGCTCTGAGCCCTCTGTGGCCCTGCCCAGGGATGGGTGTTGCTCCATTCCAAGCTCTTCCTGGTCAGACTTACCTACAGGACTCCAGCCTTCTCCTTGGTCTTCCTCCAGGCTTCTTTTTCTCTTCAGCCTTCCCAGGAACAGCCGCCAGCTGGGGGGTGACACCCCCCCCTCCCTGTCAGGCTCCCTCCTTGGGGCCTCCCGTGCTTCCACCTTTCTTTGGGCTTCCTACAGAGCTGCCTGCTGCAGCCCTGGGCTAGTGCTTACCACCCCTTCCGAGCCTCCTCTTCCCTCCCGCCCAGCCCCAGCCCACCCAGCTCCAAGATTCCTTTTTCCCAGATGTCCGGGCTCCCACGACTCTGCTGGTGGTACCTGGGCCTCACACCCTCTGGTCATTTCCATATTCGTGAGAATTTCTTACTCAATAAATGCCAGATAGCAGGGGTCCACTTACTAGCTGAAGAGAGTATCGGGATCACATCACTTCCCTACTTAAGACTGTCCTGTGGCTTCCTGTTGCACATCAACCCCCTGCCCAGCCGACGGCCCCTGTGCACCCAGCTCTGCCCCCCGACCTCCCCGCCGCCCTTCCTGGGCCTGCACTGCTCCTCACAGTCGCAGGCGCAGCTCCTCAGGGCCCTTGCTTGTGCTGCTCTGTCTGTCTGAGTGTGCTTCCTCCAGGTCATCCCCGGAGGGCCTCCTGGCTCCCTGGCCTCCCTCATGCCTTCCCGTCGCAGGTTTGACTTCCTTCACGACTGCAGCCTCTCTTCCCTGGCTGTCTCCCGGGGTACAGGAAAAGCACTAGACAGTCTCCAGGGCAGAAGAGGTGGTCTCCAGTGGGTGGCTCTGAAAGGTCTCCCACACAGTGGGTGGCGTGGGAGCCAGCCCCGAAGCCCGGTGGGGCTGGTCCACTGGAGATGGTGGCGCAGTGACGGCACTGCTGCAGGTCTCCACCCCTGCACGCCGTGGCCCTTGCTTTCGGTCCCACTCGGGTTATTTTTCTGCTAGGTTTTGGCCTGGCTGGCTGTTCACCTCCTGCCCCCCACTTTCACTTCCTGACAGCACCATCAAATCAGTTTGCATGTTTATTTTTGTGTCCTCCATGGGGCAGGGCCATCAGGTGATAGTTTGCTGCTGCAGTGCCCTCACCAATAAGCTGCAGGCCTGAGGAAGTACTTTTGGAAGGGATGACTGGATTACACGGTGCTCAGGCCAGCACACCGCTGGTTTTTCACATCATTGGCCTGTGGGAATGAGCCTCTGACCAGGAACTTTTGGGGAGGTGGGGGGAGGAGGTTGGACAGGTGAGTGGCAGGCGTGGAGCTTGACTCTCACTGCCTACTCGATTCCTTCGGATGAGAGCTGAGCCGAGCGGCCATCCTCATCCATGCCCTGCTGCTCAGGCCAGTGTCCACGGCTTCCGGCAGCCAGGCCTTGGTGGCCACGAGGAGGCGTGGTTCTTGCCTTCACCGGCGCCGGACTCATGCCAGGCCGGACGTCCACCACCTTTCCAGGCTCTTCTCCCATTTCTCCTTGTCGTCTTTTCTCTGGTCCCTTTTCCTCTTGAGGGTTTCCCAAACCGCACTCTGTATTCTCTTTCCCTTCCTGCTTAACAGTTTTCTTGGCAGCCTGTCTGTTCTTACCAGCTGGATCTGCCATGGCCTGGGTCCGATTTCCCTCTTCCCCAGCATAGGCAGCCATGCCTGTGGCGTTGGCACAGGGCCCTTGGAGAAGCCAGTGAGCAGCCGATTCGGTCCCTGCAGGCTGTCCCCTGGAGCTCCCACTGGGCAGTGAGCAGCCGATTTGATCCCTGCAGGCTGTCCCCTGGAGCTCCCCTGCTAGCATCTTGCCGGCCTGGGGAAGTGGCTCGGCAGAGCGGTTCCCACCGACCCAAGGCCGAGTCCCTGCCCCGGGGTCCCCGAGGCTGTGTGCGCCTGTCCCCGCCACGCCCCGAGGGCCCCAGCCAGGAAGGCCGAGCAGAGCGCAGGGCCTGGGGCCGCTCTCCATGGTGGCCGACGGGGGTGTCTCTTCTAGCTTCTCCGTGGGGGCCTGGGGTGCTGGAACACGAAGGGAGCTTTGGCCTTTCGAATTCATAGACCTGGTGAGCGTTTCTGGAAAGTGTTTATGCCGCTTTCTCCATGAAGCTTCACCGCCCGGGTTTTCCCCGTGGCTGTTGTGTGCTCTCGGGGCAGGTCTTGGGGCAGGTCCTGGGGCAGGTCCGTGCCGCGGGCAGAGCAGGCCGCGCCCCTGGGCACCGGCTCAGATCCCTGCGCTCTCTTTCAGGGCCCTCTTCACTTATGAAGGCAACAGCAATGACATCCGCGTGGCCGGCACCGGGGGTGAGTGTGGCCGCGGCGGGGAGGCCGAGGGTGGGCAGCAGGGGGAGGAGGGCTGGGGAGGGGCTGTCTGCTGGGTGGGGAGTGGGCCAACGCCCCTCCCCTACCTTGGCGCTACCCGCCCCGCCTCGCTGTCGCCTCACGCCTCACCGGATCTGGGCCTGAAATCAGCCACGGAGGCTGCAGCAGACCCGGGAGCGAGCCCTGCCCCCCGGCCCCTCGGCAGACAAGGTCTCCAGGCGTGCACCTTCTGGCTAGCCCCCGCCTGGCGAGTCAGGGCCGTGCTGCTCTCTGCTCTCGTCGGGGAGGACGGGAGGGGAAGTGGGCCTGCTACGGGCCTAACCCTGGGCCGCGGCCGCCAGCCCATGCTGGGGGCAGGCAGCTCAGGGCTGGGAAGGACACGGGGTGGAAGAGCGGCCCTGGGCCACCCTCACTGGGTGGGGGAGCTCAGCCATCAGCGCACCTTACCAGGTGACGGGTGCAGCAACGCGGGGATGTGCCTGGCCCGGGAGACGACTGGCCTGGGAGACTGGTGGGGTGGCCTGAAGCACCTTGGGGGCAGCAGGAGCCCTTGGGGCGAGGGGCTGGTGCAGTCAGAGCTGCGCTGCTGGGGGCAGCGAATGGCCTGCGGCGGGAGCAGGAGGGGCTGGCTGCCGGGACCTGCCCCAGGGGGCCCTCTCCAGACCTAGCCTGGTGCCACCCGTGCGCCCCCCAGTGCCTGTCTCCTCCAGAGCCTGTGACCTCCAGCCGGGTTTCCCAGGCACCCTTCCTTCTCCCCCCTGTGGTGGGGGCAGGAGAGGCCTGTGTGCGGGAGGGAGTGGCTTCCTGGGGCCCGGGATTGGGGATTGACTCTGGCCCCCCCAGGCCGTCCTTGCCCAGCAGCCCACAGCTGTGAGCTCCCTGAGGCCAAAGCAGACCAGGAGGAGGGCTCCTCTCACCTGTGGTAGAGCCACTTGGGGCGGGTTCGAACTGGAACACCCCCTGTGGGGGAGCAGCGGGAGGCTCTGCCGCCAGAGGCCAGGCGTGGCCCCCAGGTCCTGTGGGCAGGGGGATGCCTCGGTCTTCCTTTGCTCCCTTCCCTAAGAGGCTGGGCGGGCTGGGGAGACGGGCAGTGCCGGCGACTATTCCAGGACAGCAGAAGGTGGCCTCCCCCTGGCCGTCCTTCCTACGAGGACTGTCCTCTTCCCAGCGCCTTTGCGCCCCGTGGCTGCCAAGGGCTCCCCTGGAGCCTGTGGGACGTGCCTTCTGGCGCCCGCCCTGACCCCCGAGGCAGAGCTGGCATTGCTGAGACCCGGGGGTGGCTGCACTCAGCAAAGCCGGGGAAGCCACTCTGCATCGCGTCCCCGTCACCCTCTCCTGCTCTTGCCTCCCCGGCCCCGAAGGAGCCCCTCACCCCCACCAGCAAACAGCAGCGCTCCTTTCCCGGGGCTGGTGGTGCAGGCAGCGAAGGGAGCCACGTCACAGAGCTCGCACACGTTCCTCAGCGCTCCTGTTCGACGTCAAGATTTGTCTACAGCCCAGGGGTCGTCCAAAGAGCTCTAAAGAACACGGCCCCCCAGAAGACCCCGAGGCCCTGCTCCCCTGCCAGCCCCACCGGCGCTGTGGCATCTGCCCGCCCGGGCCTCATGTTTCCTCCTGTGTCTGTCCTCGTCCGGCAGCCTTTGTTGGGGGCCTCCCAAGTCCCAGAGCTTCTCTAGAGGACCCCGCGGTGTGTCTGGAGCAGGCAGGGGGCTTCCCGGAGGAGGTGGCGCGTGTGTGACCAGGGGTGGGGAGGTGTGAGGGTGAGGCCGCAGGTGAGGAAGGGGGCTGGAGGCCTGCAGCAGGTGCGGGGCAGACACGGCACCGCAGGGTGTCACGAAGGGGGGCTGGGCTGGGGCGCTTGGCCAGGCTGGGGCCGTGTGGTGGAGGCTGTGCTCCAGACACCCCTCACTGCCGGCTTCTCTCCTGGGGCCGTGAGCTCGCCTCAGGCCTTGCCCCTGCTTCCTGCCTCGTCTTCTCAGGCGGGGTTGAGGGTGGGACCCAGTGTTTCCTCTGCCCCGAGGGACGCTGCCTCTAAAGGTGTGGAGCAGCAGCTGCGGAGCGGTGGGCATCGTGGCCCCCGCAGAGCCCTGTATCTGGAGTACCTGGCAGAGCCCCTCGGCGTCTGTGCGGGCAGCCAGCTGTGCTCCCAGGAGCCTGCGCAGGTGGGGTGGGTGCAGGCCGCGCCCAAGGGCCCTTGGTGGGCTCCAGCAGCAGCAAGACGCAGGGGAGGCCCCTGTGGAAGGCTGACGGCCAGTTTGTAACAGAAATGATGTTTAATTTTTCTTCCCAGAATTAGCTGTGAACTTAGGGGGTTGGTTTTTAAATGAGCACGTGCAAGAATACGTATAAACCTCATAACGTGTATTAAAAAAGCAAATACGAGGTGCCTGCCCCAGTGCAGACTGCTGGTCCCAGGCCGCTGCGATGGCCGGGCTGGCACGGGCGGGGCCAAGCGTCTCGCACCCTCCGCAGGTGGGGGAGAAGCCCTGGTGGGGAGGCTGCTGCAGGGCCCCAGGCGGGTGCGGGGTGCCACTCACCCCCCACCCCGTGCTCTGCAGAGGGGGGCCTGGAGGAGCTGGTGGAGGAGCTGAGCAGCGGGAAGGTGATGTACGCCTTCTGCAGGGTGAAGGACCCCAACTCCGGGCTGCCCAAGTTCGTGCTCATCAACTGGGTACGTGGCACTTGCGGGCAGGGAGGGAAGTCGTCTCCCACCGACCTGGCCTTGCCCTCAGGGGGGTGGGGGTAGCACACCGAGGGCCACACGCAGGACCTGGGGAAGCTGGGTTGGCTTTTCCTCCTTTGCCTTTTGTGTCTGGGGCGGGGAGGACGGACTTCAGAGCGGTCAGTTCAGGAGGCCGCTGGGCCGCCTGCTGCCGAATGGACAGCTAATCCCGGTGACTCCAGCATGACCATGCCCTCGGCGTGCTCGTGAGGGCACAGAAGGCTGTGGCCAGCCGGGGGAGGTGGCCAGCCGGGGGAGGCCCTGGGGCCCGGGGTCACCCTGGCCTTCTGTTGCAGACAGGCGAGGGCGTGAACGACGCGCGGAAGGGCGTGTGCGCCAACCACGTCAGCTCCATGGCCAGCTTCCTGAAGGTGAGGGGTGGGGGCGAGCCCACCCAGCAGCTCCCTCCGCGCCCCCTGCCCATCCGTCCCCATCCATTCCCATCCATCCCCATCCATCCCAGGCGCTGGTGCCAGCCGTGCGGCAACTGCGCTTTTAGCCGTCTTCATTAGAAGCCGCGATAGTCTCAAGGGGCTGAGCCCTTCACAGCCAGAAGGCTGCGTTTTCCTGGTCGTGGTGCCCCGGCTTCTTCACCGCGGGCCTGGAGCTTACCGGGGTGTGCGTGGGCCGGCGGGAGGGCCTGGCTCTGCTTCCTCCCGGGAGAGGGGCTTGTTTGCAGGGGTGAGGCCCAGAGCCGCCGGCGCTGGCGGCGCCCCGGGAGCGCTGGGAGCAGAGGGGCGCTCTGCCACCCGGCTGGGGGGCCAGTGCTGTGTGGAGGGGCCCACCCCGTGTCACCAGCCGCCCCCGCCCGCAGGGTGCCCACGTGACCGTCAACGCCCGGGCGGAGGAGGACGTGGAGCCCGAGTCCATCATGCAGAAGGTGGCCAAGGCCTCAGGGGCCAACTACAACTTCCACCGCGAGGGCAGCCGCTTCCAGGACGCGGGGCCCCAGGCCCCCGTGGTGAGTGCGCGGAGCCTGCGGGGGCTCCTGCACGGGCAGCAGGGGCGTGGGACCGCCGGGTCCCGGGCAGCGCCCTCGGGCAGATGGGGCCTGGAGCAGCCACCGAGCCCCAGGCCCCCTTCTCCAGCCCGTGCCTGCGCTGCCTCCTGCCCCTGGGCCCGGGTCTCAGGGAGCGCCCCGCCCCCTGCAGGGCTCCGTCTACCAAAAGACCAACGCCGTGTCCGAGATCAAGAGGGTCGGCAAGGACAGCTTCTGGGCCAAAGCCGAGGTGCGTGCTGCCGGGAGCCTCGTGCCCCACCCCAAGCCCGCCCAGCGCGTCCGCCTTAGGCCCTTTGCGATCTGTACCCGCGGAGGCGCGGGCGGCCGCGTCCACGCTAACAAAGGGCAGCCGGGGCGGGGGCCGGGCCGGACTGAGCGGGCGTCTGGCTCCTGCAGAAGGACGAGGAGAACCGCAAGCTGGAGGAGCGGCGGCGGGCGGAGCAGGAGCGGCAGCAGGTGGAGGCGGAGCGCCGGGAGCGGGAGCTGCGGGAGGCGGCCCGCAGGGAGCAGCAGTATCGCGAGCGGGATGGCGAGGCCGGCCCCCCGAGGTGAGTCCGGGCCCCAGGGTGGCCCCTACCTGGAAGCGGGGAGGGGGCTGTGGCTGGGCTCCAGCTCTCGCCCCCACCCTTGCCTCACCAGGAAGCTGGAACAGCCCCGAGGAGTGGTTCCAAGGGCCAGGGAGGAGCAGGTAAGAATGTCCTGTTGGCAGTTGTGGTTTGGCAGGGTCTTGCTCCCAAGGCTGGGCAGGGGGCACCGTGGGTGGGCTGTGCTCTCTGCCCAGGTAGGGCAGGCTGGGGGGCTGCCATCTGGGGAGGGCGTGGCATGAGGAGGTCCCAGGCCCTCACGGTGCCGGGTGGACACACCCTCCAGGACCCCACCTCTCCACACCCGCGGGAGGTCTTCAGGCAGAAGGAGAGGGCCATGTCCACCACCTCCATCACCAGTGCGCAGCCAGGTGAGTCTGGCCAGCCTTGCTCAGGGGGTTCCCTGATGCCCCCCACTTAGGAGCAGGTGATCGCTGTGCTCAGAGGACGGGGGGAGGGCTGGGTCTAGGGGTGTCCTCAGGAGAAGCTGGGAGAGAGGCACCTCCTGCCCCTGACCTCATCCTGCAGAGCCTGGAGGGGTGGGAGGGCCTGTGTGCAGCCCCCAGGGAGCAGCCCTCAAGTCCCGGGCACAGCTCACAGGCAGGCAGGTGGGCCGGGCCCTTGGGGCTGCACCAAGCACCTCCCTGTCCCCAGAGTACCCAGGGCTGCCGCTGGCTGCAGTGCAGAGGCCACGCTGTGGCTGGAGCCAGCTCCTGCCTTGGCCCTGTTCGTGTGCGGTACACGTCCTGGGGACCCGGAGCCCAGGCCGAACCAGCCGTGCCTCTCAGGGTGCTGACAGGCCTGTCCCGAGCGGCGCGGGGTAGAGGGCCCTCCCTGGCCGCTTCCTGGTTGACCTGTCGCTTTGCAGGCAAGCTGAGGAGCCCCTTCCTGCAGAAGCAGCTCACGCAGCCAGAGACGTCTCTCGCCAGGGCGCCGGCCCCCGCCGCCTCAGGGCCCAGAGCAGGCAAGGCGCCTGGTCGGTTCTCGGGGGCCTGGGGGGGTCGGCTGGGGAGGGGCCGTGGGCCGAGGCCAAGCAAGCACCATCTTGTGCTCAGATTTCCATGCAGAGCCGGCGCCCAGCGTCCCTCGTTCTCCAGTAAGGGCGGAAGAGGTGGGGGAGGCCGTCTACGAGGAGCCCCCAGAGCAGGAGAACCTCTACGAGGAGCCCCCGACGGTTGGTTGCCAGGGTTGGGGGTGGGCCATGTGCTGGCACAGCGAGGCCTTCTGAGCGTGTGCATTGGAGGTCACAGATCATCTGTCCAGGCACCTTGGTCTGTGGGGGGGGGGCGGGGCGGGGCAGGCAGGGCAGCCCCAGCAGCCTCTCCCGGGTGGGCTGGAGCTGGACTGCCTAGGGCCGGGCCTGGGCAGTGTCGGGGTGACCAGCCCCCCGCTGTCCGCTGCCCTTACAGGTGCAGCAGGAAGAAGCTGGCTCGGGACACACCGACAGCTACGAGCAGGGGCCGGCGCTTGGGGGCAGCGGGCTCTGTGCCCGGGCCCTGTACGACTACCAGGCAGGTATAGGCTCGCCGGCCCTGCGCAGACACCAGGAGGCAGGTGGGGGCCTGGCCGGGCGCCGCCCAGAGGCCAGCAAAGCGCCTGGGGGCACGTCCTGGGGCCTGGGGCCTGAGGGACCCCCGGGCTGTTGGGCGGGGCCCCAGTAGGGCGGGCGGGGCCGCGGGGGCTGTGGGGGTGCCCTGTGCAGCATCGCCAGCCCTTCTGCCCGCAGCTGATGACACGGAGATCTCCTTCGACCCCGAGGACCTCATCACGGGCATCGAGGTCATTGACGAAGGCTGGTGGCGCGGCTACGGGCCTGACGGCCACTTCGGCATGTTTCCCGCCAACTACGTGGAGCTGGTCGAGTGAGGACTGTGGCTGGGACTCCCTGTGCCCCCCTCCCCTGGAACAGGCTCCCCGAGGAAATGAGGCCCCGGGCACCCCTGGCCAGGCCTCGCGAGGCCGCCTCAGCCTCTTTCACCCCAAACGCAGCCCTGCCTGGCTGTTCCTCAACACGCTTCCGGTGACCTGCCGGCTGTGAGCCAGGGGTCTGAGCAGGTGCCCGCCCCGGGCCGCTGGCTGCCCTTGCCCTCCCCCCCGTCCCCGAGGTTGCTGGGGTGGTCAGCTGAGCCGCTGCTTGGAGCAGGGCTTGTGGCCATCCACTGAGCCCCCTGCGGCCCGCCCAGCCCATCAGCCCCTTCGTGGCCCCGACACACTGACCCCAGCTGCTTCCTTGCAGCGCTTTCACTTTAGGGAAAAGTGACGGAGTGCACTGCCCCGGCCGCCTCCCCCTTCCGCCCCACCCTCGTTTCCGAGGAACGGGTCTGCTTTGGGATCCAGAGCTTTGCCCTCGCGGGGAGCAGGCCTGTCCCGGTCTCAGGACCTGCGTCATCCCCCAGGGGCGCCTGGTGAGGCATAAACCCACACGTGGCTCCACTTGGCTCTGCTGTGCGTCCTTCCCGCCGTCCTTCCGCTGCGAGAGGCCTCCCTGGGGCTGGCTGCGCCTTGGCCCCTTGGGGGTCAGCGTGCAGAGGAGCTGCTCCTGTCCTGCACCCCCAGGCCTGGTGCTTGGGGTGAAGGGGCACCAGGGGAGATGCTGGGAACACGCCTGGATGCCCAGGGCCGCTGCCCGGTTGCCCCTCGGCCTGGGGGCGGCTGAGCAGGCCTGAGCTTCAGGCAGGCTCTGAGGGGGCCCCGGCCCCGCGTCTGGGTGCTGAGCTGCCCGCGAGCTGCCAGGGTCTCAGCCCGTTCTCGAGACGGAAGGCTGGCCACGGAACACGCTGGTGGGTGTAGGCAGGCAGCTCGGACCCCTTGTGGCCACAGCGCCCCGACTCCTAGGGCCGCCGCAGGTGGGTGGGCCCAGCCCCCCGTGAGCATGCAGGAGGGCGCGTCCCAGAAGCATCAGGCCGGGTGCCAGACTTGCAGCGGCAGCGTGTGCGGCGCCTTTATTGCCCAGAGCCCCCCTCACTTGGCCTTGCCCTGGGCGGCCACGGCCTCCATGGCCTTGCGCACGGTCTCCTCGTCGCCCAGGAAACGCATGGGCTGGGTGGGCCTCAGCTTCCCGTCCAGCTCGTACACGATGGGGATGCCCGTGGGCAGGTTCAGCTCCATGATGGCCTGGTCAGACATGTCTGGGGAGAGGGCGGTGCCGCCTGAGGCAGTGCTGGCCAGCCCCACCCACCCACAGGGCCCTGAAGGGGTGGGCACGGGCTCCAGCGGCCAGGGGCAGCGCTGGGTCTCCTGGCCCCACAGCAAGTCCCGGAAGGCACATGTGTGCTCCAGAGCCTCCTCACGCTAGGTGGCAAACAGGTCAAGGCGGCGGCGAAACCTGACCCCACAGCCTGCCGGGCCCTGGGCCTGGAATAGCAGCCGGTCTCTGGCCTTTGCACAGGCCAGCCGGGTTGCCTTGTCCAGCACCCTTAGGGCCAGGGGGCCTGGAGGGGGTTCTTTGGGGGGCGGGCGAGGAGCCTGCCGGCGGGCAGGGGAAGCCCAGGGCAGGGCCTGGCACCTCCCTCCCCTGGATGTGCTTCATTCAGAGGCTGCTTAGCCCGCCCCAGAGGCCCCAGCCCCACTGCAGGTCCCTGCCTGGCCGTCACAGGGGAGCCCAAGCCTCACACAAGAGGTCACCCTGAGCCGGGCCAGGGTGGCTTAGGGTCGCACAGCAAGCCGGCGCGCGGCCAGGCTGCCGGGCAAGTCGTGGCCCTCCCTTTCTGGGCTGCTGCCACCCTCTGGGCCCCCCCACCCCGACGGGGCCTGGGAGGGGGCCGGGGGTGTGCAGCCAGGCCCCTTCAGCCCTGGCGTGCTGCAGCCCTGGGTGTCGGCCAGTGGGGCGCAGACGGGGCCACAGGCTGGAGGAGGACCACGTCCGCCATGTCCCAGGCCCCCTCCAGCCCGCAAGTCACCCCAGTTTGCACCCCGACTGGGTGCCCGGGACCCTGTGCGCCCCAAGCTGGGCTCTGCGCGTGCCCCCCAGACTCGGGCTCACTCTCCAGGTGCTTGATGATGCCGCGCAGGCTGTTCCCGTGGGCAGCGATGAGCACCCGCTTGCCCGCCTTGATCTGGGGGGCGATCTCCTCGTTCCAGAAGGGGAGGGCGCGCGCGATGGTGTCCTTGAGGCTCTCGCAGGCCGGCAGCTCCCCCGGCTTCAGGCCTGCGTACCGGCGCTCCTGGGGGGGGGGGCACGCCGTTGGCACCCAGCAGCCCCTCCCCGCCCCCGCCCCCCGCCACGGCGCCCGCAGCCCACCTTGCTGATGGAGCCGTAGTAGGGGTGCTTCTCGTCCATGGGGGGCGGCGGCACGTCGAAAGAGCGCCTCCAGACTTTCACCTGCTCCTCGCCGTGCTTGGCGGCCGTCTCCGCCTTGTTGAGGCCCGTGAGGCCCCCGTAGTGCCGCTCATTGAGGCGCCAGCTGCGCACCACGGGCAGCCACATCTGGTCCGTGCCGTCCAGGATGGTCCAGAGCGTGCGGATGGCCCGCTTAAGCACCGACGTGTAGCAGACGTCGAACTCCATCTTGGCGTCCTTGATGGCCTGCGCGCCACGC
Source organism: Tolypeutes matacus (assembly GCA_026826555.1). Classification (NCBI taxonomy): domain Eukaryota; kingdom Metazoa; phylum Chordata; class Mammalia; order Cingulata; family Chlamyphoridae; genus Tolypeutes; species Tolypeutes matacus. The sequence goes on from JAKSZT010053798.1 coordinate 963,872, forward strand.
TGCGCCTCCTGGGCCCCCTTCTCGCTGAGCTCGGCGTCGAACCAGCCGCAGAAGCGGTTCTCCTGGTTCCAGGTGCTCTCCCCATGCCGCACGATCACCAGGCGGTGGGTGGCCATGGCAGCGGGGGCTCGGGCTCGGGAGTGCAGCGGCGGGGGGGCTTTTAACAGTCGCCCCGGCCCCGCCCCCTGTCAACTGCCACCCGCATTCCAGTCCCGACAGACAGCGGCAGGTGGCCCGGGAGGGCGGCGGAGGGCTGGCCTGGAAATAGCCTTGGCCGCCGCCGCCTGGGGCACGTCCCTCCGCCCACGCTGGCCTGGGCTCCCCTCCCCGAGGGGCTCTCTGCCGCCGGCCCACTCACTGCACCCCTCCCGTGCAGGCTCAGAGCCCCAGCCCGTTAGGGCCACTCGCCACCACTGGGCACCAGCCGGGCCCTGCTTGGGAAAGCGGGAGGCATCGGGGAGCCTGGGTGCTTTGCCAGGAGCCCCCGGCCCGGCTCTGCTTGGGGGCCTTCCTCCTGCCCCCCACCCAGAGGGCCGGAAGGGGCGAGTGCATCTCTGCAGCACCCATGCAGACGGGCGAGGTGCCACCGAAGCAGGGCTTACGGGAAAGGGCAGAGCTGGGCCTCCAGGATGAGGGGAGCCGAGTCTTGCTGCCCAGGCGAGAGTGTCCAGCGGCAGCCTTGGCCCACAGGCACACCTTGCGTCCTGCCCTCCAGCCAGGGGTGTCCCCGGTGGCTGCCACCTTGAGAGGAACCTTGTGGGGTAGCCTGGGGAGGAGCCAGAGGTCCCCAGGACTCTGCTTTAAGACGGGGCTGCGAGGGTCACTGTAGGCAGGGGTCACAGCTGAAGGACTCGGCAAGGGGCTCACGAAGAAATCACGAGGAACCAGGAAGGCAGAACGCAAGGTCCACGGCGGCTGACCTCACCAGGGGGCTGCAGCCAGCCCTCACCGGCCCGGTCCTGGGGCCCCCTCCTCTGGCACTGCAAGGGCAGGCCTGAGGCCCACCCGCCTCTCTGAGAGCCCTGGCAGCGAGGCCCCCATCCCACTGGCTTGGGTTCTGCGCCCAGCTGGAGGCTCTGTACCCAGAGGCCAGCACAGGTCTGGCAGGGACCTCCCTCAGGGTACCCCTGCAGGGCCAGGCTCCAAGGCCCACCTGAAGCCATGGTGCCGTCTTTACAGTCCCCTCTGTCCTCTGGACCGCCTGACCATGGGCTTGGCAGGAGCCAGGCACCAGGAGGGGCTCTGGGGTCAAGGAGGGAGTGGGGAAGTCGTGGGGCTTACATCTGAGTGGGGAGAAGGGTGATGCCAGCAAATGCCACTCCAGGCAGGGTTGAGTACTAGGAAGGAATAAGGCAATGAGGGAGGGGAGGGGCGGCCTCTGAGTTCAGGGGAAGAGCAGTGCGAAGAGCAGTGCGAAGAGGAACCAGCAACCAACAGGGCAGGAGCAGGAGAGCAAGAACAGGGCATGGGGGAAGAGGTGAGGGCGGCTGCGGGACCCTGCGGGCCCGGGGGTCATGGCGGAGGGCCGGGCCTGGAAGGGCTGCTTCCGCGTGGTTCTTGCAGTCACCGGGCCACGTAGAGCTCCCGGCTAAGCCTGTGCTCTTGGGCTGGGCGCAGAGGCCACAAGGAGCAGCTCTATGGGGGTAGGTCAGGGCTGGGGAGGCCGGGCCAGCTTCTGGAGTTTGGCTCTTATCTTACTTTTGTTATTCATTCAGCAAATACTCAGCACTTCCTGTGTGCCCGTGTCATTCAAGCTCAGTGAACACCAAACGGGATAAACCAACAAAAACACAGAAAATCCAAGCCCAGACATAGCCTAATCAAACTACTGAAAACTAAAGACCAAGAAACAATCCTAAGATCAGCCAGAAGAAAGGAAACGTTTCACAGAGGAGAGTAACTCAAGGGAGCATGATTTCTCGTCAGAAGCCACGGGGACCAGAAGGATGTGGAACAGCCAGCAGGAGTGAAGGTGAGGTAAGGACAGTCCCAGATGAAGGCGAGCTAGAGGAAAAGCCTCATGCCAGAACACCAGCTCTAAAAGAGATGCTAAAGAAAGTTCTTCCAAGAGAATGGAGATGTGCCAGGGGATGTAGGGAGAGTAGCAGAAGTGGTAGAAGTCTGGGTAAACATAAGAGACTATTCTTTGCTTCTTGAGTTACTTAAAATATATATGACGTTGAACGTAAAGTTCATTGATGGGGAGGGGGTGTAAATACATGTAGATGTGCTACACCTACAGCATGACCCGGGAAAGGTAAAGGGACATGTATGGAGGTGAGGTTTCCATGTTCCCTTTGAAGGAAGTAAAATTATTAAGTAGACTGTGAAAAGGTTTGGGTAAGAGCAACCCTAAAAAAAATATATCTACAAAGAGACATATGAGGAAAGAAAAAAGGCAAGAAACATGAAAAACAGAACAAAAAGAGTAACAAAATGGTAGACCTAAATCCAAACATTTTAAGTTACATTAAACATAAATGGTCTACAACACACCAATTAAGACACTATCATGGGAAGCGGCTGTGGCTCAATCAGTGGGGCTCCCGTTTACCATGTGGGAGGCCCCGGGTTCGGTTCCCGGGGCCTCCCGGTGAAGGCAAGCCCGCCCGTGCGGCGTGGTTGGCTGATCCAGCGAGCACAAGCAGCAAGGGGGGGATAAATGAATAAATAAATAAAATCTTAAAAAAAAAAAAAAAAAAAAAAAAAGACACTATCAGATTGGAATTTTTTTTAAAGACCCAATTCTATGCTATCTACAAGAAACTCATTTGCATATAATGATATACGTAGACTAAGTATAAAAGGTAACAGCCCATTCTGTGAGGCCAGTATTACCCTGTGGCCAAAACCAGACAAAGCACAAGAAAATCACAGAGCAGTATCTCTTAGGGATATACATAGAAAAATCTTCAACAAAATAGTGCCAAACTGAATCCATCCAATAAAAAAGATTATACACCATGTCAAGTAGGAAAGCAAAGTCGGTTTAACATCCAAAAATCAATAGGTGGAACGAAAGACAACAAAATCACACAATTATCTCAACAGATGCAAAGAAATCATTGCAAATCAATGCAAAATGATACAGGCACTCTGGAAAACAATTTGGCACTTTTTTTTTTTACCGGGAGGTCCCGGGTATCGAACCTGGGTCCCTCCATATGGAAGACGGACGCCCAACCATTTGAGCCACATCCGTTCCCCTTGGCACTTTCTTAAAAGTTAAAACATGCACTTCCTGTGTGACCCAGCAGCCCCTCCCTAGGTATTTATTTACCCTAGATAAATGAAAACAGGCTCCCACAAAAACCTGTCCACGTGCCAAAACCTGAAAACAAGCCCGATGTTCAACAGGTGAATGGCTAAACAAACTGCAGGATGTCAAAGAAAAGCACTGGCCAGTAGTTCAAGTGGCAGGACAGACCATTAACATGCTGCAGCAGGGGAGAAAAGCAGCCAGCAGCCGCTGGTCTAAGCTCTTCATGAGCACAGAGGCAGCTCAAGAAGGAAGGGAGACACTCTTCAGAATTCTCGGGCCCCTGGGCCTGCGACCACAGACAAAGGGGGCTTCAGGGATCTGCCACTCCCGGAAAGGGGAGAGAGAGGGACACAGCCTTAGGCTGACTCAGGTTCGGAACTGAAATTTGGGCTGCAGAGCCCCACGGACCCTTCCACACGGTGGTTTGCAGGACTGGAGAAATCCGATCCTCGCAACCTCCCTCTTTTCTAGCCTGGACTAATTGTTGAGGACACCACGGGAGAGGGGAGAGAGAGCCTGGGGCTGACCCTGCTTTGGACTCCCAGGTTTGGTCTGCCCTGTCCCTAGAGCCTTTCCTGGCTGGGTGGGGCTGCTCCATTGTTTGCCTTGGAGCCTTAAAGGGGCTAAAGATACACAAACCTCCCAATCTCATCCTCTAATAACAGAGACTGATTGTTGAGGATTCGGAAGGGAGTGGAAATATTTCCTAGCTGGGAAAGGGGGGCGCTACGAGAGAAGTCTGGAGAACTGTCTCAGAAAGTTTGAATCACAGGGCTCCTAGCCCCCAGACAGGAAGAGCTATCACATTGATCTGGCCTGTGTCACAACAAATACGCGCCAACCAGGCATTGAATTGAGAGCAGCCAACAAGCGCCATCTCCTGGCAGACCAAGGAAGTACACATAAGAAAATTAATAAGTAAGAGAGTCTTTTCCTGGCCTCTATAGCCTCCCTGCCCAAGGCCCTAGGAAACGACTCTACAACCAATTACTGGGCCCAGTGCACAGTTTTGAGCAACCAGCAGAACAATCCTAACAATCAAGGTTGAGCCAAAAATCAAAGAGCGGTGGTAACGCACAGCCTCCTGCCACTAAAACCCCATAAAAGAGAAAGAGATAGAGCATCTAAGTAAAATACAAACTAACCAGATGCCTAAGCACCAGCAAAAAATTACGGGCCATACTAAGAAAATAGAACACATGGCCCAAGAAAAGGAATACAGCAAAGTCCCAGAAGAGATGCAGAATTAGAGAGAACTAATCAGTGAAATGAGCACACATTTCCAAAATCAAATTAATGAGATGAAAGAGAATATAGTTAAAGAGATCAATGACATCAAGAAGTCATTGCGCGAACGTAAAGAAGAATTTGAAATCATGAACAGAAAAGTAACGGAGTTCATGGGCATGAAAGACACAATAGGTGAAGTAAAAAATACATTTGAAGCATACAACAGCAGACTCGAAATGATAGAAGAAAGAATAAGTGATACTGAAGACAGAGCAGCTAAAATTGAAGAGAGAAAAGAACAGAGAGAGAAAAGAATGGAAAAAATTGAGCAGGGGCTCAGAGAGTTGAATGACAACACAAAACGCAAGAACATGCGTGTCATTGGAGTTCCAGAAGGAGAAGAGAAAGGAAAAGGGGCAGAAAGAGTATTTGAGGAAAAAATAGCTGAAAAGGTATTTGACAACTCTCACGAAAGAAATGAACTTTCATGTCCAAGAAGCACACCGTACCCCAACAAGAATAAATCCAAATAGACCTACGCCAAAACACATATTATTCAGAATGTCAAATGTAAAAGATAAAGAGAAAATGCTCAGAGCAGCAAGAGAGAAGCAAACGATCACGTACAAAGGACGTCCAGTAAGACTTTGTGCAGATTTCTCTTCAGAAACCATGGAGGTGAGAAGACAGTGGTATGATACAATTAGGAAACTGAAAGAGAAAAACTGCCAGCCGAGAATTCTTTATCCAGCAAAACTGTCCTTCAAATATGAAGGTGAATATAAATTATTCACAAACAAACATAAACTAAGAGAGTTTGCAAAAAAGAATCCACCTTTGCAGGAAATATTAAAGGAAGACTTAGAACCTGAAAGAAAAAGACAGGAGAGAGAGGCTTGGAGGAGAGTGTAAAAGAAAGAATAGCAGAAAGGATAACCAAAAGAGTAAAGAGAGAGACAAAAACAAGATGACATATGAAAACCAAAGAATACAATGGAGGAAATAAATAGTGCATTTTCAGTAATATCATTGAATGTGAATGGATTAAACTCCCCAATCTAAAGATACAGGCTGACAGAATGGATAAAAAAAACATGAGCCATCCATATGCTGCTTACAAGAAACTCACCTCAGACCCAAGGATACAAACCGGCTGAGAGTAAAAGGTTGGAAAAAGATACTCCACGCAAACAGTAAACAGAAAAGAGCAGGGGTAGCTATACTAATATCAGACAAAACAGACTTCAAATGCAAAAAAGTGATAAGAGATGCAGAAGGCCATTATATATTAATAAAAGGGACGATCCTCCAGGAAGATATAACAGTCATAGATATCTACGCACCGAACCAGGGTGCCCCAAAATATATGATACAGACTCTGGCAAACTGAAGGGAGAAATAGACATTTCTACAATAATTGTCGGAGACTTCAACACCCCACTCACATCATTAGATAGAACAACTAGACAGAAGATCAACAAGGAAACAGAGAATTTGAACAATATGATAAACAAGTTAGACCTAACAGACATATACAGAACACTGCATCCAAACTCAGCGGGTTATACATTCTTCTCAAGTGCCAATGGATCTTTCTCCAGGATAGACCACATGTTAGGTCACAATAGAGCTCTCAATAAATATAAAAAGATTGAAATTATACAAAGCACCTTCTCAGATCATAATGGAATGAAACTAGAAATCAATAACAGACAGGAAAAAAGGAAATTTGCAAATGTGTGGAGACTGAACAACACACTCCTAAATAATCGATGGGTCAAAGAAGAAATTGCAAGTGAAATCAGTAAATATATTGAGACAAATGAAAATGAGAACACAACGTATCAAAACTTACGGGAAAAACAAAAACAAAAACAAAAACAACAACAACAAAAAAAACTTATGGAATACAGCGAAGGCAGTCTTGAGAGGGAAATTTATAGCCCTAAATGCCTATATTAAAAAACAAGAAAGAGCTAAACTCAAAGATTTAACTGAACAACTTGAGAAACTAGAAAAAGAACAGCAAACCAATCCTAAAATCTTCTAGGAATCAGAAGGAAAGAAATAATAAAGATTAGAGCAGAAATAAATGAAAATGAGAACAGAAAAACAATATAGAAAATCAACAAAACCAAAAGCTGGTTCTTTGAGAAGATCAATAAAATTGACAAACCCCTCGCTAGACTAACAAAGAAAAAAGAGAGAAGATGCAAATAAATACAATCAGAAATTAGAGGGGGGAAATTACAAATGACCCCACAGAAATAAAAAGAATCATAAGAGGATATTATGAGAAACTATATGCCAACAAACTGGACAACCTAGATGAAATGGACAAATTTCTAGAAACGCATAACCAACCTACACTGACACAACAAGAAATACAAGAACTTAACAAACCAATCATATTTAAGGAGATTGAATCCGTCATCAAAAATCTCCCAGCAAAGAAAAGTCCAGGACCAGATGGCTTCACAGGTGAGTTCTACCAAGCATTTCTAAAAGAATTAACACCAATCCTGTTTAAACTCTTCCAAAAATTTGAAGAGGAGGGAAAATTACTCAACACATTTTATGAAGCCAACATCACCCTAATACCAAAGCCAGATAAAGATTCCACAAGAAAAGAAAATTACAGACCAATCTCTCTCATGAACATAGATGCAAAAATTCTCAACAAAATACTTGCAAATCGAATCCAACAGCATATCAAAAGAATTATACATCATGACCAAGTGGGATTTATTCCTGGCATGCAAGGCTGGTTCAACATAAGAAAATCAATCAATGTAATACACCACATTAACAAATTGAAGGAAAAATACCACATTATCATCTCAATAGATGCAGAAAAGGCATTTGACAAAATCCAACATCCTTTTTTGATAAAAATACTTCAAAAGATAGGAATAAAAGGAAAATTCCTCAATATGATAAAAGGCATATATGAAAAACCCACAGCCAACATCATCCTCATGGGGAAAGGTTGAAAGCTTTCCCCCTAAGATCAGGAACAAGACAAGGATGCCCACTGTCACCATTGTTATTCAACATTGTACTAGAAGTTCTAGCGAGGGCAATTAGACAAGACAAAAAAATTAAAGGCGTCCAAATAGGAAAAGAGGAAGTAAAACTCTCACTGTTTGCAGATGACATAATCCTGTATTTAGAAAATCTTGAAGAATCCACAACAAAGCTACTTGAACTAATAAATGAGTTCAGCAAAGTGGCAGGATATAAGATCAACACGCAAAAATCAGTAATGTTTTTGTACACTAGTACTGAACAATCTGAGGAGGAAATCAGGGGGAAAATTCCATTTTCAATAGCAACAAAAAGACTCAAATACCTAGGAGTTAATTTAACCAAGGAAGTACAGGACCTATATGCAGAAAACTACAAAACAATGCTAAAAGAAATTTTAAAAGACCTAAACAAATGGAAAGACATTCTGTGTTCATGGATTGGAAGAATAAATATCGTGAAGATGTCAATCTTGCCCAAACTGATTTATAGATTCAATGCAATACCATTCAAAATGCCAACAGCTTACTTTACAGAATTAGAGAAGGCAATTACCAAATTTATCTGGAAAGGTAAGTATACCCGAATAGCCAAAAGTATTCTAAAAAAGAAGAGCAATGTGGGAGGAATTTCACTGCCTGACCTTGAAACATATTACAAAGCTACAGTGGTCAAAACAGTATGGTACTGGCATAAAGATACACATATCGATCAGTGGAATAGAATTGAGAATCCAGAAATAAACCCTCACCTATACGGTCAATTGGTTTTTGACAAACCTACCAAGCCCACGCTGATGGGAAAAAACAGTCTCTTCAACAAATGGTGTTGGGAGAACTGGATATCTATAACCAAAAGAATGAAAGAGGACCCCTATCTCACCCCCTATACAAGAATCAACTCAAAATGGATCAAAGATCTAAATATAAAAGCCAGGACCATAAAACTACTAGAAGAAAATGTAGGGAAACATCTTCAAGACCTTGTAGTAGGTGATGGTTTCTTGGACTTCACACCCAAAGCACGTGCAACAAAACAAAAAATAGATAAATGAGACCTCCTCAAAATTAAACACTTTTGCACCTCACAGGACTTTGTCAGAAGGGTGAAAAGGCAGCCGACTCAATTGGAAAAAATATTTGGAAATCACATATCTGATAAGGGTTTAATATCCAGGATATATAAAGAGATGTTACAGCTCAACAATAAAAAGACAAATGACCCAATTAAAAAATGGGCCAAAGACTTGAATAGACATTTCTCCAAAGAAGTAATACAAATGGCAAAAAAACACATGAAGAAATGCTCAACATCACTCATGATTAGGGAAATGCAAATCAAAACTACAATGAGATATCATTTCACACCTATCAGAATGGCCACTATTAAAAAGACAGAGAACTACAAGTGTTGGAGAGGATGTGGAGAGATAGGAACACTTCTTCACTGTTGGTGGGAATGTAGGATGGTACAACCACTATGGAGGACTGTTTGGCAGTTCCTAAAGAAGTTGAATATAGACTTGCCACGTGACCCTGCAATACCACTACTGGGTATATACCCAGAAGAACTGAGAGCAGTGACACGAACAGACATCTGCACACCGATGTTCATAGCCACATTATTCATCATTGCCAAAAGTTGGAAACAACCCAGGTGTCCATCAACAGACGAATGGATAAACAAACTGTGGTCTATTCACACGATGGAATATTATGCAGCTGTAAGATGAAGTCATAAAGCATATGGCAACATGGATGAATCTGGAGGACATTATGTTGAGTGAAGCAAGCCAGACACAAAAGGACAAATACTGTATGAATACATTACTATGATACAAATATATTGTGTAATATATTGTTTGATTCACACACACAAAAAAACAAAAAAACAAAAAAAAACAAAAAAATTTACATGTATCCATTACATTTAATTGAGAAATGTATATATTTATTCATCTGTGTTTACTTTTTAGTTTTTTATTGCTTATGTTTTCAATTATTAAATGTAGAAAATAAAGTTAAAAAAAACCCAAAAAAAAACAAATAAGCAGAGGCTGAAAAAAAAGAAGGGAAAGTGGGAACTGGAAAAGGTCAGGGGTCTGGTGGCTGCACAGCCTTTCTGAGAACAGTCCGTCCTGTGGGTCAGGGGTGCCTCGGCCTAGGTGAGCTCAGGAAGGGGTCAGGGTCCACCCAGGGACGTGGCCCAGTGCGGGGAAGTCCACGCTGAAGTTTGGCCCTGTCTCCAGGGCAGCGCTGGGACGAGCAGCGGCCGCGCAGCGTCTCCCGCAAGGATTTACAAATTCATAGCAGAATTTTAGTGTCCAGGTTGCTTAAAGCAAGTTATCATGAAATAATTCGGCTTAAACAATAGAAATTTATTAGCTTACAGGTGTACAGTTTTGAGGCCATGAAAATGTCCAGATTAAGGCATCATCAAGGCAGTGCTTTCTTCCCAAGACCGGCTGCTGGCGATCCCTGGCTCCTCTGCCACATCAAGGCTTACGGCGTCTGCTGGGCTCTCCCTGCTCTTCCGGGTTTCGTTGACCTCAGCTTCTTGCTCCCCGTGGCTTTCTCTCTCTCTGTCTGAATTTCAGTCTCTTACAGAAGACTTCAGTAAGGGACTGAGAGCCCTCCTGACCGAGGTGAGCCACACTTTAGCTGAAGGAGCCTCATCCCGAGGTCCTACTGACACCTAAGTGGATTGGGGCATGTTTTTTCCTTGGGTACGCACAGCTTCAAGCCAGCACAGCAGGAAATGCTCCTCAGCAGTAAAGAGGAACGGACTTCACACGCGGGACATGGAGCAGGGCGCAAAGGTAATCGCTGAGGTGGAAGAGGCCAGTCTCAAAAGGCCACCTAACGGCTGGTCCATGTATGTTTTCTGGAAAAGGCCAGACTGTAGGGCCATAAAAGCTGCAGGCGAGTGGGTTAGGGAGGAAGGGTGTGTGGTCAGCAAGTGTCAGCCCAGGGGTGCTTGGGGGTGATGGCACTGCTGTCTCCTGGTGGCAGTGTTAAAGCTCCCAAAGCCACACCAGAAGAGGGTCGGTTTTCTGATTTTTTTTTTTTTAGTTAGGCCGGTAAAAAGAATTTATTTGGGAAATGGGGAAAAGAACAGCTTGCTGAGAAATGAGAAAGATGGAAATATGCACCAAGATTTGGTGCAGCCCCCCAGGCAGAGAGCTACTTGTTAATTTTAAAACACCTTTCTTTACGTGGCAAGGGGCCAGGGAAGTCCTCCCGTGACTTAGGGGTCCCTGAGATACCTAGGGGGGGGGCCATTCAGGTGGGTGGCACAGCCGGGGTGGGAGCCCTGGGCTGGAGCACGCCTGGGACTTGCACATCACTGAAGATGCCCTGGGCCAGCCACCTGGGCACCTCTGCCTCCACGAGATGGCACTGGACTAGAAACTTGGCCACTGGGCATCCGGGGCAGAGGGCACAGGTCAGCAAGGCTACAGAACAGCCTGGGGGCCGTGGGGGCTGCAGGCAGGAGGAACGGCCCCCAGGCTCGCGGAGCTCTGCCTCCCCCGGCCCACCCCCCGGGAGCCTCCACAGCGCACTTCGGGGCTGCCAGACCCACAGCCACAGCACCACCCCGATGCTGGCCGCGGATACCACAGGGCAGGCTGTTCAGGCCGAGGCCCGTGGCCGTGACTGCGCCTGGCGCCGAGCACTGTGAGGCCGGCGGTGTGCGCAGCCTGACACCTGCACCAGGCGCTCCAACCGCACGAGGCAGGTGCCACCGCCAGGACGGGCCCTGAGGCCGCGCACTCCTACCCCCAGACCGGGTCCCGGACACTGCCGCCCACGCCCTGCAGCAGCTGGCCACGGCCGGCTCACGGGGGCAGTGAGTGCCCACGCCACGCCCAAGCCTGGGGACGACCCAGAAGTTCAACAAACCACCCCGGCGGCACCGCACCCCTCCCATGCCGTGCCCCAGCCCCAGCCCCAGCCCCAGCCGGCTCCAGCAGAACGTGCAGAAAAGAGCTTTAATTCCCCGTGCTCCTCGTTCCACTGTGCTCAACAGCGGTAGGTGTGGCCGCAGGCCCTGCCCTGGCTGTGGACCGGGCCAGGCTCCAGCCAGGCTGGCACTCGGCCCTCCGCTCTGGGGTGGGGACGCGGGGACAGCAGCACACTCAGGGACCAAGGGGCCGGCGGGCCTGGCCCCATTGGTTGCGTCTTGTCCTGAGAGGGTGGGTGGGTGGCCGGGATCAGGCGTTCCTGTGCTCCGGGGGCAGGTACTGGAGGCCCAGGTGCCTGAAGATGTCTTCCTCTGAGGCCGCGGGGAACGACGTCTCCTGCAGGGGGCACGGGGCAGGGGGCAGGGGGCAGGGGGCAGGGCAGGGGCCGCTGTGGGCTCACACCCGGACCTGGCAACCGAGGAGGGTGCCCGGGGCCCAGCAGGGTGAGCCAGTGGGGGTGGGGCGGGCCCCACGCGGATGTGCTCTTGGGGGGCCTGGGTCGCGGCTGGCGAGACCCAGGCTCTGGCCGTGGGTTTTGGGACGGGGGGTCTTGGGGTCCAGGGTCCGGGGTCCCCACCACCTCCCCGGGCCGGGGCAGAGCACCTGCTCCGGGTCAAACAGCGCGTGGCTGCTCAGCCGCAGCCCCTTCTCCTTCAGGCTGAAGCGGCGCAGCTCCCGCTCGAAATGCTGAGGAAGGGGGCTGCTGTCAGCGGGCGGCCCCCGCCCCTGGCCGGCCCCCGCCCCGGCGGCTCCTGCCCACCTTGGAGCCGGTCCAGCCGAGCAGGGCAAAGGGGAACTGGCTGATGGGGGCGACCACCAGGTCCACCCTCACGGCCCTGCAGGGGCTCTGCGGCCCCCCAGCAGCAGCCTCAGGGGCGGGTGGCAAGCGGAAAATGCAGAAACTCCTCTCAAAGAGGTCCATGGTGTGGCTGCGCCGGGCCCTGGCGGCGCCGGGGTCCCCCAGGAGGCCGCGCTGGTGCAGCTGGTACAGGAGGAGGCCCTGCGGGGGCGGGGCGGGGCAGGGCTGTGGGGCCTGCCGGGGGCGGGGCTCCCCCTCCCGGGCCCCTCCCCCCACCCGCACGGGGCCGGCGGGCTCACCTGGCCCTGCAGGTGGCGCAGCACCCTGGGCAGCAGCCCCGCCTCCTGGCCCTCCTGGGGGTAGGTGAGCAGGAGGTCCACGTCGTGGCCCTGCAACTTCCCCCTGCGGGGGCAAGGCCGACGGGGCACAGCCACCATGCGCCTCGGCCCGCCCTCCTGAGCCCCTCCGGGGGGCGTCCTGCCTCAGGGACCCCTTCGCTGGGCCGCGGGAAGGGCATTACCTACGAAAGCCGCCGGTCAGCGTGACAGTGGCGCCGGGCAGCGCCTGCCCCACGGCCGCCTCCACCAGCCGCTGCAGCGCCTGCGCCTCCTGCAGCTGCACCGGGACGGCCAGGTCCTGGTGGTGCCGCAGCCCTGCGGGAACCGCCTCCTGAGCCTGCGGCCCGCCCCCGCCCCCCAGCCCCCCAGCAGGGCTCACTGGGGCCAGGGCGCAGGGCAGGGGGATGTCCCCACCTGGAAGGGCGCCAGCCCCTCCCCACGCGTTAAAACTCAGCTTTCTTTCTCAGATTGCTGTCGCGTCCACAGCTTGCACCCCCTCCCCAGTCCCCAGGGCGACATCGTGCACGCCTGCAGCAGTGTCACCCCGGGTCACGGGCATTGGCGCAGTTGGCGCCTCGGTTTCCCCATCTGCAACACGGGACCCAGCAGGGTAAGAAGGCCGCGTGGCGCTGGCTCACACCTCGCTCTCCCCCAAGGCCCCTTCCCGTCACCCAGGAGTCTCTGCGGATCTCGCTGCCGGGAACGCCCGGGCGGGGGCAGAGGCAGAGGCAGAGGCAGAGGCAGAGGGGCCTCACGTCACACTCCGCTAGGCCCCGCCACCTCGCTTCCTGCTGACCGTCCCCGGGGGCCTCCTCCAGAAATAGCTCTGAAATCACCACCTGCCCCCACTGCCCCACCCTGCCCCGCGGGAGAAGATGAAAGGGCACTGAGCGGGTGCAGGGGCCAGGGCAGCAGCCAGGGTGGGCCAGAAGCCCAGGGAATCTCAGTGCTCCATTATTTCCCCCGCTCCATGGGAAAGCACTTGACCAGGGCGGCCTCTCTGCGGTGGCAGGTCTAGAAAACCCTACGCTCCTCCCACCACACGGCGGCCCGGCCGGTGGCCATGCGTGCCCCACGCTGGGGGTCCAGGCTAGCTGGGGCGGGGCTGGGCACGACAAGCCCTCACCTGCGAGCTGCTGCTGGGTCAGCTGCTGCGGCTGCTCTCGGAGGTCGTCCAGGGTCCGCAGCCCTTCCCGGTACCACCGGTCAGCAGTCTTCACCCCAACCCCAAAGATCTGGGTGAAGAGCTGTGCAGAGGAATCGACAAGGCAGGTCAGAGCGCAGCTGCCCTGGCTGGAGGGCCCTGCCCACGCTGAGCTGCCCAAGGGCGCACCTGGTGGTCTCCTGTGCGCTGTGGCTTCGCGGCACTGTGCAGGAGAAACTCCCGCTCAGCGAGCTGAAGCAGCCTGCCCAAGGCCACGGGGCAGCGCACTCTGCAGGGCCCCCGCCCCCGGCCAGCCAGAGGCTGCGTTTCAAGCCCCAGGGACGTGAGGCCAGGCACGCCTGGAGGGCAGGGGGACCACGTCCCTCTCTGGGCCTCTCCCGAGACCTCACGTTGCTCTTGCTGCGATTCCAACTTAACCAGAGTCGGCCTGCCAAACGGCAGAGAAGCTTCTCGACTCGCAGGAAAACCCCACGCTTCCCCAGCCAGGAGGAACGGGGGCTCGCACCTGTTGCCCTCCTCCACAAGGAGCGGCAGAAACGAGGGGGCACCTGGCAGCCACAGCCCTCGCCACGCAGGAGAGCCCCTGGGTCCCCGGCAGCTGGCAGTTAGGGGCCTCGGCTCCTGCTGCGCGGACAGGCGGAGAGGAGGACACGATCTGGGAGCGCAGGGCCCCGCCCCGCCCTCTCTGGGTTCTGCAGCCCCCTTTCTTGCCGGAGCCCACAGTTTGGAGTCGGATCACTGACACTTGCAAACAAGAGAATCCTGAGTCAGAAGATTCTAAAGAAACTGGCCCAATGGTATTGTTTACAGAAATAAACTCCTAACTGGTCCCCCTTCCCTGCAGGCAGGACGCCTTCCGGGCGCCCCACACCGCTCCTCCCCCTGCCCAGAGGAGCCCCCCCAGCCCCCTCAGCTCCCAGGCTGCCCCCTCCCAGCCCTCACCCCGCTCCCAGCCCACAGCCCCGCTCCCAGCCCACAGCCTCGCAGCGCCAGCCCAGCGGCGCCCACCCCATTCTCCTCCCACCCTCCCTCCCGAGGCCCCCACATGTGCCACCTCCCTCAGGCTCTGACGACCCCCAGCTACGAAACCACGAGGCATCCCACATTCAGGAGCAGCCTGAGGCGAGCAGCAAGGAAGGCCTGTGAGACAGGCGGACGCACGGGACGCATGGGACGCACGGCCACCGAGGAGGCTCGGGGAGCAGCCCCACAAGCCGACCCGGGCACCCAAGAGGCTGCGTTATGGCTGGGAACAGTCCCTTAGAAGTAGCCCAGGAAGAGCTGATGGTGCCGGGTGATCTAGGAAATTCCCTGTGCTCAAAACCAGCTCCTCGTGCACCAGGCATCGGCTTAGCTGCTCCTGCCTCTGAGGCTTCTCTGACCCCTCCGCGGGTGCTCCCTGCACCCCACATGGACTGCGCTGTCTGCCACGCGGGGCGCAGCGGCCGCACGCACCTTCATGGTCCGGTACCTCTCCGAGCGCCGCACTCGCTCCACCTCCTCGCAGGCTCCGTGCTCCAGCACCTCCTGCGGGAGGAAGCGCAGAGCTCGGGCACCCCGGACCTGGACGCCGATGGGGCAGGGGAGGGGCTGCCGCTGGCCAGCCTCAGGGCCCCGGCGCAGTGGGGGCCGAGCGCCACCACGGGCAAGCGGCCGCTGTGCACGCGGGGGCGACACGTCCAGCAGGGCTTCGGTTAAAAGCAGACCTGAACCCGAAGCACCTTGGTGTCACGTCCATCCTCGCAGCAAATGTGCACAGGAGGCCGACCCAAGACGGGTCTCCAGACACTCCCGTTTGGGGACAGGGAGCTCAGGCCGGGTGCCCGGAGGACGACGGTGCCGAGGCCAGCCCCGCCGAGGAGCTCTTCGGCCGCCTGAGAGCTGGAGTGTCCCTGGGCCCATGGCACCTGCCTCCACAGCTGGGCTCTGGATCCCTAGGACCCTGCCTCTTGGTCGTCGAGCGCCAAGGCCTCCCAGGAGGGGCCTGGGACCCTTGCTCCCACCCACTCCCACTCTGGCCATACCCGGCCCTGCTCGGCGTGGCGAGCGCTCACCTGGACGACCCTGAAGGAGTGGTCTCCAAAGTGGGGGAGGCCCTGCAGCTGGCTCGGGGCCGTGATGGGCCCCGGAAGGGCCTTGAGCACCGAGGCTGCCCTGCAGAAGGCGAGGAGGCGGCCCTCACTGCCCTCGAAGCCCGCCGCCTCTGCCAGCGTCTCCAGCGCCTCCTGTGGGGAGGGGGCCTGGGTGAGGGGCAGGGTGGCCCCGGCTTGTGGTCCCCACCCCTGGGGCTGGGCTCACCGAGAGGCTGACATTGTGGTGAGTGAGGGGCGTGGGGCGCTGGCAGGCGTAGGGTGGCATCCGGGTGGGGTGGGGGGCCCCTGTCCTGGGCTCGGCCGCCTGCGGGGGGCACGCCTGGGTCACGGGAGCCTGGGCTCATCCGGGCAGCCACCCTCAAGTGGCCCAGAGCGAGCAGACCCCGAGAGAGCAGCCACACTGCTGGGTAGGAGGTGCAGCTGTCCTGCAGAGAGGACTGGGGCAGCAGCAGCCGTGGTGACTGCTCAGGTCCACGGAGACCGTTCCTTGCTGCTGCTGCAGATGCTGGGTGGGCTCCGGCCCCCTCAGTCTACCCCGCACCAAGCGCTGGCAGTGCTCATCCTCCCCATCTCACAGAGGCGAGGGGACGCACCCACACCTCACAGGTAGAGCCCCGATCTGAGCGCAGGAAGCTCCTGAGCACAAGCCCACATCCCTCCCTCCGCTGTGACTAGAAGCCCAAGAAGGGCCGCGGCCGTGGGCCTCAGGGCCTCCTAAGCACGGGCTCCTGCTGACCCCAGGGTCACCTCACTGGGGTCAGTCTCATCCCTGAGCAAGGAAGGAAGGCCCGAGGATGCTGCCCAGTGGGGAGGACGGGAGCCAGCCCTGAGGGCCACCAGGAACCCGCTCCCTCCCCAGCTGAGCCTGCAGCTAGCTCCCTGTGGCTCCCATCCCGGCCTGCCCCGGGCTCACCTGCAGCTGGTGCCGGCGCTCCATGGGCACCGGCCGCCCGGCTGCCATGCTTTCTGTGAACCAGCTCACGTCCAGCAGAGCAGGGCGGGTCCACCCCAGGGCAGCAGAGGCCGCCTGGCGCTCCTGCCAGGCTGCGGCCTCGGCGGCTGAGGTCTGCTCCATCACCACGTGCGTCACCTCGGGGCTGGGCAGGCAGGGGTGGGGGGGCACCTGAGCCATCCCGTCTTTTCCACTCTGCCCCACACCCCGAACCCTGGCTCCTGGTGACCAATCTGCCTGGTGAGTACCTAGTCATTCTCCAAACGGCACCTCCTCCAGGAAGCCTTCAGTCTCCAGGCAGATGGAAAACCCCAGCCCCGTGGAACTCCACCCAATGCCGGGAGCTGTCGCCCCGCCCCACTCCAGCCCAGAGGGGCTCCTCAGGGGCCAGGGCCAGGGCCTCTAGGTGCCACACTGCAAGCACCTGCCTGCTTGGGTTTGAGCGGCAGCTCTGCCACATACCGGCTGCCCCTGGGCAAGGTGCTTCTCTACTTGGTTTCCCCTGCTGTAAAACGGACCTTCCTCGCAGGGGAGACTACATGAGCGTACTAAGCCAGGAGGCCTGAGAGCGCCTGGCACACGAGCTGCTACGAGGCCGTATGGCTATGGTCCCCCTCTCTGCGTGGGTCCTCCCTTGGGAACGTTTAGGAACAAATGAAAAGGTCACAAAGACCCTGCCCCCGGTTTGTTTGCCCTTCTAACTTGGAACCTACGGGAACCCCAGCTACTGCCTCTGCAGCCCCACTTCTCGAGAGCCTCAATGCCCTCCCAATAGGAGGTCGCCGTTCACTGCACGGTCAGCCCCAGCGAGGGGCGACTCCAGACACAGAGCCTCCCGAGGGCGGTCTGGTCACAGGGCGAGAGGGGTCTCGCCCAAGGCTGTCAGCGAATAAAACCAGCCTTACACCAGCATGGCCCTCTACGAAGCCTCTGGGCTGCACGCTCTCCTCTGAGCCTATTACCATCCTGTAAAATGCCCCTCTTAATTGATCGTGGCACCGTTAGGTAGAGGACATTGAGGCTCAGAGGAAGGTCACTTGACTATGTGATAGGACTGACTCGGAATCCAAAACCTTGGGAGCCCCTCATTTCAGATCTCTAAGTCTCAATATCCTCAGTTGTAAAGAAGCCTCATCAAAAAGAAAAGAAAGACAAAAGTATCAAGAGGCCAAAACAAACTGGAAAACAATGTTTTCAGTGAGAAGGGGACCAATATCCTTATGTGTACAGAGATCTCTTTGTATATGTGATAGGAAACAAATAGCCTAGTATTGAAATGAGCAAGAGGCAGCACTCCCAAAAGAAGTAGTTAGAGTAGAAAGAAAACTTGTTTAAAAAAATCAAACCTCATAATTGGAGAAATGCAAAACTGACAAGATACATTGAGATGATGAGCAAAAAATTTCAGGAAATTGATGGCAAAAATCATTGACCAAAGGGTAGGAAAACCGAAACGCTCACATTCTGCTGGCATTAGTGAAAACTGATCATCATTTCAGAGGGCAAACTGGCAGTATGTGGCAATTCTACTTCACAGCATTTATTCTAAGGAATTAGGTATCTTACAAAATTTAGCTAAAAGGATATTTCTCATAGCATTGTTGATGGTAGGGGAAAACTCTAAACAAGCTTAATGTTTGATAAGAAAATTAAGCTGACACACTGATACAGTAGGATAATAGGACACAGCTCTAAAATCCTATTAGGGAGCATATTTAATGCATAAAACGTTTACACTATCTTGAGAAAAAAAGTTGTTTCAAAACCAAAACATACATGCTGAAATCAAATTTTCCACAGTCTCAGTGCCATACTATCCAAGTTTTAAATGGAAAGGGAAACTGTGGAGTAATGAAATTTTGGTTTTACTATACCTCTTGATTACCAGAGGATATTCATGTTTGAAATCTTGTGGGTTTTTTGGAATTTAGCGACTGTCTGCTTTTAATTCTTTGCTTTCCCAAAATAACAATTGTAGAGATCCAGAGGGTTCAAGGGGTCGGGGTTCAAGTCATTTGCACTTTTTACATGTAAATTACCTAATTTTTATACCAGTAAAATAAAAATTAAAAAGGTCCCGGGGCCACGAGAGAATAAGTGAAAGCGGCAGGGCAGGGATTCATCCCCTTTCCACCCTCACCACCTCTCGCCGCCGGGGCCGGGGGGCCGGGGGACCAGGGCCGGGCCCCGCTGGGGTCACGGCGGCGGCGGGAGGGCCCTGCCAGGCCGTGCGCACCTGTAGGCGTCGAGGACGCTGAAGCCTTTGGAGAGCGCCAGACGGGTGAGGAAGGCCCGACGGCTGCGGCCCATGCGCGGCTCGGCTAGGTAGATGGCGACGCCGGGGAAGCGCGCCGAGGGCGGCGCGGAGGAGGCAGCCCCGCCCGGGGTCCGGGCCAGCGCTCGCCGCCGCCTGAGGGGCACCTGGGCCATGGCCGGCAGGGAGCCGGCAGGGAGCCGGAAGGACGGCGGACGGAAGCCGGCAGGAAGCCGGAAGGGAGCCGGAAGGAAAGCGCGAGGAGGCCGGAAGGAAGTCGGAAGGAAAGCGCGAGGAGGCCGCAGCTCGGGCTCAAGTAGGAGAGGCGGAGCCCCGCCCCATGCAAATGAGGCCGCTCAGCGCGGCTCTCCCTCCGGAAGGCGGGCCGGAGGCCCCGCCTCTATGCAAATAGCACCGGGGACACGCCCTCTACATGATTCGTGGAAAGCCCCGCCCCCTTCCTCTGGCGGCCGGGAAGGCGGGGGCGGGGGGCCGCGGGGCGCCCGGGGAGGGGCCTTCGGGGCCACGGCTTCGGCACAGCTGGCCGGCCGTTTGGAAAGAGAGCACAAAATAAATTCCAGATGGGTCAGATATTTAAATCTAAAAAAAAATTAAAATGTCCTGGAAAAAATTCGAGGGATGTTTTTATAATCCAAGTATGGCAATAAACTTGGAAAGAGTAAAGGAGAAGAATAGCAGACTTGGTGCCGTGCAAAATTTAAATGTCTAAAAATACTAAAGTCAAAAGACAAACCAAGAAAAAGCGTCTGTGACACATTTTGAAATTGACTACTCCCTGTAAACATAAAATTGTCAATAGGAAAAAAAATTTTTAGTTGTCAGCAAATAAGAAAAAGACAATGATCCGCTAGGAATATTGGCAGAGAACATGGAAGAAGTACTAGTCAATACATGTATGGCCAGATGGCCGGCTCGTGGGCTCCCTGGGGAAGTGCAGACTCAACGAGATTGTCTTCACCTGTCAGACCAGCTGCCAGACTAGCGTTTGCACTACTGACAGCACGCGGTGAAGGTGGGAAGCTGTTGGCAATTTGCTGGCAGGGCTTTTTGGAAACCAATCAGGCAAAATGAAAACAAGATCACACTCATTAATCCAGCAATTTATTTCCCAGAACTGATCTTACAGGAATAGTCACAAGAATACACAAGGATGCTCACAATGGCAAATAGGAAACAGTCAAAAAGCCCCCTGAGGGTTCTGGGCAATTATGGTCCATGCAGAGAACTGGAGTGTGATGCCTTTCAAGTGAACAAAGTTCAAAGAAATGGAAGAATAAACACCAAATTGGTAACATGGCATTGAGGGGAGAAGTTGTAAAGGAAGATATCCTATTTGATCCGGGTACTTGAGTTCAGCAAAATGTTTAAGAGGCAGTGAATTCATGTATTATTGTTAATATTTTTACTGAATGAGGGAGAACTATGTGAACAGAAAAAAATATGCTAAGTTAAGTAATCAGGTTGCTAAAAGAGTACATAGAGTTTCATCCCAGTTTTGTAAATATATATATAATGTATGTATATTTTGATATAATACTTTTTGGAAAAATCTGGAAATATACTTTTGCAGACTGTTGACTGATCATCGGGGGAGGGGCTTCTAAGGACTCTTTATATGTGATAATTTGGTCATGGCTGGACTTTGACTAACATGCAGTTGTTACTTTGAAGTAAGGATAAAGAAAGTCCTTACTTCAAAAAAAAACAGTCGAAACCTCACAGCAGTCCTGCGGGGTGAGGACTGTCCCACCCATTGCTCGGGTGAGGACTGCGTGTGCCCGCCCACTCCAAACCCCTTCCCTGGTCCCACGGCCACTCTGTTGGGAGGGAGAGGCTCAGAGCTGCAAAGCCAAGTGCTGGGACTCCAGGCGGCAGCAGCCTCCGCGCAGTACTTGTTCCCTGGGGAGCCGTGGACAGGTGTCCAGGAGTGATGGGGGGGCACTGGCTAAGCCTCGTGCAGGAGGCCCTGGCCTGGAGCGGGCCCTGGGCTGGAGCTGGAGCGGGCCCTGGGCTGGAGCGGGCCCTGGGCTGGAGCTGGAGCGGGCCCTGGGCTGGAGCTGGAGCGGCCCCTAGGCTGGAATGGGCCCTGGGCTGGAGTGGGCCCTGGGCTGGAGCGGGCCCTGGCAGCCCTGGGCCGCCCAGGTGGGACGCAAGGGGGTGGGAGGTCACAGTGTGGACGGGATGGGCGGGGTGGGGTCAGCCTCTCCTCCTGGCCCCTTAGGTCAGTGGTCCTCAAAGTGGGGTCTCCGCAGCAGCTGCACCCCCTGGGAACGTGGCGGCCCTGCAGAGTCTCCCAGAAACCGCGGCCTGCAGCTCTCTGGTTCAGCAAGGTGATTCTGCTGCAGCTCGAGCTTGGAACCCTCTTCCTCAGGTGATTTCTGTGAAGTTGGTGCTGAGGTGTGGGGGGGTAGGGGTGGGGACGGTGGGGGTGGGAGGCCTGGAGGAGAGGGCAGGTGCTGCACAGGGGACCCAGAGCGAAGCTGGCTCCTGGCCGAGCGACGGCAGCGTGGCTGAGGCTTGTCAGCAAGCATTTGCCCTCAGAAAGTGTGGGGTTGGAGCTGTCGGCTCGCCGGGAGGACGTGCTCTTAAACTCACCCCATCCCTGGGGTTGTGCGCCACCGTGAGGAGGGCCAAGGGGTGTCCGGCTCCATCAGGACGCGTCCTGTATAAGCAGAGTCAACTTCAGACAGAGAGAGCCACAGAGAGCCAGAAGCTGAGCACCAGCGGAGCGGGAAGAGACAGGAGAGGCCTCGCCATGCGGCAAGCCAAGGACCAAGGACCCGGCAGGCAGCCCCAGAGTGTCAGTCTGTGGGGAGAAGCAGCGCCTTGAGGACACCTTGGCTTGGACATCTTTCTTAGCCCCAAAGCCGTGAGCCAACACATTCCCGTTGTTTAAGCTTATCCGCAGCACAGTCTTTGCTTTGGCAGCCAAGGAAACTGAAAAGAAGGGGTCCCCTTGGCAAATGGCTTCTTGCCCCAGGGATCGTCCAGCCCTCAGTGGACAGAAGCCGGGACCTCTGGGATGGCTCTTGACCCGTCTGCATTCTGGGTTCCAGCCTCCAGGGCCTCCCAGCCCCTCTACTGTCTGTGCAATGGGCCAGAGCTGCGCCCACTCCCCAGCTCACTGCATCTGAGGTTGTCTTCTGAACCCCAGAGTCAAAGGCAAGGGAGCGGACGTAGCTCACGTGGTTGAGCGCCTGCTTCCCATGTACAAGGTCCTGGGTTCGGTCCCTGGTACCTCCTAAAAAAAAAAAAAGGCAAATGTGGGGACATAGCAGGGAAGCCCTCGTTCCCAGTGGGAGGCAAAGAGGGGGTTGAGACCAAGCCTGGAAGCGGGGCGCAGGAGAGGGAGGTCATTGTTTATCGAGCACCCACCCACCAGGTGCCAGAACTTTCCATCCATTGTTTCCTGTGATCCCACATTAGTATGAAAAGAAGCGCTGGACCACAGGAGCTTACGATGGAGTCAGGTTTCTGTCTGAGGCCCAGCCTGGGCAGCTGTGGAGCCTGCCCTCCTGTCTGGGGAACAATGAGGCTAAAGCTTGACCCCACGTCCCTTTCTGTTTTCTTTCATGTGCAGCATAACATTTGCCGTATGCGTACGGCTCGGTGGCATTAACTGCCTTCAAAACGCTGTGCTGCCCCAAGTCCTTTTTTGTTTCCTTACACTTTTATTTTGAAAACATTTCAAACTTACAGGACAGTTGCAAAAATAATGCAAAACCCAGACAAAACCCCAACCTACTCCTGCAGTGAAACCCAGCTCCTCCGATTTTAACATTCTGCCACATTTGCTGCGTCCTTCTCTTATTCGTCTGTCTCTGTCTGCCTAGCTCATCTGTCCGTCTATCTTTCTATCCATCTAGTCGTCGTTTCTCTAAGTACTTGGGTGTAGGTTGTGCGCATCATGCTCCTTGCGCACTCAGTACCGCCAGGCACATGTCCTAAGAACAAGGGAGCTACCCTGAGTGCACTTCAAGTCCTTTTGCTGCCGTGTTTTCTTTTAAGATTTTATTTATTTATTCATTTATCCCCCCCCCCCCTTGCTGCTTGTGCTCGCTGGGTCAGCTAACCACGCTGTGCGGGCAGGCTTGCCTTCACCAGGAGGCCCCGGGAACCGAACCCGGGGCCTCCCATATGGTAAACGGGAGCCCTACTGATTGAGCCACAGCCGCTTCCCGTGCTGCCGGGTTTTTCAAGCCCTGGGAATCTCCATGGTGGGTCACCAGGTCTGTCTCCCGGTCTCTAGAGGCTGGGCCCCTGTGGCAAGGCAACTCCACAGCCTCTGTCCCCTCCTCCTCCCCACAGCTCCAGTCCTTCGCCATCCTTCGCTCTCTCCTCTGTCAGTGGAGTCTCTGGACCCACAGAGGCCTCTGCTCGGCAGGCGGGGCTGGCCCCTAAAGGTGGAGCTGGTGGGTCCTGGCAGAAGGTGGTCTGCAGCCTGCCCACCCCACCCCCAGCAGGGCACCAGGCATGTGTCTGGGGGTGGGAGCCGCAGCCCACGGCATGGTGCTGAGCTGGCCCAGCAGATTTTCCACAGCCCGAGCCAAAGAAAGGGCTGGAGGGAGGCTGCGGCGGGGGCGCCGGGCCAGAGCAGAGCGCTGCCCCCTGTCTCCCAGCGTGGGGGACGTCCGTGGTGGGGGATCCCAGTCCTTGGCCTGCCCAGCTGCAGCCGACTGGTCCAGAGCAGGCCTCTGACCACAAGGAGGCCGGTCAGAGCCCTGGCCTGACAAGGGAAAGGCAGTTCCCACGAAGGAATGCGCTGGAAGCGGGAGGAAATGAAGGGGCAGGGAGCAGCGCGGTGGGGGCGCCCGCCCCTCCCTGAGCCTGGGCTCCTCGGCCTTCCCCTGGGGAGTCCACCAGCCCCCACCAAAACCAGGGCTGTCAATGGCCTTTGACTTAGCACTGTCTCTCGTGAAACAGCCCTGAGCGGAGACCCGCTCAGCTGTCTCGGTCACTGTCCATATCCTCAGTGCTTGTGGCGGCACCAAGCCAACCCTCCCTCCTGACCCCAGGCCCCCTCCCCACATGGAGGCCGCAGCCCCTCCAGCAGCCTGCGACTTCCTGTCCCCATCACCCAAGGAGTGGGGAGACAGGGGGCCTGTCTAATGTTTTCCACAGGGCTTTACTCCAAATTTCCCTTTTGCCCAAGCTGCCTCTCCACGTCCTCGGTTCCCTGACCTGCGCTCTCCCCTCTGCCCTTCAGCAAGAGAACCCTCTGAGCTTCAGCTGTGCAGCCTCCTTGGCAGGGGGAGAGGCCACAGGACCACAGGGCAGGGGTCTGGGGAGTGAAATGCAAGCCACTTGCCCTTGAAATTCCTGGCATCCACTTTGCTGTCTCTCGGGGCCACCAGGCAGTGACCAGGCGGGAGGGGCCAACCATGGGGTGACCAAGGAGCAGAGCCATCTAGACCAGGGACCTGCAAACTATTCCTTCAGGAGCCACACAGCAAATACTTGACACTTTGCTGCTGTTAGTGCCAAAGCAGTCAAGACGTTACTGAACCGGTGGACTGGGCTGTGTACCAATAAAACTTTATTTACAAAAACAGGCAGCTGGATAAGGCTGATTGTAGATGTGTGGAAGCTGATGGAGGTGGTGGTAGCACATCATAGTGGCTATAACTAACACTGCTGATTTATAGGTGTGCTTGTGGCTGAAAGGGGTCGTCTGGGGTTGTAAATGTCAGCAGAATGAAAGCTAGAGGCTGAACTTGGGACTCTATAGCGCAGTGTACTTGGTGGCGGGTGAGGATTGTGGTGAATAGTACAAATACAGGAAAGTTCTTCCTGAACTAGAACAAATGTACGTCACTATTGCAAGGCGTTAAGGATATGGTGACACACGGGGAAAGTACAGCTAATGTAACTTACGGACTATAGTTAACAGTAATATTGTAATATTTTTTCATCAATGGCAAGGAAGGTGCTATATCAATGCTAAGGGCAAAAAACAGGAGGGTATAAGGGGGTGTGGGATTTCCTTTTGGAGTAGTGAGAATGTTCTGGAATTGACTGTGGTGAAGGCAGCGCTGTGATTAAACTGGGAGCCATGGAGTGTACACTTTGGATGGATTGTACAGGGCAGGGGGCTGTAAACACAGCAAACCCTGCGGTGAGTGACGGACTGTGGGTAACAGGACAAATATAAGCATTGTACCTGAGTATATTAAAATATAATGATATGTTATGATTGTAAGACTTATATTTGTACTGTTATTCCTATATTTGTACTTATATATTACACTGTTATAATCTCATGAATTATAACAGATGTACAACACTATTACAAGGTGTCAGTCACAGGGTGGTTTATGGGAACACACACCTAAGGTGAGTGAAAAAACACAACACAACCAGGCGGTGGGATGGGGCCCGGGGGCTGCAGTCTGCTGAGCCCTGACCTAGACTCTGTGTGAGGGACGTAAGTGTCTCTCTTGCTCTGCGCCGCCTTGTTCTGGAGCCATTCAGCCCCCACCCAGAGGGGCAGAGAGGTGCGCTGGGTGGACCGAGGCAGGTTTGGGCCAAGGCCCGCTCCTCCCAGCCCGGCACTGCCCCCGCCCCTCTCTTTCCTCTCCCTCCAGCCTCTCTGTTTCCTGCAGGCCTCCCAGACATCTCCGCCTCCTAAATCCACTCCCGTCTGGGCTTGCTGAAGCCCTCTCCTTGCCTCTGGCGTCCTCTGTTGCCCGCCGGGAAACCTGGGCTCCCTCCGGGACCTTTGAAGGACCCCCAGAACGGAATGCCCAAACCCCTGGCAGCTGTGCAGAAACGTACTAGCAAGGAATTCCAACCATTGACCCCAGGACAGGCCGCCTGCCCCCCAGGCTTAAAAACTGGTGGCCTCTCAGTGACCAGTACACCACGTCCACTAGGGCCTCAAGGGGCCGGGGGAGCAGCTGTGGGGCCTGGCTGTGTCTTTCCCCTTCAGGCTGGGGGCCGACGCTGAGGGAGGGGCTCCCTGCTCTGCCAGCGGGTGGGGGGCAGGAGCCGAGCCTCTTCCTTTGCTTTCTGAGCTTGAGCGTTGGTGCCGGGCTGCCAAGGGTACTGTGTGTGTGCAGGGGTGTGAATACATGTGAGTGTGAGGGACTGTGAGTGTGTATGAGAACAGAACAAGAGTGTGTGAGAGCATGTGAGCGTGTATGAGTGTGTGAGTGTTTTAGTTTGTGTGAGTGTGAGTATGTGAGTGTGTGAGAATGTGAATATGAGTGTATGAGAGTGTAATAGAATCTGAGTGTGGTATGTGAGTATGAAAGTGTGTAAGAGAGTGAGTGTGTGAAAGCATGTGTGTGTATGAGAAAGTGTCAGTGTATTGTGTGTGTGG
>JAKSZT010053798.1:990307-1002287 GCA_026826555.1 Tolypeutes matacus
TGTGTATGTGTGTGAGTGTGAGAGAGACTGCATGTGTATGTGTGTGAGTGTGAGAGACTGTGTGTCTGTGTGTGAGTATGAGAGACTACATGTGTGTGTGAGTGTGTGTGAGTTGAGAGAGAGACTGCGTATGTATGTGTGTGAGTGTGAGAGACGGACTGCATGTCTATGTGTGTGTGTGAGAGAGAGACTGCGTGTGTATGTGTGCATGAGTGTGCAAGAGCGACTGTGTGTGTGGGTGTGAGTGTGTGTGAGTATGAGAGAGATTGCGTGTGTATGTGTGTGAGTGTGAGAGACAGACTGTGTGTCTGTGTGTGTGTGAGTAGAGCGACTGCGTGTGTGTGTGGGTGTGAGTTAGAGAGAGAGACTGCGTGTGTGTGGGTGTGAGTGTGAGAGACAAGCTGCATGTCTATGTGTGTGTGTGAGTGAGAGAGAGCGACTGCGTGTGTTATGTGGGTGTGAGTGTGAGAGAGACTGCGTGTGTATGTGTGTGAGTGAGAGACAGACTGCATGCCTATGTGTGTGTGTGAGTGAGAGAGACTGCGTGTGTGAGTGTGTGTGAGTGTGAGAGCGACTGCGTGTGTGTGGGTGTGAGTGTGTGTGAGTGTGAGAGAGGCTGCGTGTGTGCGTGAGTGTGAGAGACAGACTGCATGTCTGTGTGTGTGTGAGTGAGACTGTGTGTGTATGTGGGTGTGAGTGTGAGAGACAGACTGCATGTCTATGCGTGTGTGTGAGTGTGCGAGAGCGACTGCGGGTGTGTGTGGGTGTGAGTGGGTGGGTGTGGACCCGCGCGTGTCCCCGACAGTGAGCAGATGGGGAGCTGCGGCCGCAGCCCCCTCTGGGCCCTCACGGCCGGGAGGCGCTGCCCCCACGCGGGAGGAGGCCCTGGCTGGGACTGGCTCTGGGGCTGGACCGGAGCTGGTGCCCCCGGGGCGTGAGGCCGGCAGGGTCCCGGCAGGCCCCTGTCCTAGGAAAGGCGCCTCCCCGGACGGTCCGACCTCGTCTGTCTGGGTGCTGCTGGGCATTCTCAGGCGACCCTGACATGCGGCCCACGTGGAGAGAGGGGAAACCAGAGTCCACCCATGCTCTCCCCGCTGCCAAGGGTGCGCCCACTCCACGCGACCCTGCAGCCACGAGCAAGGTGCCCGAGGGCCTCGCTCCCAGTCAGCAAGGCGGGAATCGGCCCTGACGCTCCCTGTCAGGGCGCGGCTGGCCCGCGGTCTCCACGCCACGGGACCACCGGGGGGCACAGCCCGCAGCCTGGCTGGAAGAGCCGTGCTGAGTGACGGTAAGCAGGACCCAGAGCCGCGGCGGGTGGGACTGTACGAGTGGGCCGGGCCGGGGCGGGGACTGGCTGTAGAGGGGCAGAGGGGGTCTTGGGGCGAGTGACCACCTCACAGGCCCTCAGAGGACATCGCTGAGGAGGGTGGATTTCGCTATAGGACAATGCACCTCGCTAAACCGGACCCGTGAAAGGTGCCACGCTGGCTGATAAAATCAGGTGGCCGAGTGTGGAACGGGAGGCTGTGTCTGTGAAGCAGGTGCTTGTAGGTGTCAGCCACGGAGAAAACAGGCTGCTAGACGGCGCTGGAGATACTTGCAGGGGCTAGCGGAGTTGAGGGAGGTTTAAAATTCCTTTCTTTTCGTGCATATGTTCTAAAAGTTCTGCAATGGACATCGATTACTTGGAAGGAAGGAAGGCAGGGAGGGAAGGCGGGAAAACACGTTTTCACCCTCATCTTGCCCCAGGTAGGCCGTGTGTGGCTCGGAGTCCCTCGGCGAGGACAGCAGAGCCCGAGAGTTCCCAGCCCCTATGGCTCTGAGTCCGGGGATTCTCGCTGGAGACGTGGAAGCTGCCATTCTCCCTGTGCCATTCCCGTACCGCCTTCCCCACAAACCTGCCCCTGGAGGTCTTGTGAGCAGGGGGAGGGGTCCCTGCCTCTGGATCAACTGCCCACAGCCTCTGCCCAGCCCCTCGGTCACTTCACCCCAGCAGAGGGACGGGGCAGGAGCCAGCAGAGCCAGCAGCCAGTTCTGGGTGGGCAGTCTCTCCTCTCCTTCCTGGACCCCCAGGAAGTAGAGACCTCGGCCTACCGCTTTGGGTGAGCCGTTTCCAAGAAACCTGAGCCAGGTTAGACACCTAAGTCCCCAGCCCCTGCCCCGCCCCCATGCTGAGACCACCCCCCACGGGAGGTGTGCAGAGATCTCCTGGCTGAACCCAGCCTGCAGAGCTGACGGGGCCCACGTACTTGCCCCAGCTATTCCACTGTGGCTATTCCTTGTGCTTTGGATTGTTGCCACCAGATGTACGAGCTTGACTTTTTCCAGGATGTCTCCTGTCCACATTCCCAGCTCCGAGAGGTGCCGGGGGATGACTCCGCGGCTCACACTGCTGCTCCTGAGACCTCCCTGGGGCACGCCACCTTTGAAGCTCATGGCAGGGCTGGTCACCCTGTCCTCCGTCTTCTCCAGAAGGTCTGCGCAGCCAGGACCCTCTGCCTGGCTCTGGGGTCTGCCCTCTTTACTTGATTCCAGTCCTTCTACGGGCTGCCGGCCAACACTTCGACAGCGTGCATCCAGCTGCTGATGTAGAGTGGTCTGGCCACGGCGCTGGACGGGGAGGGCCACGGCACTGGACGGGGAGAGCCACTGCCCCTGGCGCTTCAGCATTGTTAATGCCCCCTTGCTAACTGGGACCTAAGCAGAGCTATTCTGCTCCACTGCCTGTGAGCTTGGTGTGACAGCTTGAATTTTGGTGAATCCCTAAAAAATATTGTTTTTGAACTAGTCAATTCCTGTAGGTATGAGACCCTTTGATTGCATTAGATTCAGTTAAGGGAGCTTGATTAGATCACTTGACTAGATCGCTTTTGATTGGATTACAACAGTGAGGCGTGACTCAGGTTGGCTCTTCACCCTCTTATTGGAGTCTTATAAAAGACACACAGAGAAAGAAGACACACAGAAAAGGGAGCTCTGCCATTCTGACCTGGCCATGTGAGAGAGAGGACTTGAGGATCACCAGCAGCCAAAGCTGAGGCATGAAGCCCCCAGGAGGCCGGGCCACGGAGCAGCTCAAGGCTGAAGAGACGAGCCCTATGTCTGAATGCCCACAGCTGGACTCGGGGAGAAAGTGGGGCAACCAAGGCTGAGAGAGGAGGCCCGGAGAGAAACAAGCCATATGCTTGTCTGATGACCCACAGCTGAGCTCCAGGAGATGGCAGAGTCTGGAGGGGAGAGACTCAGCAGAGATCGGCCGCCATCTTGCTTCACCACGTGGCAGGACCCCAGGATCACCAGCAGCTGACTTTGGTGAGAAAGCGTCTCTGATGGTGCCTTGATTTGGACATTTCATGGCCTTGGAACTGTAAGCTTTAACCCTAATAAATTTCCCATTATTAAAGCCAACCCATTTCTGGTACTTTGCACTGGCAGCCCTGTGGCAAACTAAGACACTTGGGTTACCTGGCGTACTTGTTTCCTAGCACTGCCATAACAAACTACCATTAACTTGGCAGCTGTTCTGGAGTTCCGAAACCTGAAATCAAAATGCTGGCTCCTTCTGAAGCCTCTCAGGGAGGTTCTTTTCTTGTCTTTCCAGATTCTGGTAGCTCTGAGTGTCCCTTGGCTTGTGGCTGCATCCCTCCAACTTATGTTTCCGTCTTCCATCTGGGGAAGTGTGTCTTCTCATATGACACATGTCCTTGGCTTTAGGGCCCACCTAATGTGGAACAAATTTCTACAATGGTGCATCATGGGAACAGGGTTAGAGGGCACAACAGAAACTTTCAGCAAATGATCCCTTTATTGTACCAGATAAAGAGTCCAGAAAGGGCACATCTTTGTCACTTAGCACGAAGAGTCCAAAAGAGGAGGAAAAGAAGTCCCATCGTGGCTGGTCTCCCAGGGTGGATACTGGTCTGTATGCACCGGGGAAGAGAGGCCACTTTGAGTGTGATTTTCATCCACCTCAGGGGTACGGATCCTGCCACTGAGAATTCCTGTTTGTTTTTAGGAGGTACCAGGGATTGAACTCAGGACCTTCCTTGTACATGTGAAGCAGGTGCTCAACCACTGAGCTACACCTGCTCCATGAGAATTCCTGTTCCGATGAGCATTTGGGGCTGCTTGTTCCCAGCTTCTGGGTTTAAGGTTTGGCAGGGCCTTCTCATTAGACTAAGTACCTCCCCCAGGTTGTCGAATGGTTCACACTAGAAAAGGACGGGGGGTCGTGGGAGGCCAGAGGATGGCCTTAGTGTGTGTCTCTGACTTCCCCAGAGAGGGAGGTGGGGGCAGGTGAGGTCTGGGTGATGGCTTTAGCAGGTGTCTATGACTTCCTGAGGGGGCATGAAGCTGGATGGACCCCAGAAAAGTGTGTTCTTTATGCTAGTCCCTTCCTGTGGGTCTAACCCCTGAGGTGACATCAGTTAAAGCACGGCCCGGGGTGGGTCTTAATCGTCTTACTGGAGTCCTTTATAAACAGGATGAATACGGAGAGAGAGAAAACCCCAAAGCAAGAAGCTGAAAGCAAGAAAATCCAGAGGAGGAGGGAGAGCCCAGCAGACGCCGCCATGTGCCTTGCCATGTGACAGAGGAGTCCAGGATTGCCGGTGGCCAGTCTTTGAGGAAAAAGCATCGCCTGGTGGTGCCTTGAAGTGGACATTTTTCCCAGCCTCAAAACTGTAAGCTTGCAAACTAATAAATTCCCATTGTTCAAAGCCACCCATTTTATGGTATCTGCTTGAGCAGATTTAGCAAACTAGCACACTTCCCAAACGCCTGAATCAAGGATGGACTCATCGCAACATCCCTAACTTAGTTATATCTGCAAAGACCCTTCTTCCAAATGAAGGTCATTCTGGGGTTCTGGGTGGACATGTCTTTTGGGGGTCACTGTTCAGCCATGAAACCATGGGTTCACAGTTTTGACCCAGGGTTCAAATAAGCCCTGTGACCTGGTCACATGGCCCCATCTCTCTGGTGCTCCATTCCCTTATCTGTGTAGATACTCATGTCAGAGACATAGGATTAACGTTTTGGACAGGATGAGATAAAACTGTGTCTTGCTTAGGGCCTGGCATATTATATAATAAAGAAAGATGTTTTGTTTTTGAGGAACAACTACTGCCTTTTAAAGAGGGAATGGGTCCTGGCTCGTGGAAATCGCTCTACTTGCTGGATGGGCTTTGCATAAGAAGGGGTGGGTGGAACATTTCCTAGCTCATTTCATGAGGCCACCATCATCCTGGTACCAAAGCTAGATAAAGACATCACAAGAAAAGAAAATTACAGACCAATGTCCTTCATGAATATACATGCAAACATTCTCAACAAGGGGAGCGGATGTGGCTCAAGCAGTTATGTGCCCGCCTCCCACATATAGGTCCCGGGTTTGGTTCCTGGTGCCTAAAAAAACAAACAGACAATGAGCAAAAAATAATGAGCAGACAATGAGCAAAAAAACAATGAGCAGACAAGCACAAAAAAACGAGTGAAAAACAACAAGCAAAAACAACGAGCAAACAGATGAGGGAGCCATCTCTCCCTCATTGCATGGGGCAGGGGGCAGAGTTCTCACCAAAATACTAGAAAACTGAATCCAACAGCATATTAAAGGATTATACATCATGACCAAGTGGAATTTATCCCAGGAATGCAAGCATGGGTCAACATAAGAAATCAATTAGTGGAGCGGGCTTAGCTCAGCGGTTGAGTATGTGCTTCACATGTATGACATCCCAGGTTCAATCCTCAGTACTTCCTAAAAAAAAAAAGAAAATCAATTAATGCAATATACCTCACTAATGGAATGAAGAAAAGGCATTTGAAAAAATTCAGCACCCTTTCTTGACAAAAAACACTCAGAAGACTAGGCATAGAAGGGAACATCCTCACATGATAAAGGGTACATATGAAAAACACTCAGCTACTACCATAATCATTGGTGAAAGACTGAAAGCTTTCCCCTTAAGACCAAGAGCAAGATAAGAATGTTTGCTTTCACCACTGCTACTCAACATTGTGCTGGAAGTGCTAGCCAGAGCAATTAGGCGAGAAAAAGAAATAAAAGGCATATGGATTGGAAAGAAAGAAGTAAAATTACCAATATTTGAAGACTATTGATCCCATATAAATTCCAAAGAATCCACAAGAAAGCTACTAGAGCTAATAAACAAATCCAGCAAAGTTCTGAGGTACAAGATCAATGTACAAAAGTCATGTTTCTATATACCAGCAATTAACAGGCTGAAAAGGAAATTAAGAAAATTCCATTTACAATAGCATCTAAAAAAAAAAAAAAGAAATACCTAAGAATAAATTTAACCAAGGAGGTTAAACCCGATTTTTAGAATGGGCAAATGACTTGAATAGACATTTCTCCAAAGAAGATATATGAATGGCCAAAAAGCACATGAAAAGATGCTTAACATCATTAGTCATCCGGGAAATGGAAGTTGAAACTGCAGTGAAATACCAGTTCTCACCCACTATGTTGGCTATTATTTAAAAAATGGAAAATACAAGAGTTGGTGCATTGCTGGTGAAAATTTAAAATGGTGCTACCAATATGGAAAATTTTGGTGGTTCCTCAGAAAGTTAAACATAGAATTACCATATGACCTGGCAATTACACCCCTAGGTTTATACCCAAAAGAGAGTAGGGACTCAAAAATTACCTGTACACCAATGTCCTTAGCAGCATTATTCACAATAGCCAAAAGATGGAAACAACCCAAGAGGCCATTGACAGAAAAGTGGAAAAACAAAATGTGGAATACACTGTACAATGGAATATTATTCAGACATAAAAAGGAATGAAGTTCTGATACATGCTATAACATGGATGAACACTGAAGTTGTAATGTTGAGTGAAATAAGCCAGACACAAAAGGACAAACAATATATGGTTCCATTTCTATGATGTATCTAGAACAGGCAAATTTATAGTGACAGAACTCAGAATAGAGGTTGCCAGTGGTTGAAGGGGATGTGTGGATAGAGAGCTATTGATCAATGAATAAAGAGTTTCTTTTTTGGGGTGATGAAATATTTTGGAGATAGTGGTGATGAATACACATTGTGAATATAATTAATGCCACTGAATTGCACACTTAAAATGGAAAATTTTATGTTAGATATATTTTACTACAATAAAATTTTAAAAAATAATTTAAGGGGAAGCGGCTGTGGCTCAATCAGTGGGGCTCCCGTTTACCATATGGGAGGCCCCGGGTTCGGTTCCCAGGGCCTCCTGGTGGGGGCAGGCCCGCCCGCACGGCGTGGTTGGCTGACCCAGTGAGCACGGGCAGCAAGGGGGGGGATGGATGAATAAATAAATAAAATCTTTAAAAAAAAATAAAATAATTTAAGAAGAAAGGGGTGAGTGGATTGGGGATTCACGGGTAGGATTTCCCGGAGTGGGAAAACTGTGCGCGAGGGGTAAGAAGAATGTCCCCGCGAGGATTTGGCCAGAGGACCATGGAAAAGACACGTACCAGCAGAGGTGTAAGAATTTATGTGTTGTAGGATGTGAGATGAGCTCTTCTCTCAAATATCTCTAACTCTTACAATTTGTGTCCAGGTGACAAGAAACCGACAAGAATGACAAACAGGGTTATGTTGCAAGATGTAGTGGGTTGAGAAGCATCTCCTAAAAAGGCGTGTCCAAGTCCTAACCCCCGAAACCTGTGAGTGTGACCTCATCAGGAAAAGGGGTCTTTGCAGATGTAAGTAAGGATCTTGAGACAAGCTGGTCCTGGATGAGACCTAAATTCAATGATCAGTGTCCTTATAAGCAAAAGGCAGAGGGAGATTCCAGACACAGAGACACACTGTGAGGAAGACAACGCGAAGGTGGAGGCAGAGGCTGGAGAGATGGGGTGATGCAGCGAACAAGCCAGAGAGCCCCGGCATTCCAGCACCACCAGATTTAGGAAGAGGCACAGTACAGAGCTCCCCCAGAGCCTCAAGAAGGAGCCGGCTCGCCAACACCTTGATCTAGGACTTCTGGCCTCTAGAGCTGTGACAGAATAAACGTCTGTTACTTTAAGACACCCAGTTTGTGAGCATTTGTTATGGAAGCCATGGGAAATTAACACAGCAGGATTCGGGGAGGGGATGGCAGACTCAAGGGCTCAGGGACCAGGGCAGCTGGGGAAGCTTGGGTGGGGCGTGGTGGTGACAGTCTGTATTGGGGGCAGCCATCCACCTGGGGTACTGAGTGTCCCTGCCCCGTTCCTCCTGGATGTACCAAGAATGCACAGCCCTGCCTGCCCTGAACGAGATGGTGGAGTGAGAGGTTTCAGGTCTCGCCTGCACCTCCCAGCCCCTGCAGAAGCTTTGAACCACAGGCAAGAACTGGCAGAAATGGCTTTCTCAGAACTCCAGAAAACAGTTAAAGGATTGCAGTAATAGGGAGAGCACCAAACGAAGAAGGCAGCTTAGGGACGGCTGGTGCCTTCCCAACCCACTCACCAGCTTGACGCAGAGCCAGCCCATGCTCCCGCCGTGGACCCCCGTCCTGGTTCTGGAGCAGGCAGAGTATCCCTCATGCAGGGAGTGGGAGCGTGTCTGTCTGCACCAGGCGGCTGGTGGCAGCTTGAAGTACTGAGCCAGGACACTCATGGTAGGTTTGCTGTCCCAGAACTCGCCCTGCTTGTGGAGGCTGCTCACAGAGCTCTCCTACCCAACACTATAGGACAGCAGTCAAATGGCAGCCGCCTAGGGGGGCAAGGGATTGCTGGCTGTGGGGCATACAGTGCAGTGCCCAGGACTGAGAGAACACCCTTTCTTAGGGAAAAGGGGATATTCAGCTCTGTGTAAACAGGTGAATTCCTAGGCCCAGGCTCACATGTGCCGAAAGGACCACCGAGTCCCTGTGCTTTTTGCCTCAGGCTGTTCTCTAAACTCATCATACGCTTAAGCTCTGAAGGAGAGCACTCACACGGGCCACTCTGCAAAGGCAGGGGAAGGTGGTTTCTTTTCATCCTTTTCATCATAGTTTGTGTGTGCTATTGGAATTAAGTTGGTATCAAACCAAACAAGATTGTTATAGATTTAGGATGGTAAAGCCCCATGGAAATGACAAAGAAAAGATCAAAGAATATGCCAACTCTTAGAGACAGAAAGTAGAGTACAAGTTATCAGGGGTGGGGGGCAGGGGAAACGGGGAGTTAATGCATAATGGGTGCAGGGTTTCTGTTTGAGGTGATGGGAAATTTCCAGTAATGAATGGTGGTGAGTTTTTCATTCTGCAATATTGTGAATGTGATTAATCCTTTTGAAAGGTATGTTAGGTAGTAGACTGATGAGAAAGGATATGTTGTATATATGTTTCCACAATTAAAAAAAAGAAAAGAAAGAGCAACTGAAAAGATAGTGACAATTAAGTGTAATATATGATCCTTGAAGAGCTTTAATAATGGAGGGAAAAAGTCTCAAGAAGACATATAGCTCCTAAAAACAAACAAACAAACAAACAAAATGAAAAAACCAACTCTCATTGGGGAGAAGATGTAGCTCAGTGACTGAGCACTTGCTTCCCATGTACGAAGTCCTGGGTTCAATCCTCAGTACCTCTTAAAAAAAAAAAAAAAAGACAAATATCAATAAATATAACTTGCATTAACAAAAAAAGACATTATTAGGACATATGAAAACATTGGAATGTAAACTGTAAGTTCTATATCGATGTTAAGTTTCTGGAACTTGGTAACTGTACCTAACGTAGTTATGTAAGTGAATATCTTTATTCTTAGGAGAAGTGCATGGAAGTGTGATATATTCAAGGGGCATGATATATATAATCTACTCTTAACTGTTTAGAAAACTGATAGTTCAATGGATTAGATAGGTGATAGCTGTCGATGATGATAGATAATATATAGATGGACAGATGAGAGAGAGAGAGAAAGTGTTGGAATTGTGTCTGGATAACTAGGGGAGGTGGTGGGGTATGTTGGAGTTCTCTGTGTGAGAGGGTCTGTATTATTTTTACAACTGTCCTGTAAGTTTGAAGTTATTTCAAAATTTAAAAATTTGCTGTTTCCTGAGGCCAGTTCTCGGAGTTGTGTTTGCAGAGAGCAACCATGGATGAGATAACATCGTCCTTTGGGACGAAGACCAGGCTTGCCTACTGCTTGCTGTAAAACAGCCAGTGCCCCAAACTCGGAGTTCCTCAGCTGGGCCGCAAACCCACTGTGTGTGTTGCGTCCACCTGGGCCCTCCTCCTTGCTCCTGCGGGGTGCGGGGGGCAAGTAGAACCGATGCAAATGTGCAGGGCTCGTGCCGTTTGCTGTGCCCTAAGTGATGAAGCCCGTTGTCTCTGAACCGGGAGTCTCTCATCTTCTGCCAGCATCCATGAGTTAGTGACGGGCAACCTGTTAGCTTGTAAGTCGGGTAGAATCACGCCCAGACCCAACAGTCTACTCAGGGCTTTTCCTTCAGCCGCCTTCTGGTCCCTTGACCCTCGCCCAAGGCTTAGATTCCAGGGAGCGAGCGCGTGACGAGTGAGCTTCGCCCCTTGAATGAAGGGCAAGATGTATTCCAGTGGGGCGAGGGGAATCCCCCAAAACAAGCCCAGGGTGCACGGCCAGGCAGCAGGGCTCCTCTCCCTCTGGTCCACTCTCCAGCACCGACTACCTGCCTCGGCGAGCACCCTGGGCTCCAGTGAAGCCTGAGCACACTCAGTGAAGGAAGCCTGCCGTGTGGGGCAGGACCACGGCCTGGCGAGTGTCCGCTCCTGCCCTCCTCCCCGTCTGTCCTCCTCCAGGCATCCCTCTTCTCTCCTAGGTTGTTTCTCCAGCTCACCATGGTCTCACGTTCCCTCCACTAGGTTCCTGAGCCTTTCTTGAGATCCTTCTACCTTTGTAGACCGATCTGCAAAATGGGAGGGTGTGACAGTCTGAGATTATGTATGAGTCCCCAAAAGAGAAAGATTATGTTTGTAAACTGATCTATTCTTATGGGTGTGGTGCCCTTTGATTATATTGGATTCAGCTGAGGGGACCTCGATTAAATGACCTGTTAAGATTAGGGCTTTGATTCGACCTTGTGGCTCAGATTGAGTCCCCACCCCTTGGTGGGCT
Source organism: Tolypeutes matacus (assembly GCA_026826555.1). NCBI lineage: Eukaryota > Metazoa > Chordata > Mammalia > Cingulata > Chlamyphoridae > Tolypeutes > Tolypeutes matacus. Next base: position 1,001,395 of record JAKSZT010053798.1, read on the forward strand.
AATATAAATGGACACCTACACAAGAAGAGATGCAGAGGAGAGAGCTTTGCCACTTTTTTTTTTAAACTTTATTTTGTACATTTAATAATTGAAAATATAAACAATTAAGAACAAAAAAGTAAACACAGATGAATATATACATTTCTCAATTAAATGAAATGGACACATATAAAATTGTTTTTGAAGCAAGCAATATATTTGGTTCATAGTAACGCATTCATACAGTATTTGTCCTTTTTGTGTCTGGCTTGCTTCACTCAACATAATGTCCTCCAGGTTCATCCATGTTGCCATATGTTTTATGACTTCATTTCTTCTTACAGCTGCATAATATTCCATCGTGTGACTAGACCACAGTTTGTTTATCCATTCATCAGTTGATGGACACCTGGGTTGTTTCCAACTTTTGGCAATGGTGAATAATGTGGCTATGAACATCGGTGTGCAGATGTCTGTTCGTGTCACTGCTCTCAGTTCTTCTGGGTCTATACCCAGTAGTGGTATTGCAGGGTCACGTGGCAAGTCTATATTCAACTTCTTTAGGAACTGCCAAACAGTCCTCCACAGTGGCTGTGCCATTCTACATTCCACCAACAGTGAAGAAGTATTCCTATCTCTCCACATCCTCTCCAACACTTGTAGTTCTCTGTCTTTTTAATAGTGGCCATTCTGATAGGTGTGAAATGACACCTCATGTTGAGCATTTCTTCATGTGTTGTTTTTTTTTTTTGCCATTTGTATTTCTTCCTCTTTTTTTTTTTTTTTTAACCGGGAGGTCCTGGGGGATCAAACCCAGGTCCCTCCATATGGGAGACAGACACCCAACCATTTAAGCCACATCTGACCCCTGTATTTCTTCTTTGTTTTTTTTTTTTTTTTTTTTTTTTTTTTTT